>JAHREE010000340.1:209120-412191 GCA_033628505.1 Tringa tobata
CTGCTTTCTAATACCTCATCCCCTCGTCTGTATTGATAGTGAGGATTGTTCCAGCCCAGGTGCAGAACCCTGCACTTGCTCTTGTTGAATCTCATGAGGTTTACCTGGGCCCACCTCTCCAGCCTGTCCAGGTCCCTCTGAATGACCTGGACATGAATGACATGAAAGTTCATGGGACCTGATGAAATACATCCCAGAGTCAGACGAGGGGATGAGGTATTAGAAGGGAGCCCTGTGGAAAGGGACTTGGGGGTGCTGATGGATGAGAAGCTGGACATGAGCAGGCAATATGCACTGGCAGCCCAGAAGGCCAATCACATCCTGGGCTGCATCAAAAGAAGTGTTGCTAGCAGATTCAGAGAGGTGATTCTGCCACTCTGCTCTAGTGAGACCTCACCTGGAATACTGTGTGCAGGTCTGGAGCCCTCAATATAGGAAGGACATGGACCTGATAGAACGGGTCCAGAGGAGGGCCACTAAAATGATCAGGGGATTGGAGCACCTCTGCTACGAGGACAGGCTGAGGGAGCTGGGGTTGTTCAGCCTGGAGAAGAGGAGGCTCCGGGGAGACCTAATAGTGGCCTTCCAGTACCTGCAAGGGGCCTACAGGAAGGCTGGGGAGAATCTGTTTACAAAGGCCCTCAGTGACAGGACAAGGGGCAATGTCTTTAAGTTGGGAAAGTGCAGATTTAGATTGGATATTAGGAATAAGTTCTTTACCATGAGGGTGGTGGAGCACTGGAACAGGTTGCCCAGGGAGGTGGTTGAGGCCCCTTCCCTGGAGATATTCAAGGTGAGGCTTGACAAGGCCCTGGGCAACCTGGTCTAGTTGGGGGTGTCCCTGCTGACTGCGGGGAGGTTGGACTAGATGACCTTTGGAGGTTCCTTCTGGCCTGGACCATTCTATGATTCTATGACTTGTATATCTTCAGGTTCCTCAGATGATCATGTACCTTGTCCTCACAGTGGGAGGGACTTTGTCACCTTGGTCTTCAAGGTGATGTGGGCCATCAACATGAGAGCTAGGAGGGAAGGGGTTGCCAGTGAAGACTGAGGCAAAAACATTGTTGAGAACTTCTGCCTTCTCCTTGTCCATTCTGCACTGTTGCTCATCGGGGGGGTACATTTTCTTTAACCTTCCTTAATTAGTTAATTAATTAGTGCTCTATTAAGTTTACTGTTAGTGCAAACCCTCATAACATAGATGTAGCTAAGACTACCAGTATTTTAAGGACGTGATGCAGAGTTAGGCAATTCCATTAGATCAAAACTTAACTTTTCAGAGCTGGTTATCTTCTTTGAGGAGACTTATTAAACAGATACCAAGAATAGCTTGCTATACCACATTACAAGACGTGTAGCTTTGGTAAAACTTTGTTTTAATTTAACTTTCAGCATTGTTTCTGTGTAAACCTTAGTTACAAATTCCCATGTCTCAACATTATAGGTCCTTTCCACATCTTAGAAGCATTGAGAAATGTAGATTATAATGCTAAATGGGGATTTTTTGCCCTGTCTAAATGCTTTCCATGTATTTGTTTATTTCTTTTTCTTTAGATCACAGTTATATGCAATTATGCTCATCCTTAAAAATAGCCTTTGTTACATCCTGTAATGTAGTGAGGTGATACCTCCTTTACAATGCTCCACCACCAGTGCTCACCAAACAGCAGAAAGTCTCTGTGTATGTGAAGCTACTGCTTCATGCCACTCTGAATTAACTCACAGTGGGTGATAGACACCTGCACATGACCAGAAACCTCCCAGAGGAAAATGTTTTCATTAGATCTCAACAGTCTCCCAGCCTCCATCAGCCTACAAAGCAAAATCCCTGTTTGATCTTAAACTCAGCTCTCTACAGGACAGGGCATATTGCAGCACTATCACATAGTGGTTTAACTCTGTGCACTGTTGTCATGAGTAATGTGGTTTTGAATATGGATTAGAAGAAATTATTTTTTTTGGCCTGCAGTGCAAAGAACCATTCTTTACTTTAATTAGACATCACCTGCAAATAAATCCAATTTTAAGAAGTGAATGACATCTATTTGCAAAAAAGTCTTTCTGATCCACTTCACAAAATTAATCCTTGATTTTAAATAAAGTCTATTGAACAACTTTATAAATGTTCATTTGTAGAGGTTATTTTGATTCAATTAGCTCTTTGGAGTAAATGAGATGGTGTCCAAACACTTTTCAGTCTGTTGATTTAATTCTTCACATGTCATTCTCTTTTTGTTATCCACTTTTATATGAAGAGAAATTATTGGCCTGTGCTTTCCTAAACCTCATATAAATGAGTATAGATCAAGCAAGATATTTGATCACATTTTTTGGAAAAGTCTTTTTAAAAAGGCAAATCTGTATGTATGAGAAAAAGGCAGAAAAAAAAGTATTTAGAATAAATTGAAGGCTGGCTTCTTGATGATTTCATATAAAAGCTTTTATAAGCTGTTCCCTTTCAAATTATCACAAATAGTAATGCAGCTGTTTTCAGTTTCATGGAATTCCATTTCTGTATCGTGTCAACAAAATCTTTTTGATCATATAGGGTGATAATCATCTCCAACACCCTTCCCCTTCAACCCCAACACACATTTGGCCAAAACTAATAACTTAGACTCCTTTTGCAATCCGTGGAGTGATAAAGGAACTTCTGGATGTGACTTGTCACACCTCGCTTGGAAAACTTGCTTAAGGCAGGAAGAATTGATTTCAGGAGGATGCCACTCTCCCTTGACCTAATTGATCTTTGACTTTAGTTGGCTAAAGGTAGATGCAATGAATCTTGCCTACAATCACTGAAAGTAAGGATGCTGGTATTTTGCTGTGTAACCCCTGGGTGTGACACACAGCCCATTTTTCTGTGGAACCGTTATGTGGTCTTCACTTAGCTTTTCTGAAGAGTAGTGTTGACCTACAAGAGTTAATAAATGAAAGCCATGCAAGATGAGAAATGTAAAAGCAAAGACTGAAATGAAATACTTGAGATGGTAATAGTCTCATTGGGGTCTGGACAGAAAAACACTGACATGAAAATTCATTAAAAAATGAGAAAAAAAAGAAATGGAATTGAAAGACTCAACTAGGTGAGATTAGGTTCAGCTCATGAGAAAGCTCAGCGTGACTGATACCTTATTGCCTGACTAACAGTCTCATTAGGTGTCTGTGTCAGGGGTGATGAGTATGCAAATGCCAAGCATCTATTACATGTATTAGCCAGGAAATGTTGTATATTCATAAATCACATTTATTCCTTCTTATAGACTTCCTAATCCTGGTGAAGAAACCCTAACAAAAGTGCTGTCACCATCTACTAAGAGTAGAGGTAACCTACTGAAAAAGGACAGAGTGGGATGACACCATCCTCCCGATATTTCCAAGCACAAAGACAACTAAATACTCAACCCATGTGCTCATGTGAGCCCAAATCTGTCTCAACTGACTTAAGCCAGCAAACACTGGAGGAGTGGGACTGGCTTCCTATGTGAGTACAGATTTACACAAGGATTTGCAAACAGCTGTTTCCTATAAGAAAATAGAAGTGTGGAGGGCAATATAAAATATTGCCCTCCTGAGGAGGACACTGCAGAGATATTCAGGAGGCTTGGAATCTTTTGTGCTTCTTACTGCTCCTAAGAGAAGCATCAAGTTTCGTGGAAATGGCTGAATGATACAGAATCATTGGGAGAAGGAACCCAACATTCAGGGAAAAAAATATGAAGAAGCATGGGAGAACTGTGAACTGTTGTCAGCACCCACAGCTGCTGGAAGGCCCCACAGATCTGGTGGACATTGCCCATCTGATCTGCTGAGAAATATGAACAGAGGAGGGAGCAAAAGCAGGTCCCACAGTCTCAGGGATCGTCAGAGAGCCTTGGGATTTTGTTCAAAGATTCTGCCACAGTTCTGCCTTGTGGACAAATCACTTAGATTTTCTGTGCTGTTTCTCTTCTTATGCTTTGCTTTTTTCTTGCCTGTTTAGCTCAAGAGGTGCTTAGAGGAAAGGTTTGTATCCCACTGTGTTTTGGCAATGCATAGTACAGTGCTACTGCAATACAATAACTGATTGATAATTTCATTTTTCATAACATAAAGACCCATTTCTATAGATAAGTATAGTTCTGGTTAGCTAGAAAGTTCTGATACCAACCAAAATGAAAAAGGAAAGTCCTGACAGTTTCCCAAAAGACATAAAATAGCTGATTTAAATAAATCTGATTATTTATTTCTACTTCTATCTTTGCTACTTGGTTGCTTTGTGTCTTCCCTTTTTGGTGTAAGCTATCTAACATCTCAAAAGTCTTTAAGCAGCTTGACTACTGAAGCATTAACTCAGGAATGTAAGAATACAGTCAACCAACTAAAACAAGAAATGAATTCACTGCTGAGGTTTTATGTCTGAAAACAGACTGAATAGAGGGAGGATGAAAATGTGCCAAGGGGTTTTGATTAATTTCTGTAGCTTATTATGTGTAGGGTGGTGGTTTTTCGCCCCCTTTTTCGTTTTTTTTTTTTTTTTTCTTTTTAATAATAGTCTTACTGGAAATCTCACAAGAAAATCCAAATGCATATTTGGGTTGCAGCCAGAGGATGAAATGGTCCTGATTATGTTTTTACATCACTTTTATACTGGTAGAACCCAAAATTACTTAAACAGAGTTAGGTACTACATGCTATCACAGTGGAAAGCAGACTCAGATACAATATATATTCTATTACTTGAATAGAGAATATATTAGCTATGAAAATGATTAAAATGAATTTCTGCACAGTGCTATTCCCCATACCATCCACAGTCCATCTCCATCTATGTATCTTAAATAGCCATTTTAAATCTTCTTCAAGTCTAACAGTAGCTATTTCCCACACTGTTTTAATAAAAACATAAAATACTTTCTAAGCTGCAGTTAGCTTTTTCTGCACTATTGTGTTCAGTCCGGGGCACATTTTCTTTTCGCATTTTTTGTTTCCTAAGGTAGAATGCCACCAGATACAAACACATGGCCTGATGCTGTTTACAACACATGGGTATCTACTTTATTTTAAGAAAACAAGAAGATCTGAGACATCTATAAGGAGCTGTAGCTACGATGTCACATCTTCAGGAGTCCTAAACATTGGTTGGATTCCAGGTGAAATACCTCCAGGCATCACAAATAGCACCAGATACTTATATGTGGGTGACTGAAAACCCAAAGAGTATGAGATTCTTACTGAAAATATTATGGACCAAGAGACCCTTCAGTGTTGATTTCTGATTGCATCTAATTGGTTTCTGTCTGAACTAAAGCGCTACTACAACTGACAGTAATCAGTCTAATCTCCAACTAAAACACATTGACCTCTTGTTGCTGTGGGTGAGGTACCACAGGACTACATTCAGTTAAGTGGAATTTCACTCATTTTATACCTGTGTAAGTGTGGACAAAAGATTAAACACAAACAAAAGAATTAAACACAAACAAATTTTTTTCACGCATGCAAAAAGAATTTTTGACCAAGAAAAAATAGAGCTTATACTAAAAGTGCAGGTCCTTTATGGATCCTTGAGCCAGGGAAAAAAGTATGTATAAACTCAAGTTATTGTTTGCTTAAAATCACACTCCAACTCCAAGCACAGAAAGCAAACTAGTATATTGGACACAGCACTTTCCTCCTCCAAAATAAATCTGTAACAACCCAGGTTAAATCAACTAAGTTACTCACATGCAGAAACTATATAAACTAGAATAGAGTAGAGTTGGTCTCTTTCAAATATGCAATTGGCATCAGGAAAGAAATAGAGTTAGAAATGCCACTTGAATATGAGTTCTTGTGATATAAGAGCAGTTCAGGAAAACTCAATTTCAATGGAAAATAGATACCTTAAACCTTGGCTCAAAATTATCTATCTATTTAATGGTACTCCTTTGATACTTGACCTCTGTAAAGGATTACAAAGGCACATAATGAGCAGATTTACCATATAATGTTTAGTTCCCTCAGAATGTTACACTGAATGTCTGCGATAATGGAACATTGGACAGCCTGTGGAACTAAAATATAATCCAAATTAAGCCCATTTGGGATATCTGAACCTGTCATTGAAAATCTGTCTTCCTCTCTTTTAACTGGATACCAGGGTTCTTTCCACCCATCTAGAAGCTGCAACCCAGCATGGGTACATATGCCATGGCTTTTAGTAGGCAATACACTGAATACTAGTATTCTAGCACTTTGATTTGTCAAAGCACTTTCTATTTACTTTGATCTTTTCCTGCCAAATAAGTGTTTTAAATTTATATTGTCCATGGAAATAAAACAGATCAGTTTTGAGAAGGTGACCTTTGACAGTATAACTTCTACCTCTTAAATTGCATTTTTTGCCAGCAAATTCCAGATTCCACAAGTCTGGATAAAATGTATAGGCTAGAAAGATTTTAATCATAATCAACCAGTCATAAAATCCTTCTCATAAACAGCATCAGGACCATATGAATTTTAATAAAGTCTTACTTCCACAAACACTACTGTAAAGCTGTGCCAGTATTGCGGTGATTAGAAACTTTTTTTAATTTTCTATGTAAACTTGTTTATAGCTATTACTTTCTTCTTTTCTTTTTTTCCTATGACAAAGTCACCCTTTGTTTTAATTACTTCCCCTTCTGGAATGTAGACCTCTCTCTCTCAGTATTAACATCAGCAATACAGATCTCTTTCTTCTATTATTTCCAACTTCTGATCTTATTGTTTATAGAAAAATAATATTATTATTCGTCTGTAAATGCATGTCCTTCCACACAGAATCAAGTTGTGTGGGACAGTTTTCCAGATTTCAAATCACCCAATTCTTATTGTATCCGCCTCTCTTTCTCTGTACTGGCAATACCTTCCAACATCAGAGAACAAACTGCTACTTTTTGGACAAGGCCGTCAATGAAAATTTTAACTAGGATCAACTGCATCATGAGTAATATCACACTGATCTCTCACACCCAAACTTTTATCCATTTTATAATTCTTACAACAGCTGACATTTCTTCATTGGATGTTTGGTATAGCATCTGGTATTATGCTACAGTGTGTTTGAACAAATGTATCTGAGCTCTGTCAAAAGACTTGAGTGGTTGAAACTCACTCATATGCCAGAACTTTAAAATTCAGAAGTTTCGCAGAACTTGAGGAGCTTTTATAACTAAGACAGAGGTGAGAGCCCTGTTACTGGTTCCTGAAGACAAAGCTTAAATATTTATTGAATGACATATGAGTCCTTCAGTAGGATTCCTTACACACCCACACTAAGTCATATGCATCTAAACCAGTTTTAAAGCTGTGCTAGCCGACAGAAATTGAACAAGCTTCACAACCCATAAGGTTCCCAAAAAGTACATTGTCACACACTAAATCATGCACATAAATGCAGAAAGGCAAACTCTCAACTAATAGTTTGAGCTAATGGTTCTAGCCACAATAGTGTTGAACGGACAACAAAGCAAAGTAGGGCTGGTTTCATGAAACCCTGCCAACCTTGTTACAAACTAATCAGGACACATGAAGCAGATTAAATATGCTTGTAGAACATAAAATAAGATGAAAGATTTTCAGGGTGAGAGAAGGGGCTCCATTTCAGTATCACAAACATGACCACGTGCTTGGCTTTTTTGTTGTTGTTTGAACGGGCTCTTATTTTAATCTGAATGGGACTATTTTTAGGAAAAACAGGCCTACGACTGAAATGCCTTTTGTTTAATTTGAATTTAACCTTACAAATAATGGATACAAAAAGGCACTTTGGGCATATTTTTAACATCAAAATAATCATGTAAAAGTTGTGTGCTTGTAGAAATGATTCTTTTCTTAGGGAACCTATTTATTTTGTTTATTCCCTTACTTAAAATAAGGAAAATTATTAGAACTGGTAACATTCCAAAAGACAGAGTGGACATTTTTTGCAAAGGGTTATTCTTGCTCATTTAATTCCATGTCATAAAGGGGTGAAATCTTTCATACAATAGATCATTAAACATATACTGTAGGTTACCATGTCTCTAAGAGTTAGCAACGTATGGGTTTTTCCCCCCTTGCTTCCGAAGTGCTATACCAAATGGTGGAATAAGTCTATGATCTTTACATAACTACTCTGAAACTTTAGAAAATATGTTTTCCCCCTTCCATCCTTTGAAGAAACTATGTTTAGTGTCAACTTTACTCTCAGACCAACATACTCGGTCCCTTTGTCAACATACTGATCCCATGGCAGATTTAGAATTAGCATGGCTGACATTTCCTCACCCTTAACCAATGAACTTCAGATTTTCACCAAACCAGCTTTTCATTCATCTCTCTCAATGACATATAAGATCTTGACTTTTCCCTGTGAAGCAGGCCTACCCCTATCAATATTTACTCTCTCTTGCAAGACATTATTATCTCAATGCAAAGCTTTGGTTTTTTGCTTTAAAAAAGAACAAGATGTTTATACTGACAAAAAGAAAAGATATTTGGAGTTGAGGCAACCTCAATACACAAAAAAAATAAGAAGGCTTTATGGCTGAGAGGAGAAAACAGAAAAAAAAATATATTAGCACCAACAAAACTTTATTAAAATTATTAATTTTTTCCAACATTAAAAAGTTAGCTTCCACATATACAATAATTATCACTTAAACCTGCCATCACAACAGGGAACAAGACACCCTTCTTCAGATGACACAAGTACTTTCCTTTTAAACTGCTAGATTTTTAGTCTTCCCTTTTTTTCATTACTCTTACTGGTCAAAATCATTTATTTATAATATTAAAATTCTTATATATCATTGTATTTCAGAAGCAATTTCTTTAGAGACAGTAATTTAGCAGAGGATGAATTCACACAATGTTTATTGATTTCAGAACTTTCTAAATGCATCATTCATGTAAAATGCTGCTTTAAATTTCAGAAAAAAAATGTCTGGAAAAATTTGTTGCAATAGGAGCTATAGCAAAGCAAATTTGGGGCAAGAACATGATCTTTCTTCTCCGATGTATAAAACTGTGTCATGTGGTCCTGGAGTTAATGTGTGAAAAGAATAGAATTCATAGAAAACTCAAATGTTGATGAAAAGTGCTTTATATACGTTTGGACTTATTTTTGACAAGAAATTTGAAATGTGATGTTAATGACTACCCTTTATTCTGACTAGTACTTTCTTTTTTAATTACATTATACTGAATGTTCTGATGAGATGTGTTAGAAATGCAGATAAGTAGGTGCATTTCAAACATGATAAATATAAACAGAGTTGTTCAAGAAAATACATTGCTTATTCACACTTCCCCCCCTCCCAAGTTTTGTAGTTCTTTTTATTATATTTACTTTTTTCTTTTTTTTTTTAAGCTGTCACATAGCTGTGGTGCCTAATGCTAAAAATTTAATCTGCAGATTTTTGAAAAAGCGTAAGCAACTGGGAGTTTAGGTGTACAGAATAGAAGTGGAGCATGTGCTTTTAAGAGACACGTCTTAAGACATTTATTTTTCCTTGAAATCCCAACTGTAGGTTTCAGGGAGGATATTTTCAAAATGCCTAAGGCCCAGGTACTGGTTGTTCTTCTGAGAATAGACTGGTACCTGAAAAATGCAAACATACTATCAATCAGGTCACTTGAAATGTAACCTCACACTGTTCAGCTGAAGATGCAAGAGATGCATAGTTGTGGGAGATTAAAAATACTGGCTGCAAAAGCAAACTGGGCGTATGAACCTGCAGATGAACCAATATGTGTGCAGCAGTCGTTCCATGACAATACACAGAAAGTGTCAACAGTTGATATGAAAGTAGTTAAACAAATATTAACCATTCTTTGGTTAGGATCAAGGAAGGTTGAATAGCCCACAGTGTAAAAGAAACATTTTCTACAGAACACACTTCTCTCTAGTATCTTCTTAGCACTTTAAATTTAATTTCCCCTGCTTTATGCTGCTTTTGTGCTTACTTCTTGCATCGTGTGGCCCATGCTTTGACAGGCAAACAATTTGCTTAGGAAAAATGATACAGGATGAGCAAGGTTTTCCGTTAGCTGTGGAGCACAGATGTTTCAGACATTCTGTACTTCAATTACTAGAAAATCACCCCCACATAGGGTGCAAATGCTCACTGGATCAAAGATTTAGTAGGTTCATAGAAGAGAAAAAATCCTTAAGAAATGTCCCTCTGAGCTACAGAATTACAAAATTATTTCCAGTGTGTGTGTTTCAAAACAGATATCGACAATGCAACTTGTGTTTCTATATTCTTCCATATTAATAAAAGAACACATATTATCCTTATTTAAACAGTCTAATATGTTGTACAATGAAAATCAGAACAGTGAAACTATAACTAAAGGAGTTTACAGATAACGGCACTGATTAATTTTACTGTTAATTTTCACAAAACATATTCCAGTTAAATGACTTACTTAATAGCTTTTTAATCTACTTCATTGCTATTTTGCTTTCAGTGTCACTAACACATTCCCTTTCTGCATAAGAGTAAAAACTCAAAGGATATATATTCAACTGCTTCAAAAAATAGTGCATATGAAGAGAAAGAAATCCTGGCCTTACTTCCAGGATCACACCAGCCAGGATAACAAACTCTCATTACTTTCACTAAGGCCAAGAATGAGCTGTAGGTTACTGACTTCACAGATATATAAGGAATTCAAAATCTCAGATGTCTCAAAGATAATTTGCTTTGGTGGGGAAAGAGGGCTTTCTATGTTTCCATAACATGTTTTAACCAGAAAGGATGTTGTTTTGCTTTCTTTTCAAGTATTTTTTTGAGAAGTATATCAAGGAATACAGCAGTTAATTTTACTGAAGTAAATTTGATCATACCCTTATCTTGCAGCTCAACCTGTATTCCAATTTTGACTTTTCAGTGGCTTATTTGAAACTTTAACACTGAATTAAAGCTGTGGTTTGATATTTGCTGTAATCCTAGTCTTAGAAAAGTGTTTTTCCACTTTCATATATTACAGAATAATGAATTACAAAATCATACATAAGGCACACCCATGTAAAATTCTGCAAATTATAACATATCATATATATATAAATAGATGAAGCTTTTTTAGGAAAAGTTTCAGTAAAATTTCTTACAACTGCATCTACAAATGCATATTTTTACATGCAGATAGAAACAGACAAGTTCTTCAGAAGTGTAATATTTGTCATAAGTAAATCATTTCTGCTTTCACATTTCCAGTGACCTTTTCCAGTTTTATCACAGTATTTTGTTACATAAAACTCAAGTTTTGATCCTTCTCTAATCATACGTAAAATGTGAGATTTTGATTTTCATGGAACATTCATGTGATACTCCAATTATATTCTTCAAGCACTGGTTGTTTTCTAACAACCTTACAAAGTCATTTTCTGTAGACAAAAACATACAAATTTCCAAGCAACTGAGCAACGTGCAAAGTTTCTGCGGCTCTAATTTCTGGTGAGAGCTGATGAATTATAAGAAATAGCTTCTAGCAATGCCAGCAACATGAAAAATATTTCTGCACTAATGAGGAAGGGAAATAAGGGAAAGGGCAAATTTACAGTTATTTATATGTTATTTCTGTATGCCACTATTCTAATCAATATTTCTATTTATATTATACAGTGAATTATTATGAGAGAAATCACTGGCATGGCACCTGGGAAAAGTGTTGTTCAAGGTACATCTGTCAAGAGCTGGCTTTTCAGGTGGCATATTACATCAAGAATATGCATCAGCAGTAGGCAACTTCCGTGTTTCATTATATGGCCTATATCTGAACAATAAAAATTTGTAACATCTGCTGATTTTTCTTCCTATACCTGACAAAATTATCTGTCGTGAAAGATGGTACAAATGAAGCTAGAGGTAATTGTCATTGATTTTCATGGAGAATCCTGGCTTTTTTCGACAGGGAATTTTTATATTTTGGTCAAGATAAGGGTTTTTTCCCGGGTTCAAAGCAGAGCAAAAGTATACCAAATGCTGAGTAAATAAGTTTTAACAATACAATGCATCCAGGCACAAATAACAATTGCCCTTCAGAGTCCCTAAGCTCTTTGTTTCTAAGTCACTTCCTCTTGTTGCTGAACTTCCTGAAATGTACACTATTTGCCTACATGATAGCTCCAGATCCCAACAGGCTTAAAACGTAAAGGGCTTATGAATTCATGCAGCTTTTTTTTTTTAGAAACAATTCTCAATAACCGCTTGCAAATTCTAAAAGGACTCTTCTAGTGTAGGCTCAATTACTCTTTGAGAAACTTTTTTAGTAATCCCTCTAGAAATGGTAATATTCTACCACCTTATTTAGGTGTTTCTCCTGAAGTATTTTAAAGCTGTTGCTGGGTATGTCTAAAATGGGTTAATATTTTCATATTTTTTTTTTACTCTGATGTAATTTTTGAGCAAACTAAGAATAACAAAGTGGCCACTTGAACTTTAATTCTAAAGTGATTCATGTCTTGAGGGATTAATTTAGATTCTCATGTTCAAATTTTCATGGAAGTGCTGAGAAACCCACGTCCAAGGTAGCTAACTTTTGTATACAACTGTTGGGAAGTTTTAGCAAATAATTTGTTTGTCTGTGCTGGTGTTATGATCAAACAAGTTCACTTACTCATTTAAATGACTAAATTAAGCTTCCCTATCTCCATACAAAAAAATACCAAAGCAACAGGTATATGCATTCATTCCTAGCTATTATAAATATTCAAACCCACCTAGCACTGGGTTCACAATGTCTGTGACTAAAGACAGAAAATATTGACTGCCTCCCAGTAAGTGAAATTTACATAGTGGAGCATTGGGTACCCATACTACTCAGTGCCAGCCATCTACTTCTCTCATGTGTAAGAACGCAAGGGTTTGTCACTGTACTGTCATGTGTGTAGGTGATGCCCTGAGGCTCTTCCACCAGCGTGGTGGGTTCTAGAGCATACCTGGCAGCCCCATCTCTTACCATGCATGCCAAGGAATGGCAACCATCTGAATCTTTGACTCAAATATTTAAATAAACATGAATTTCCAGCACACAATAATTTGTACACAAAAATAATATTTTGCAATTTTCTAAGATGGCTCCAATGTGCTTTTATCTTTTTAAGGTATGTTCCCTTCTGTAACATCTTTTCTATGGTTTTAATATGATATTTATGTTCTTCTGGGGGTATGTGTGTGCAGGAGAGGGAGTGAACAAGTAAGAAAGAGTGGGGTAAGGATGCATGCATTTTGGGTGTCATTTTATGGTATAGTAAGAATATTTGCTTTCCTAATGTATTCAAACCCCTACATACTCTTACAGGCAATTAAAAAAACTATTTTTAACAGCCTTTGAGGCACAGTGCATCTGACAAGTTTGGCAAGTTCCTTGTCGGTTTGCTGAACCTGATACAAGAGCAGGTAGTCCCAAACTTGCACAGCTCTAGTTTTATAACTCCCAGAATCCTTTTTTACAAGTGAGATCCACCTGCTCCTTTCAAGTCATTCCCATCTCATGTCATCAGTTATAAATGTTCTAAAACACAGCGCATAAATAATTGTTGATGTATCTGTGAAAGAGAAAAAAATTTCCCCTGAATGCACCAATAGCAAATATGTCCTTTAAGAACACTCTTTTTCCATCATGAATAGCTTGAATTGGAACAACAATATTTTCAAAATACGTGTTTTTATGCAGTGGAATAGTGATATATTTTGCATACAAGTTAAGATTAATTAAAATTCAGGGGTTGAAAACAATTATCGTGCTGTGAGTATTTTCTGCAAGACGGAAATATTTGTTGACCCAAGATTAGAACAGCAAACCCATTAAGTAAATTAATAACCCAAATAATTTAAGATTCCTAAGATTTCTGGTGGGAGTTTTAAACAAAGATCTATTACATCTGTTTGACATTCATACTGCTGCTCTCATTGTAGTTTCTTAGAAAAATATGTACTCTTTCTGAGACCCAAAAATAGCTGTTATCAATATGCTGAGAAACAAACTGTAAATTGGATGGCCAGCACCCCAGCCTAGAAAGCAGTGCTACAGTGAGTTACCATGAACAGAAAAAGGAGTATTGTATTCTACCCGCTTTCAGGATACATTGAGAGTAGCAGCACTAAGTCACAGCAAATTGAGGGCATCGTTTGGACAGAACGATGGGAGTAGAATCGCTCCTGATTTATTTTTGTGGCAGGAATTCTGAAGACTGAAATGGGCACCTGAAAGAAAGCCTTTCTCAGTTACTTGCATGAAAGGATGGAAATTTTATTGTTTTCTGTGAGCAGGAATGATGTGGCTATGCTCTCATCCTAGCTATTGTACGCAGCTAGAGAGGCCCATACACTCTTATCTATCTTCCTGCACTTTTAAAAGACACAGACTGAAGACCAGCAGTGGCCAGAAAACAGGTCAGAGGCACAGCTTTGGTCTCTTTGATTAGCCTTAGATCAACAACTTAGGAGGCTCAACACCATCAGCCTCCCAGGCCATCCAGTCCAGGAGGCAGCCTGTGGAGGAGAGAGAGCAGAGCACTGAGGATGAAACTCATGGAGCTTTCTCAGCACAGGGAATGAGTTGATCTCAGATAAGTATCAGAGGCGGGTGAAATGAAAATGCTGTGACATCATAGGGACGGTAAGGACCTGGGTCCAGTAAATGTACTATAGCTCAATGTGTATCACACAGCACAATACGTATACAGATCTTGGAAGGATTGTGGGGGCAGTATCTTGAAATTAATTCTGCAAGCAAACAAAACCAGTTACATTCATCATATCCTGAGCACTTTATTTGGACCTAGTGCTTTGAAAGGCTTTGATTTCTTTTTTAATGTGCTTATTTGATTAGTTGTATTAAGCCTCAATAAATGAGGTTTGGCAACCTATTTTAAACCAAGAAAATTTACTGTTGCCAGCAGCAGCTACAGCGAAAACCTCCTTTACCCCTCACCCCATCTTCACTTGGGGAAGAGTGGCTGTAAAGCTGCCCAGCAGAAAAGGACCTGGGGGTGTTGGTGGGCAGCCGGCTTAACATGAGCCAGCAGTGTGCCCAGGTGGCCAAGAAGGTTAACAGCATCCTGGCTTGTATCAGGAATAGCGTGGCCAGCAGGAGTACAGAAGTCATCATGCCCCTGTACTCGGCACTGGTGAGGCCTCACTTTGAGTACTGTGTTCAGTTTTGGGCCCCTCACTACAGGAAGGACATTGAAGTGCTGGAGCGTGTCCAGAGGAGAGCCACGAAGCTAGTGAGGGGTCTAAAGAAAAAATCATATGAGGAGAGGCTGAGGGAACTGGGTATTGGAGACGAGGAGGCTGAGGGGAGACCTCATTGCCCCCTACAACTCCCTGAAAGGAGGCTGTAGAGAGGTGGGTGTTGGTCTCCTCTCCCAAGGGAATAATGACAGGACCAGAGGAAATGGACTGAAGTTGCAGCAGGGGAGGTTTAGATTGGATATTAGGAAGAATTGCTTTACTGAGAGAGCGGTCAGGCACTGGAACAGCCTGCCCAGGGAGGTGCTTGTGTCACCATCCCTGGAGGTATTTAAGAAACATGTAGATGTGGCACTTCAGGGCATGCTCCAGTGGCTGAGATTGTAAGGAGGTTTTTTTGTGTGTGTATGGTTGGACTTGGCGGTCTCAGAGGTCCTTTCCAACCATCATGATTCTGTGATTCGTTACGTATCATCAAAGTACAACGTTGTTATAGCTTTTGCCAGTTAAAATCTCATTCTGCAGGCTAAATAAAATCTATATTACAAAACTTTGTTTTCTGAAATACCATATGGTTTACTCAAGTAGAATTGTAATGTATTTTGTGAAGTTTGGCAAATAGGAGTCATTTATATGGTTTTGTGTTGCATAAATAACTAAGAAATGTTATCAGATTTTCAACTTTAAATCCTACCAGGATGAAAATATCCAAAAGGCTTTTTTGTGTTTTGGGACCTTTTTAACACAGCTTCTGTCTCTTAAAATGGACATAATCCAAGTAATACTACATGAAATACCCTTCCTTATGAATAGAAGGTTTCTACCAAGTCCTTTCCAGTTCTTTGGGTCCTTTCCCTGATACTTAAGAGGACTATTTATTTTCTTTTAAAAGAACAGCAAGAGAACTATTCCTTTTCATCATCAGTTTCTCACTGGGGTTCATATAAAATGTTGCTTAAACTTTTATCCATTTTCAAAACAAGAACTTATATTTAAGGTATCTGGCCAATTCTACCACCAATATTTATATATATAGCCTTTCAAGACCCCCCAGTGGCCACATAACTGAACAGTGGGTAGAGTTTATGGATGAACTTGTTGAAGGAAAAAGTCGTTAACTACTTTATGCATGATCCCAGTGAACCTCTCCAAGCTGAATTTTCAACATTTTCACAAGCTGTCAATAAGCCTCTAAGAAACCACTGCTTTAAATCAAAAGGCAACAAATCCTCCAGACAGTAGCTACTGCACTTTGCAGATTGGAGTATACTCTATGAGAGGTATAAATTCCAGATTTCCAAACTTCTTTTCATTCTGTCAGATATGGTAGTTGAATGTAGTCATAAAATTGTGTAGTGTGTTTCTGCTGTTAATAGAGAGATAGTCAATGCATTCTGAAGCCTCATATATTTTAGTGACTTTTCCTGAAGAATGTAAACTGAGATGCAAATGATTCTAATATCAATATTTAGGTTAAAAAGTGCATCACCATTTTTTTTTTTTAGCCAGATTATGGGATGGTTGTGTTTTAGAGACCTTGTCACACCTGCAAGATAATCTCAGAATAGAAGTACTAAAGAAAGAAATAACATTACCATCAGTAAGACATGACCTATCATCCAGCTGATTCCACATGAAAGAGTCAACCTTGAACTTTGTAGCAGATTCAATATAGTATATATATAGTGTGTTAAAACGACTACTCGTCACTCTTTTTGGAAGATTTTAAAGCAGACAGCTCTTGATTTTGAAAGCCAGATGAAAAAGAAATTTATTTTCTTTCCCTCTTATACTTCCCAGGTTAGGGTCAGAGGATGACATTAAATAATTAATCAAATTTTGTGGGCTGATAATTAAATTTAGTTGAATATAACTTAAGAGCTGCATGGCAAAAAGAAAAAAAACAACTTACCTTGCCAAGGGAAATACACCAATTATTAATGACATAAGTGGGAATGTATATGAAAATCCATCTTCTTTACTAACACACCAAACCCAGAGCTCTATCTAGGACATTGTCTGGGTCAAGGTATCTGGTTTTCAGGAGCTGCACTAGTCCACTGTGCAAGCAGGTGAGAAAGCATTGACCTAGCTAGTGCTGCCTCCAGCTTCCCTTACTTCCCTGTTCCCACTGCTAATCATAAGCTGCAGAGTTAAATCCATCATGTGGATCATCTTTCTGGATTCCCTTGGGAACAATTCCCACTCTGTTATCCATGCCTGCCACTAAAATCATCAGCGAGATATCTAACTTCCAGTATCCTCTGCCACATCCTTCATTACACTGATTTTTATCTGTTACCCCATCTTTTCCCAGTCTGTGTCACCACCACTGGATGACAGTTCTGTGGGACAGAATAGCAGAATGTAGCATATACAGGAGACACTGACTGAAATCCTGGGACTTTCAACTACTGCAAGGATAATTTCAGCATCACCCATTCCCTTTATCTCTCCTTCCAACAGTAAGAATTTCAGAGAGTATATGCACATCTTTAACTAGAAGTGGAATGAAAATAAAATACAGCACATGCCTTGAATAGGACTCCATGATTGCTTCAAAACACACAGAAATCTGGAGGACAACAAAAATGTTCAGAATATAAAAGAATTTGCAATTTGTATAAGTATTCTGTAATGAGATCTAGTTAAAAAATATTAATTTTAAGGTTGTTATAAAATCTGCTACTGTGCACAGCTCCGCTTTTACTTGTGCAAATGGTACACAGAACAGTAACATTGGGTGCCAATGCTCTTTCTGATTAGTAATGTCTCTTCAAGGAAAAGCAAGAGTACATTGATTTACAGTCCAAAATACAAATACAGGTTTTTTTTAAAAAAAAATACTCACCAGAAAACTGTCCTTATTTTCTTCTTTCATAGATTTCATGGAAAGCTTACAGAAGAGTCTATTCTTTAACTGCAGTCAGGAAAGAGAACTCCACTTCATGCTTGTCCTCTGACTATCCTTACACTATGTGCATGTCTCAAAAAATGGAGTTCTAAGTGTCTTAGGGCTACTGCCTGCCATAAAGGATTTACATTTGAAATGCTTTTAAATATAAAACCCCTACCAGTAATTTTCATCACTTTTATATTTGTTAAGTGAGAGGGTTTTTTTTTAAGTTTTATTGAAAGGAAGATACTTGTTTCTCTATATTTATTTCTCTTTCAGAAAGAGATACCTACAAACACGTTAATATAATAAGTATTAATTAACATCTCATTAGTCTCTTCTACATTTGCATCCACATTTTAAATTAATTTCAATAATCTTGGCTTTACATGTAACTTCCAAAGGATCTCAACAACTCAGAAGCCTAGTAAGATGTTCTTATTAAATTTACAGGACTCTTTCTTAGCAAAAATACTTAAATATATCTAATTTCTTTCATTTAGTGTTCAAATTCTTTCCCTTTCTGTCCTCTTTTCTCACGTTTCTCACTCTTAGTCAGTTTCTTTTTCTACTTGGTCCTGTGGCTCCTGGCTACATTTCAGGTGTAGGAAGTTACTGTGAGCATTTTAAGACACCATGCATGGCAATATGCAGAATATCACACATCAGGGTTCTGATATGAGGAAGAGAGTGCAGTATTCCTGTGGTGGCATCTAAGTGTCCTGGGAGAGCCTTTCAATGATCTAGGAAGTGAATTTTCACCGGGGATGCATTTAGGATTCCCTGCTGCTTGCCACCCATTGCAAAGTGCACGTCAAATGCAGTGTGAAGTCCCAGCACTGAGAAAGTATTATGCTGAACAACTGTTGTGGACTAATTAGACAAAGCCACTGGGCTATTTCTGCCAAAACCCAAGGAATTCGAGACAGAACACTCCATCTTTAAAAGCCAAGCTGGACCCCAGCCTTTGGATCTACATTGGGGTTCTCTGCATAACAAAGGGGAAGATTTGCAGGTGTAAAATGGGATCAGTGAATGGAAGACGGTGGCAGGTGTAAATGACTACAGGGAAAGCTGGATCAAGGGACATGCAAAACATGCTTAAGAGCATAGGAGCATTACTTTAGCTTGCAAAAAAGCACTTACCTCAGATGAGGCTTCATGATTCTGCACTCTTCAATCTCAATGCTTACCCCTCTTCATCCTCCCTAGATACAGCAGGGGAAATAGACCATTTCTTAAGTAGCTTGATAGTTAGTACTGCCACCTGGCAGTAACAGATGTGAGATCAAGTCTGTCTCTTGTTAAAGAAATTTGACCCTATTACATTTTAACAATCATTTTACATCATTTTAATGATAACGTTTCAATCCATGAACATGGGACAGGACTAAGAGGACTCCCTAGGCTTCCTTATAGACTGGCAGGGAGCTTTTTCCTCAGGAAGGGGAAAAATAGCTAGAGTAGAAAGAAGTGAATTAGGTTCCTTGTGTTAGTGAGTTCTTACACCACAGAGATGGTCAATAAAACAGCAGTATAGTTTATCACGGGGGAAGCCAAGCTCAAGAGCATCTAAGCTGTAAGAAGGCATACTAGTTTGGACCCTGTGGGTAACCTTACTGTGTGAATCTCAGTCATGCTTGAGGGAGAATTAATTATTTAGCTGCTAACAACACTGCTTCTAGGCATGAGGAGAAAAATACCTTTAGATAAGCGAAAAAGACTGACAGCCTTTTACTTAAAGCAGGAGAATGCTTTTCTGCACAGAGGAATAGGGGATTAATGCACCACAATAACAAACTGCCTGTGAGACTAGCAGGGAAATGTAGGAGATGAAGCTATGTTCAAGGGATTGCATAATGAACCTTTAGGTATCCCAATTCCTTTACTAGAAGCTACTTGGAGTGTAAACTCTGGCTTGACTTTTAACACCTAGAGCAGATACAAATGGTAAGAGGAATTCTCCTATCAGTGCATGACCAATGCATGACAGGAGGCACAGGAAAAACTATTAGCAAAAGCTCTGGTGCCTCTAGATTTCAGATATGTCAATGGATAAACAATTGACAAATAGTCCTTGTAGACAGAACACTGCTGGAGCTGGAGCAGTAGCGATGAGGAAACGGATGTTGTGTGGTTGATCATGCATTCAGATATATTTGACTTACAGTGCAACGTGGTGAGTAAAGTATATGGAAAAATCAGACTCCCACAACACAGGCTTTTAAGTTGTTCTACATGTACACGGTGGTCCTTCTCCCAGAACACTGGACATTTATTTGGGAGCTATCTGGAGCAGCCAAAATAACAAGTATCTCTCCTTCTGCAAGGAAAAACCTCTTGACAGACAAACCCAAACATATGTAGTTCTATCACAGGAACCGTATAATTAGCAATCACAGCAGTTATAGATTTAAAGGATTGAATTTTTTTCTGGGACAAGCCCATTGCAGCTGAAAGATCTGACGAATACTATAGGACAGAAAATTCTGTGACTCATACTTCATATAATTATTTCCACCTCCAATCAAACAGGGTGAGTCATAAGACGACTAAGTGAAAAATAATTATGATTCAGAAAACTTGGATTACAGCATGATTGTTCTTCAAAAAAAAAATAAAAATCAGACCACACACATGTTTCTAACTTAGAATATTTGCTCCTTATGGCTACTGAAATACCTACCTGATGACTTTTAGATTACCCTAAAGATTGAATTTTTTCTCATTCTTACTAGGTATGAGAATCCAAAAGAACTAAAACAGGAGAGTTTATCTTGTCTTCCTTCATCAACAAAACATTAATTAAGAAATTTTACTATTAATGGCACTTATACTGCTTGCCCTTTATCCCATATGGTTTCTAAAACAATTGCCCTGTATATTCCAAAAGGGAACGATTCACTTTCAATCAAAGGTTCCCTTCACAACCAAGTGAAAGTACTAAACATCCTCACAGGCTGATATAAAGACCACATTCCCTCTTTTCATTAACTGTATGATGTGGATGTTTTCAGAAGGTAATGTATTCCCAATCTCTTTCCCTAAGAATATTGTGAATAAGGGAGAAATGTGAGACATCTCCACTTCTTGGTTTTTCACCCATCTCATTGTAGGACAAATTTGTGATTTTTCTTGTAATAGTTCAGAGGCCAGACAATCTTCATCTCTCCTGCTAAACACGTGGTGCAGCTTTGGGCTAAGTACATTTATTTGGGAATCAAGGGGCATGGAGTTTCCAGATATCTCCCTCGGGTGTGTAAGTATATTGGAAAACCATTTAACAAAAAAATAAACTCTTCAAGAACCGAAGCCAGGAACATAAGGCTTCATCACTCCTTTCTACTTCAATGTGTTCCCTGCTAGACTTGAATCAGATGAATTTTCCCTGCTCTTTCTGGTTGTAGGGCTCTTCCACTCTTACTTCATAGTAGCTGGACTTGAAAAGAACAGAGGGAATGGTTTCCTCACTGTAACTGTGTGAGTAGGTAGGTGCCCACTGCAGAAACAGTCACACTTCCTACAAGTAATGAAGTGCTGCAGCCGAGGTTGCCTGGGCGGTTGCATAACAGAGTGGGCACCAGGACTGACCACTTCTGGTTTTAGTCTGGGTTCACACCATGAACTCTAAGCAAGAGGCAAGAACTGTCTGCAGGTGTGTGTATGAACACACCTCAGTGGTATCTTCAGCCATAAAACAGGCTCCTGTGTAGTCCTGAACAATGGAGAATTGACTCACCACTTCGAAAGAGGGTGAGCTTTCAGCCACAATTTAGACAGGAAGTAGGAAGATTTACTCATAAATACAGGATCAAAGTGCAGTCCTGTTGGACTGCACATGTACTCTATTTACCATTATTGAGGTCAGTATTGTAAGAATATGTCATTACACTGCTTCTAGATCAGGAAGATGACACTTTCTAATACTTAGTAGTGTGATCCAAACAACACTGAGGTCAGTGAAGTTTCTCCAAACACGTCAGTGGGCTTTGGATGCAGTGATAGTATGCATTATTGAACTGAAGGGTAAAAAAAAGAATCTTCAGATTCGTGGCCAATTAAAGGAGAAAAACAAGTTTCATTTCTGTCATGTTGATGATCCCACATCTGTTTTCTAAGAATAAGCAAGTGCATGTATAGCTAGTGTATGTTACTATTCCAATGAGTCACAAAACTTTTTTTTCAGCCTAAATTTCAAATTAGTTGGCTTTTAGGTACTCAGAATTGTTGCGTAGTTACTGTGATTGCTATTTAACGTTTTGCTTCTGTTCATTTAATTGGTCATCTATTCAGGACAATTCCTATTATGAACTATGAATATTACAGCTAGGTAAAAAAATCCCAAAATTATCAGTCTGTTGGTTTTAGCTATAAACATCAGGCCTTATCTCCGCTAGAAGTGGATACTGTCTGAAAAATAAGACGCTAATTTCAAAGAATTCAGTTTGTTAGAAGAGGCTCAGCTGAAAAGTAAAATTATTTAAAAGAAAATTGGTTTTGTTTCACCTCAAACCAGGACAGCTATGTACAACATGGTGTATTATGTACTAACAGTGAATAGGTTGGTTAAAACCTAAGTTTTAAGAACTAATAATATGAACTTACATAATATCAACCACAAACCAAGAATTATTTACTAAAGATGTCTCTAAACATTAACTAAAAAAATACGTCTTGGAAAACTTCCCAGTCTCTTCTGATACAATTGGTGAAAAGGGAAAAAAAAAAGGCTAAATTCATCAAATAAATTATTCATTGAGAACTATTTGCTAAGCTCTGTTAATTAAGCAGTTGGTTAATTAGAGAATGGAATTGCGTGTGAGGGGACAGCTAGGGAATCCCGCTGATGAATTAAGCATCCTGGGACTGAGCTGAAGAAGTGTCTTCTCTTTCTCTCACCAACTGAGGCATGCGGTTAATCATTCTATGTATTGTGCAGTTTAAGAGTTCAAAATCAACAAAATGCTGAGGAAAAGTTCCTTCCATAAGATTAATTTCTTCTTCAGTTAGCAATAGACTGGGAGCCCATGAAACACATAATCATTATTTTTATTAATTATTTTTAGTTTCTTTTAAGGAGTAATTTTTTTCCCTAAATCAATTAACAGTCATGACACGCCATCCATCCATCCAGAGGTATATGTAGGTCATTCTAGATAAATGGGACAACTGCTTAAAATACTGGATCAATGCTCACTTTTAAAATGCTTATCAAATCTCAATACACTGTGCACCTTTCAAACTGTCAAGGCCAGAGCTTTAGACAAGATCCCCGAAGGGATGCAGACAATTACCAGTTCAAGAAGCTTAAAATGTTCTATAAACTCACTCACAATTCTTCTTATCTGCAGGAAGAAAAGTGAGCAGGTGAATGTAATAGATGAAGGTATATATATCCTTCAGATAGGGGATGCACCTCATAAAAGAAGATTGTTAAGAGGTTAATGCTCGATATTGTTAACAGTTTTTCAACAAAATCCTAACTTAGGGCTTCATTTTCTGACTGTGGCCTCCTCTATCACATAAGCAGATTTGTATGCTTCCACAGACACTACCCACTGTGTGCACAAGTTTTATAGGATTAGAAGGCTTATGATTTATAGGAATGTGGGACTGAAAGAGACCTCCAGGGTCAGTGAATCCAAGTCCTTGCTTTCACATGGAGCCCTGCCATTTAATCCTCCTTTTCATAAATGGATCAGCTTCTATCTTACAAGTTCTTAAGGGGTTTTGCCACTACTTCTTCTGTTGTAAAGGTATAGCAGATGTCATTCTTCCAACAGTTAGGAACATTCTGCTGAACATTTAGGACAGCTGTAATATTTTCCACCTCCGTTTTTTTTGGTCTATGTGTGTTCATGTAAAATCATTTCCATTTTTTTTCCATTATCTTTTTTTCCAGATGAAACAGATTTTTCCATTTTGATTCTTTATTCCTGATATATTGTTAACTAAGAAAATATAGGTCTTGTTTTACTAGGATGGCAAAATCCAGTAAGTGGACTACAGGCGTAATTTACTGTCAAGTTTCTTCAGTCTTTGCTGTAAGCTGTCGTGACTTTGTTTAATTTTGAATTCTTTCTATAGGAATTATAAGAATTGCATAGAGTATTTAAGATATAAAAATGCCAGTAATTCATACAATGGCACAATAATTTCCCTAATTTATTTTCTTATTAGAAAAGTCAATATTGGTGTATTATAGCATTATATCTTTCTGTTAGTGGATTACAATGGATACAGGGTCATCCTCTGATCATAAAAATTTTTCTTTGCTGCTGGATGCAAGTCCCCCAATTGCACTAGAAATTATTTTTATTAGCCTTCAACCCTATGATATTGAACTTTGACGTGAAAATTTTATCCCGTTACTGCTATGTCTTGGTTTAAGCTTAGCCAGCAGCTAGGGCCAGGCAGCCACTCACTCATTTTCCCCTGCTGGGATAAGGGAGAGAATCAGGAGAGGAGAAGCTTATGTGTTGAGATAAAGACAGTTGAATAGGTAGAGAAAAAGCCTCATGCACGAGCAAAGCGAAAAAAAGAAGTCATTCATTGCTTCCCATCGGCAGACAGTTGTTGCCCCCTCTCCAGGAAAGCAGGACTACATCATGTATAACGGTTATTTGGGAAGACAAATGCCATAACTCTGAACATCCCCCCTTCCTTCTTCTTCCCCCCAGCTTTATATACTGAGTGTGACGTCATATGGTATGGAATATGCCTTTCGTCAGTTGGGGTCAGCTGTCCCAGCTGCAGCCCCTCCCAACTTCTTGTGCCCTCCCAGCCTGCTTGCTGGCAGAGCGGCACGACGAGCAGAAAAGGCCTTGACTGTTTAGCAGCCACCAAAACCACCAGTGTTTCACCAACCCTGTTTTCATCGCAAATCCAAAACATATCACTATACCAGCTGCTAGTAAGAAAGTTAACTCTACCCTAACTGAAACTAAAACATGCTATTACAACCACCAGTCACTTAGTTAATCTGTATAAATGTCCTGATTTTTCATTCTATGGATGATGTTTAATTTTTTTTATCTTTTAATATAAAAATCTTTTCATGTAAAAAATTACATCAATGCTCTTATCTTTTTGTACATCTCTGATGAAAATATTAAATCAGATTATTTTCAGGACTGAACCTTGAGGAATGCCATGACTAAACCACCCTCTGATGCCATACTTCACTGTAAAGATGTGCAAAATCACATTTGCCTGAGTAATCTCATGCTGTTTTTCTGCAAAGGGTTGATTCAGAAGCTACATTTCTTACCAAGGCGTTCTCTTCTGCACCACTTCTGGATTTGAATTCAGGACTAAGATACCTCCAGGATGCAGCAGGATTTCTATTAGCATCTACATAAAGGCAGCACTGTTTATTATTATTACACTTCCCATTCACAGTTCACAGTGAGAGACAATCTTCTTCACCTGGAGTTCCCAGTAAATAGTATCTACTGAATGAAGAGCTCAGAAGCTTATTTGGTTCAGCAACAGACATAACCAGAAAGCCAGTTTCCTTCCAGCACTACATGGTATAGGGCTACTCTGAGCATTCACTTGAAACAGAATGGAGCATTATCAAATGATTATGTTTACGAGCAGTTCTGCCATGAATGAGTGAATGTAATAATTGTAATGAAAACAGATGCTGATATTTACATGTATTTAAAGTAAATTTCATTGATCATAAAAGATGATGTATTGTAGGGTATAATCTTAATTTAGAGATAATTACAGAATAGTGCACTCCCAGATAACAGACATGACTTTCACCAACGGATCTTGTCAGCAGCCCTAATGCAGACTGAGTGATCAACTTTCTCTTTGACTTCAATGTGTCTCACGCCAACGGTGGCTTAAACTTGGCTTTGCACAGGACGTCAACACTATACAAAAACCTGCTGTAGTGTTTAAAATGGCTCTTTGAACTGATTTTTTTTTTTTTTGGCTGAAATTATTATTCTTGTCTGCTGGGAAATGAAATTAAACCATTGTTCATTTCACAGATTTCAATGAGCTTCAGTAACTCCTGCTCAGGACTGATACAGGTGGATTTGAACCGTTCACCTCAAAGCGAGAACTCCATTATCTTCTCAGCCGATCAGTGTACTCAAGTATCACTATGATTCTCTACAAATTTCTAGATGTCTGCTCCTATTTAAATGTGCCTCAAAGCAGAAGTAAAAATATAAGCTTCTTTGTCTACTGACAAATATTTAAGAAATGTTTTCCTATTTTAACACTTACCTGATACAACATTTTTATTTCAAGAAATGAGGGAACAGGAGAGAAAGAGAGGCTTCATGTTTCAGTGACTTAGCTTTTCAAAAGTGGCCACTAAAGGCCTCTAACTTGACATGAACTATATGATACGTGCCATTTATTCACAAACTGTATTTACTGTTTCTGTTACCACTTGAGCTTACACAGTGGTCAGCTAGATGAGATTTTAATCCAATGAAGTGGTGAAATCAGTAGTTATGTCATCAGTAAAAGTGTAAAAAGTGTAAAAAGTGTAAAAAAAAAGTGTAGAAAGTCGCTCCTCAGTCAACCACAGGGTCATATTTGTTTCCCTTTCATATTACTTTTCTGCAAGCCCTAGCTTGCATATGAAGTAAAGCAAATACATTGGTAATTCAGAATCAGAGCTCTTGACTTCTCATGGTCAGGGCTTCCATGGAAGTGCATTCCAAGTAAGTGTGGCAGAGTCTGCTCCTAGTTTTTGCTGTGCAGCACTGGTACATGTTAACCAAAAGGTTAAACAAATCTTGTTTCAGTATTGCCTCAATCCTGTTTCTGCTGTAAGCACCTTTTGTATTATCACTTAGAAATCCAAAGAGATTCCTTTTTCTGCTGAACATTTTTGGCTGAAAAGTGAGTTACTCAGCAGATACAATTCCCTTCAGGTTATACTGATTGAAACCACAATACGGGGTCTGACACATTTTCTAGGATCTCCACACTCGTTCATAGACTATAGCAGCTGTACATTCTAGCACTACTTATCTTCCAAAATCTTATTGTCAGCTAGATTGGTTTGTAAGATCATTCAAGAGTGATGAGAAAATCAAATAGTACTGTCAGCTGTAGTTATGCCCTGGTTGAATCTGTCTGTCACTCATTACTCACTATTCAATGCAGTTTGGATGAGCTGCTTGTTTTCTAGCGTTCACATGTTCTCTATATCCAGATCTCCTTTGAGTTTGCATATCCAGAGTCTCTTACCATCTCTTATGATCTTCGGACGTGGTGGCTTGGTTTTGTTGCTCCTACTCTTTTTTATCCTGCATTCCACCTTATTGGGAAGGCAATGGAAGAGGACAAACTACTATGCAATTATTTAGACAGTAATCAATTTTTATTTAAAAAAATAAAATTTGATTGAATATATATATAGGTACTTTATTGGTCACAGATTTTTTCTAAAAGTGTCACAATGATTTTGGAGAACCTTTCGTTTTTCAAAATTAGACATCAAATTGCATTTCTGTGAATCCCTTACCTTTTTTCCAGAAACATGCCATTGCAAGGAAGCCTCATCTGAAACAAACAAAAAAGTTAAAGATGTTTGTACTGCAAGTTCCCGCTTTAATATTTTAAATTTGAAACTTCTTTCTCATCAAAGTCTCTCAATGTGGTATGTGAATTAGAAATTTCACTCCTGAAAATTTTTATACCAAAAAGAGTATGTGCATTTATACAACATAAAGAAAATGTTAGTTTCCATCCGGGTTACTCATGTCAATGCAGTACATATTGAAAATTTTGGAGTTTATTGTTTGCTGGTAAGTATTGAGTTTATTAAGTTTACTGTCCTCCTTCCTATCCATGCCTTTCCTTGATTGAGAGGGAAGCAGGACTGGGGAATTAGGACTGTGAAGTCTTTGCACTTTCCAAGTCTACGGAGAGAAAAGGGCTGTTGTACAAGAGCAAGTTTTGTGTTCTGCTTGCAGCTAACGATTCCAAAACTAGACTCACAGGTGCATATCAGTTGTATTCCAACTTTTTTGAAGTGTGATAATACATGTGTGTTTCTATATAAACACACATATATATACATGCATATATACGTATAAATGTTTGTAAGTCTGTGTGTGTCCGTGTGTGTGTGTTTCTGTGTGTGAACACATGTATTTACTACTATTTCTAGTACCGTATAGCCAGTCCAGCTCTGGAAAACTGACTGGATTCCCTTCTGACACATGCATCACTGACAGAATCGTCAATTCTTTCCAGCACAGAGTCCTAATTGCCAGTGTGTGAGCCGGAAAGTACTCAGGTTTATTAGCAGATCCCAGGCTCAGTTTGCATGTAATTTGCTAACAAAGAAGGTACATCAGTCTAGCTCAGACTGTCATTCTGAAAGCTCTATAGTTCTTTCTTCTGTTCTGATCTGTATTAATTGTGTTTTACTGAGAAATGCTGACCATCATGCAGAACAATTTTCAGTCCTGTTACAGAGTTTTTCCTATCAAGCCATGAGGAGACTATTAACACCTCTCTGCTGGAAGCACATAAAATAATCATGGGAGCTGTTTATGTTAATTCAGACTAACTCAGACCTCTTTTTTGTTTCAGAATAATTACTGTTTCAAAATATCAGCATGTGTTAAGAGATCAGGATTAATTTGTAGGAGCTGAATGACAACATTTCCAAAGGCTTATTAAATACTAATTAGATTTAAAATGGTGTGACTCTACATACACTTGTGTGCATCAAGAAGTTTAAACATCTGTTTTATAAGTAATGTAGGTTGTAAGGTTACAAAGTTTAATACCACTAGAGGATATCTTATCATATTAGATAACAAGTGATACATCTATGGTTTTCAGAACCAACAAAAAAGATTTAGTTCTTTTTTTCCAGTGTGTTATGTGCTAATTAAACAGTTAGCTTAAATAATATAGGGCTCTACTCACCTGACTGCAGTTTAAACATTATAAATAACAGCATTTCCTTAAAAGTCTGCTTGGAAACTAAGACAAGCTATAGCTCCCCAGTAATGTGGAAAACAAAGAAGCATAATGCAAGAGAAACTATTAGAAATGTAGGGAACGGAATTTGTGTCATTTATTCCTGTGTTGGTAGTCCAAATCATCAAAAATAATTGGCGAAATGACAAATAGAGCAACAACACAAAAATCCTACTAAATCTGCTGGAATGCACAGCATTAACCAAAAGTAATAACCTGAAATAATGCCAACTACAAATCTAGGGGTGTAGCACCTGAAAAAATTGTCTGTTAGCTTAGCACCTATAGCATACTACATTACAAAAACTGAGTTCAAGTCAAAGATAACACTGAAGACATTACAAAGTGAAATATGTTCTGAGCTGACAGTGCAAGACAACCCTAGTTAACTGCAGATGCAATGAAAAGTCAAGCAAACAAGAAGCTTCTGAAAGTACATATATTTGCTTAACTCTTTTAACAGGTTGTTCAAAGCCAAAAATATTCCATCTCCCTAACAGCAAATATATGCTCATCTACTGAACGCTGGCCCTTCCTTCACAGTTCATGTGAATTTAGCACATCTGGTGCAAGGTCCAGGTTCTATTTCTGTCTTAACTATATTCTAGACCTGCTTTGTTGATAAAGATTGATGTGAAATCTTCACCTTTTTAAACATAATGATTTCTTTTTGCTAAAACTGCTGCAGGACCAGGACTTACACCAGTCTGATCAGAGCTACCTTTCCCATATCACAGGCCTTATTCAATGTTTAATCCATCTATTTGCCTTTGCAATATGCGCTAAATTATTCCACCTGTTTCCACCTGATTTTTTTTACATGTTAAATGAAAAACACATCAGGCACTCCCTGCAGGAGAAAGCATTAGCTACTATAGCTATATGATGATGACAGATTTGCTCAGCAGCTCTCTTCCAAATAGAAATCTCATATGAGAGGCAGATAGACATTAATTTGCAATGTTATGCTCTTATAAAATAAAAGTGTACTGACTAGACTGCTCTAAGTACACCTTGTGTCCCGCAGCTGGATAGAGATCTAGTGGTTACAGGATAGATGAAAGTATGCTATTTAGAAATTTTGTGCGCTATTCTAGGGGAAAACGAACATTCAAATATCTTTACTACTAATCTGCTATATAAGTGTCTGTTAATTAAAAGTTTGGGTTTAGTTTTGGGTTTTTTTTTCTCATCACCTTCACTTGCCTTTATTTTCCAATAATAACACATCTGCCCAAGTCCATATTTGATCTGACAGTCACTGATGCATCATCCAGCATTTTCTGCTTGAACTTTTAGGATTAAATCTTAGATTTATTGATGTTTATAGGAGATTTGCCATTAAATTTCCTAAGCCAAGATTTTACTCTTAAAGATTTCAGCTATGCACAAAGTTAAGGGGTAAATTATGGGACAGTATGGATGAAATCTTGGTTCTGATGGAGTCTGTTGGCATTTTGCCTATGACCTTAAGAGAGACAGCACTGCGTATTTTATAAACTGAAATGGCCTGTTGTTCTGCATGAGAAATAAGGTGTAGATTTTAAATATGCTTAAATAAAACTTTTTATTTCATTCAGAGTTTAGCCAAGTTTTGTTTCAAGTTCAGCAGTGTGCAGCAAAAAATTTCCTATTTGACTGAAGTGGCATTTTAGGCTTGAACTCTCCCATCAGAGTGTATGATAAGGGTGATAATCTAACATTACACTTGACAAAAGCCACTTGAGTTATATAGCCTCTATGTTTTAGTTTACCTACTGTGTCGTATCATCCTGGGTCTCTCCCATATTATCTTGGAGGTAGCTGTCTTCTCTGGAGCTAGACTCTTAGCTGGCATCACTGAAGCATGTTATCACAATCTAATTGTTTCTCTCCGATACCACAGTTGTTCATATCAGATCTGTGGGGTACAAGACCCCGCTGAAGCATACGCTAAACCTCGATCAGATATGGGTCAACATTACATCTCTGTTAGGTTAGCCAGAACACGTACAGTTCAATGTGTTTACATGCCTGCAGGGTGACAAGTAATATCTCATCACTTATCAAGTCAGACAGACATGTAGAGAAGACAAGGAATAAGGTTACCCTTCCAGAAAGTTTTGACTGAACCTGAAGCTGTAAAGGAGTTTGGGTGGACTCCATGCTCTGTGATATGTGACTGTCGAACTTTTTTTAGATGCTACCAAGTACCCTAAATACAGATTTATCACGTTGTCAAGCCATAGTCACAGACTGTCTTGGGTAAGTAGTGTTGTTTTCCATCAAATCTGTATAGGCAAGGACTGCTGTCCGCTTGGGGTTATGATTGCCTTAAATGTTTGGATCTCAGTTTTCTAGGTGCCCTTGAGATTACCGTATATTTGGTTCCATTTTCCATCTATTAATACTACGGTGTTGTGACTGCCAAATTATTCCTTTCCCCTAAAAACTACCTCTAAATATTTAATTACAGGTATTCAATGTTTGTGGGATTTTTGTTTTAAAGAAGTCACTTTTGTGCAATTTAGCAACAGTTTTCAAAGAAAAAAAATAGATTAATTGCCAATCATTGCTAATAAAGTGTGTGTACGTCACTATAAGTAAAATGGATCCAATAAATGGACTAAGAATGACCAGTTCACAGATACAGTACAAAAATTGTCTTCTTTATTCTTGAGAGTAAAGTATAACTTTATAAGGTTTCAAAGCATGTTACAACTTTTTACCTTTTCTATTATGTTAACTAGCCTAAATGTCTGTTAAGTAATTTACAAAATTATATGAAAACTCCACATTTATTTTAAACCCCCCTAATATTATATGCATAGAATCCCTCAATGTTAGAATATATTCAGTCATTGAAACTAGTAATTAACAAGAAGTGACATTCAGTGGCTTATTGAAAGTAACATTTTTCAAATAACCAAAGAGGATGGAATAAATCATTGGATACAGGACTGTAGTTCTCAATGTAATCTTACAGGAATATAATGAAAATATCACTTAATGCCTCAATCAATAATGATGTGGATTGTATATTTTAGGAGAAAACTCATCAATGTATTTTATGGTCTAATGTACAGCTTTACATTTTTCAAGATATCAAAAAGAAATGGATGGAACAATGTTTTATTCACAATATAAAACAGAATAGGAGGAGGACTTATGTTTCATAAGAGGAGATATTCAGCTAATTAATTGTGAATTTCTACAATGCTAAAATCAGTTGGCACTGCATAGTTCTAATTAAATTAATGGTCAACTCAAGTAGTTCTAACTAAAGAATTGCATGATCAAAGTTCACAGCCAAACCCCCAGTTTTCCATATTTTTTCTACCTAAGCTTCAACTTTACACATAGGCATAAAATGGGGTGGTATTCTCATGAATCTATGATGAGAATGTATTTTCTTTATACAATTTGTATTTTGACACATGCAGGACTGTATTAAAAAGGCAAAAGGAACTCAGTCAGTATGCAACAGGGATTAAATTGCATCTTTATGCAGCATGGAAGATCACTTTAAATAACCCATGGTTTTGGTGACTTCTAGATTTCCTGGTAATTCTGCAGTTTGTGATAATCAGCATTACCAATATACAATTGAATAAGCATGTAATATCTCATTATCCTATTGATATCCCAACCAATCCTAGTTCTTGGAATCAGCAAGTGAACAAGCAAGTGGTAAGAATCATGGCAATTTTGGTACACTGGACTACAACTTAGGCTTTATTCTCCTGAAATTTATTTTGTCACTGCGTTACTACGTATGGAAACATATGAACATTTTATTTCAGCTAACGGAGCAAAGAAAAGTTGCTATTCAACATTCTGTTTAAAAAAATATTGTTTAGTATATGCAATACAGAAGAACCTAAAACTCTATTAGGGTACACAGCCTACATATGGTCATCATAAACTATAACGTTTATTTGGTTACAATAAGAGACATTAATTGCCTTTTATAAATGTCAAACTGAAGACCATAAACTTTGAGCTGTTTTTCCCAAGGAAACAGAAAAAAGTAAATTCCAAACACAAATATTTGCTCTTATTTCTTAGTTTCTAATCCAGTGCTTAATTGCAATAATATTATTTGTACACTGTGAACAAATTACTACAAATCAGCTCTGTATTTCAGAGCACTTCAGTTCATCCTTTGTGCAATCCTCAGATAAGAACAGGTTATCACTTTCTAGACAAAGTTCTGAGTTTTCTTTCATGAAAGATAGGGTGAGATTGCTTTTTTTTGCAACCAACACAACTCAATCTTATTATCAGTTTTTCACATTTTGACAAGTTGGCCAAGAGGAAGAGGAAATGTGAATGAGTGAGAATATGTTGCATTTCCTCATTGCTCTTTTTCAGTAAGAAGAAAGAAAATAGCTTTTGAAATGATGAAGGAAAATGCTTTCTATTTTTATAATGGTAAATAAGTGATGATTTCTCACACTGTATACCCCTAACATATTCCTTCCTTTTTAGTCACAAAGAGTGCACAAACAAAGGAAGATGGCATAGATCAAGATAAGGCATTTTGTTCCATTTACCTCACTGTGATCTTCAGCTTTTAAATGCCAGACTGTGATTTTCTGGCTGCCTTTCTTTCTTTGACTCCATAATGCTACTTCAGTAACAGGAGTTAGAAGTATGGAAATACATTGCACCTCTGCTTCCCTTCTCTTTTTTTTTTTTTTTTTCTTTTAAGATGTAAGTGCTTCTTCTGGTGGGGAAGGCTGACATTCAGTGTGCCTCGTAACTCAGCAGCTTACTCTACTCTGTCTTCCTTGCCAGGCTGAGGATCTAGGAAGCCTTCATTTTTGGGGAAGAAAGCTTTTCCCTGGGGAGTAATACTGTCATTTGCTTCCAGCTGCATGAGGGACTGTGGTCTAGAAATCCCTGTTAGGGAAGGCATGACCTCGTTACTCAAAGTGACAGCCCTACGTGAGCTCTGCCTTTAACAGCAGTGACCGTGACCACCCACCTCTGCTGTCCCTGAAGGCAGGGCATGTGTTTGGTGTGTGGCCATCACCAGCTGCAAGTGAGTCGGGGCCATCCTCAGCAGGGGCAGGATCTTGCCTGGCACTCAACTCAGAGCTGGGCAGTTCCACCACCCCCAGGGTGCCATCCACTCCAGAACCTCCATGCCTCAGAGTTCCCTTCAGAGCTTTGATCTTACACCAGTCACCTGGAGACCCCTTTCCTTCCCTTCTTTTCCCCTCCAAGGGCTGTTTGATATGCAGCACTGGCAGGTGCCCTGCTCACCGCATTTGCAACAAGCACAAACTGATCTGCAGCTGCACTTTGCAGGATCAAACCCATCAATTTGTTCAGAGAATTCCTTCTTTTGCTACAAAAAACCCCCAGTTTGTGAATGGAAATAACCACTATGTTTGGTTTCTATGGTTACTACTGCACTAAGAAAAACAGCAACTGTCTCATTTATTTATTTATTTCCTAATAAAATGTTGTTTGAACAACCCAGTCTCAGTTTTGGCACCATTTTATACCTGTGCTAATTTTGCTGTTGTTAGTTTCAGATAGGTTCCAGTAAGTTCTGTTTTCATGATTTTGCTCAAGCTAAAATCTTTGTAAGAGAGTTGGTCTCTGTAGGGTAGCATTAAGGCATTTTCTAAGTCCTTTAAGCCTAAACTATTATAATACAATGTTGTTTCAATTAAATATGTAATGTTACGAGCACTTACATAAGCTCATCTTGTGTCTGCCTGACTTTCCATATGTTCTTTTTGACTCTGTATAAGGGAAAAAGAGGAAGAAATAGTACTGTTTCTGTTCATATGTCCTCATCTTTCCTATCTTATTTTAGAAAGCAAGCTCTTACTTTATTTAAATTTTGCTTGACAATAAGAGTCTAATGTTATAAATTGACAGTGACAGTCTTGAACTAATTCTCAGCTTCATTGCTTGGTTTTAACAGCTGATTAATGTCCATCAAGGCCTTATAATTTTTCCATATATGGAAACTGATGTGATTTTTTTCCCCAGGTTAAACAGTCCTTTACTATTCAATTGTTTCTTACATGAAAGCATTTCTAAACCTTTCATCATCTTTCTTGTCCTCTGAATCGTTCCCACTCCTCATATATTCTTTCTTTTGAATCGGGGGTCTACATACACAGAGCATCAAAGGAGTATGTTTGTTGGTTTGCTGTGAATGTATTCAGTAGAATAATTACTCTGCCTTATTTTCTACTTGTTTCCTAATACTTCCTAACAGTAGGGGTGCTTATTTTTCACTGCTAAGTGCCTGCTAAGGACTATAGCAAGTGTATTCATGCATCAGACTGTGGTAACACCAAGGTATCACTCCAGAATGGAAATGCCACTTCAGTATCCACCATTTTCTGCACATGTAAGTTATTTTCTTTCCCTATTCTAATTTTTGACATTCACTGACTGTGAGTTTCATCTGCCGTTTTCCTGCCAAAGTGACAGTCCCATAAGCTCCTTCTGCAATTCTTCAGACACTATCTTCATCTCTGCTACTTAATACATAACTTTGTATCATCAATAAAACACAACACCTCTTTTCATTTTCCGTTCTCCAGGACGTTGGGTGCATTTTGACTAGTCTGTGGAAGTGAAAGCCTTCGCCTAGCATTCTAGCTCTGTCACTTTTCCCATGTTAGCCCACAACAACTTTACAAAACTGTGTAACACATCCTATCCCACTTGAGCAATGTAAAAAATAGACATTAATTCACCTTAGTCATGAAGACTCCTCTTTAGTCAGAGAGAGCTAAAAACTACAGAAAGCAACTTGTCTTTTTGATTTCAGACATGTGCCTCATGTCAAGTTTTCTGACATGTTTTCTGGAAGCATCTGTAATATCCACTGGGAAAGGATGAACGGTGGATGCCAAGCTGTTAGAGAGTTGCCAAGTGAGATGAATCCTATTTCACCTGGGTTTCTTTGTTTTTTCATTTGTTTGTCTTCAGGATGGTGAGATGTCAGCTTTGGATTATGTCATGAGTTTTTCTACTGAAAACACTTGGTTTACAGATCTTTATGTGGTGTTCCTAGTGCATACAAATATAATATTGGTCTCTGCAGACTCCACATTTTATTTATTAGGCTGCAGTTCGATTTTTAGTGATAAACTGCCAGATGAAATGAATCACAACTTTTCATTATAGGTAGAAGCGACCTCTCATCAGAAGTGTTAAGTGAAGGCTAAATCATAATTCACAGGAGAACTGAAGTGAAATATAAAACAATTTCTTTTAAAAAACAAGATCAATAAAAATTGCCATTTCAAAGATAAAATCATCATGTGATCTATCCTTAGAATTCTTACTAAACGCAACTCATACAATTATTTATAAAGTCATGATTTAAATTCAACAACTAGCAAAATAAGAATATTAGAGGTCTAAGAATTGCTCAGAGCTCCCATAGTTATGAATTAATTTTCACCAAGACAGAGGAAAAATACATACATTCCTCTTAATGGAGCTTAATTTCTCATTCAGCCAGATTGCTGTTTATCTGGCAGCTGGGATGATGCTGAAAAAACCAACACAGGACAAGAGAATTTATTAGCTATCTATATGCATAGAGTCAAAACCTCAACTACTGTTAAACTGTCATAGTTTCATTTCTTTCTGAGGACCTTCATCAGCATATACCAGATGCAGACCAACATCCACCCATGTAGTTTCAAATTACTTTTGAAGGCCATTCTGTGTTTAGGGTTTTTTTTGTCATTCTTAGCTGGTATTTCTATCTGCTGATGCTCAACAGATGGGAAATAAAAGACCTATATAAGTTAGAGGGAAAAAAATCCTCAGACTCAGATAATATTATGTCTCAGGTCCCTCAGAGTTTGAGAAAATAGTTAGATCAATGAAAAATAGTTGCTGAATTCAGAAAACTAGAGATGATGCTAGAGACAAAAAACAATTTTAAATATCTCTACTTGTTCTCTGTCTATCAGCAAAGCCATGTTCTTTGACTATCACCATCAGGTACCTGGTTTATAGTTGCCTTTAGCCTAAGGATGAAAATAACAGATGATTCTCCACGTACTGAGTAGCAGCTTCATTGCCAGGGAGCTAGCTGAGTATCTGAAATTCACCTGTTTCAAGGGAAGACCAGATAAGCATATGGGAGAGACCCCTACTATGGATTACTAAACAGATAGGCCACAACTGGATCAAGAAATCCTGAGCAGAAACTGAGCAGAAAATGGTTGGTGACTGAGCCGCTACCAGGGAGGAAATATATTTCTGCTGTTCTTATTCTTCTCAGTGTGTCCATTATGGTCAGTGTTAATCTTGTTCAGAACAGTGTGGCCACTCTTGTGGGGTGTTTTTTAAACAAATGAAAAATATAATTATAGTAAGAGTAATGGCCAAATGAGCAAATGGGTCCACTGTAAGGTCTTTAGAGCTCTAGGCTGGAGAGTTACCACTCTGGACTCAGTTCCCTGTTTAATTCTGAGCTTTCAATGTGCTTGTGTACAAATCACTGAACTGATCTCATGCCTCAGTTTCCCATTTTTTAAATTGAAATAGTGCTTTTGCATGTCATCAAGAAAAGATATAAGAACTAAACTGGAGTACTCCTGCCCATTTATTTTTAATTGTATGATGCAGACTGCTTATGTTTCTAGATAGCTTACACAGGCTGGCTTTGGAGGGGCTGCCCACATTTCCATCTGGTTGAGCAGGACTATATAGGGACCCGAAATTTTCCAGATTTGATTTTTTCTCTTGTCTTATCTTCCATTTCTGTGTTCTATTCTCACAAGATAACACAGCAGTACATTGTTTTTCTAGTGTCTAAAAAGATGGCCTAGAAAAACTATTAGAGTGAAAACACTTTTGGAAATAGTCTATTTATTAAAAAAAAATAATATTTAAATCCTTGACTTCAACATGGATTTTTCAGTGTCGTCAAAGCCAAATCCTAGTGCTGACATCACAGGGTGGACATGAAGTTTTATAGCTGTCTTATGTGTCTACGGGTATGATTGCTGCATTTATATGCAAAACTACGAATCTCGGACAAAAAAATCTATGACAGAAAGGAGATAATTCAAAGCAGCAATAGAAATTCACATAACACACCTTTCATATATACAATTTTGGCAGTCAGTGAAAAAGGGCTTCCACGTGGTCACAGACACTACTAATCACTACCTGACGTGAAAGAGATGCAAAGACTGGCAGACTGAAACCTTTTGAGATGGTGATATTTAATCGTTTATGTCCTTCATGAAAAGTTTAACATGACTTATTATAAGAATGCCTGTCCCTCCATTAACCATTGGGTTTGCTGTGATTTTTTAAAAAAATCAAATATCAAACAATGTTTGCCTGAGCCTAATGTAGTTATTAAATACCATCTAATCTAGTCATTCCCTAAATGATAGCGGCAGCCATAGGAGCCTTGCATGAAAACTGTATAGAATGGTGTTTGCTTGTAACTATGTAGCTGTGTTTTATTCCAATTTATTTTTCCATGACTCCATTTGGGAATGAAATGTTGTCTGTGCTGAATAGACCAGCTACCTTCCTTGAAGGAAGGTAGAATTCTAGAGAAAACAGAGGTCCGTTGTACCCAAAAACTAGAAGCAAGCCTGGCATACTGTTTGCCTTGAAGCAGCGTATAACAAGCACACTAAACCACTAAAATCAGCAAGACCATATGAACAATTTGTAACATTGAAATACCACCATTAGCACTTTGTAACACGAATAAACTTAAGTATGTAATTAATAGACCTCGCCACAAATGGGCAAATGAAGACTCATGGTATAATTGCAAAAAATGGGTGCAGAAAAACATGTGCAAATAGTAAAATGTGCAAGATAAGAATGAAGAGGATGGATCAGACAGGAAAGATGTCTGGTAAAACCAAAAGCATCCTGCAAAACCAATGAGAAAAATGTCAAATGAAAACACAATAATCCTCTAGAATAAGAGAAGCTGGAAGTCCCGATACCAGAAATAAGATGCCTCAAGCAGGTTAGACCACCGCCTTTTCTTTTGGGGAAGGTTCAAACCAGCATAAAACATCAACAAGAGTGAGGACAGCAAGAGAAGAGAGGTCACAGCCCACTTAGGTCATGGCTTCCCTCTTCCACGAGCTCTCAAGCCTGATAACCTTGATCTCATTGACTAAGAACTGTCACGGTCCACACACACCCATGCCAACTAGAAAAGTGTGAGGTTTGTGACATTGTATACTCACTTGTAATTTAGGATAGATTTGTTAAGGGCTAATTGTTTGGGGTGTGTAGTGATAATGATAGTGACTGTCAATGTGTATTCTACTGAATATTGATACAGTAAAGAGGTTTTGAAGTTTGAGACTGGCATGATCTGTCAGTCTTCTAAGAATGACTATGAGAACCATCTCTAAATTCCTCACAATATATGTCTCTAAATATTCTGTTGCAGCAAAGCACTGTTTTTTAATGCAAGTGAAAGCAATGAAGCTAGATAAGAAATAACAACTACTGACTCCACCAGCGCTGGCTGTGTACTGACTCACCTTTTGATTTGTTTTTTTCATCTCTCATTCTCTGTTTTGGACTTTCTTCTTTTGTGTTTTGTCTGCAAAGTAGATCAGAGTCTATTTACCCTGCACTGAAAAAATAAAGGTAGTCTAAAACTCAACAAATCAAAACGGAGTTTATTTTCTCTTTTTTATATTTTGAATGAGATCGAATGTGTATCACAAAGGATTGATCACAGGGTGTAAGTGCTTTTGACAATTAAAAAACCCCATAAAAAATAGAATACCACAAAATAAAGCCACAATCTCTTTTGTTAATGGACTCTCCACATCATTACTTTCTCCAGATTTGAAACATCAGACATTCTATGTTGAATATCTACGTTCTGATACTTTAAATTAAACTGGTTTACCTAAAATTATCTTGAAATGTCATGGGCAAATGTGTCTGTTTAGTGCACATTTCAGCTATAGTTTTCAAGCTTGTGAAAGATAGATATTGTCTGCTTCAGTGAGTCATGAGAAGGATATTATCTAACCCATTCAAACTATAATAGAAAATCATGATTTACATGCTAAAGTCCCTAAACTACCTAATGATGGAAAATACTGCTTTCCATCATCATGCTAATTTAAGTGTCACTGAGCTTAGGAAACATCCTTTGTACTGTGATGACAGAAGATGCAGGTAAATTGAATTTCCTTTCTGATGGTGCTAGGTAAAAGATAATTCACCACTTGTTATTCCTAGGTGTCATGTAATAATAGGACAACAAAAGCCTAGTCTATAATGAACTTACTGTTGTCAGAGATAGACAACAAAAAAGACCGTCAAAAAAGAAGGTACAGGAAGCTTACAAAACAGTCATATGGGAGAAAATAAGCTCTCAGCAAAATATTGCAATAACATCTAGATTTACACTGCATGTATATATGCAACTAACATATCTGTGTGTTTTATTTCATCCTGTTTTTCAAATATGCCAAAATTGTCTCCACGCAGAAAATTTGTAGCACTGTAACATCTTAGAAGCAAATATTATTGTACTCTACAGTTCTCAGCTGAAGGAGAACACTATGATTTTGTTGAACTGATCCTCAGAGGTGTTGTTCTTATGACTGAAGTATTGCTCTTTAAAATGCACATGAATCTAAAAACTAAGTTTGTGAGAGTTTATTTTTGGTTTTGTTGAGAGCTATAAGCAAAATAACAGGATGAAAGAAATAAAAGGAAAATACACAAATAAGGATAATTAATTAATGAGAAGTGGAGTCCACGTCTCTAATTCTGAAACACTGAAGGTCCTCAAACTTATCCCTGCATTTTCTATGGCCCAATGCTCATTTGCATCAGTAGCAGGGAATTAAATAATTTAATTACACAGCTTCCCTCTCTGAAGTGACTTAATACTTTGTTTCTAAGATAACAGAGTTCAGTACTACCAGGTGGCATCACAGAAAAATCTTAAAATCTCCTAATCCCAACTGCAAAATTATGTTTTTTAACACCATACAACATAGTGGGTGGAGTGAGTGGGCTGGACAGTATTTTCTTTCCCTGAACAATTTTTGTGAATAGTTCTTTGCTTTCTTTTTTTAAGGTTTTGCTTCATACCTGTGGAGCATATGTTATTTCTTTAACATAAGCTGTTAGTTTTCAATTGTATGAGAGGGATGCATCCAATTGTCATCTCTTTGGGGTAAGGACTGTTTTCATACTATAAGTTTGTACAGTAGCTAGAACAATAGGATCCTGTAGGAGCTATGGTAACACATTAAAATAGACATAGTCCTGCCTTCCCTCTGCTTATTTCCATACTTTCTTTTGGGTTAGCACAAATGTTTGTATTGCTCTGTATGTATTGAAATTACTCATACCAATACAAAAAGAGATGGAGCCACAGGAGATGTTCAGGTCCAGCAATGAGGATATACACCTAAATACAGATACCAAACATAATCTAGACATTGTCTACATATTGCCATTGCGTAATGTAAATTTTACATATTCTTCATGCCTGTTGTCTGGCCAGCTGGCTGCTTACAAATTGAATGCACTGCTAATACCATGAGTAGGCAGAGTATTTTCAGTCTTATATACCCCATGTACAACTTCAGAAAAAATTGTGGTATCTTCAGGCTTTCTGCTAGTTCTACAAATTTGGGGAAAAAAAAATCAGACAGACTGATTTCATAGACTTATTTTTAGGATCTCAGGATAAATAATTTGTTGCTGTTCTATAGGCTGAAAGGAATCAATAAGTTTAAGTACAATACCACGTTTCCAAAGAATATTAATTTTCACCTGAAAAAATAAATAACCTGATGAATGAATCACAGATTAGATATCTGACACATTATATGACTCATTTTGTCAAAATCTGGGAATATGTGGTCCATGAAATGAACAAGTTAGCAAAGATATATATTGATATATAGTCCACTGACCAGTTATATTTTCAAAATAAAAAAAAAAGGGGGGGAGGGGGGAAAGAAATCCGTGGGAAAACTGCTAGGTTACCTTGTTCACTAAATTTAACTATGCAGAATCTATGCAGAAAAGTTGACATCTGATAGCACAGGTGGGCCTGCCTCTAGATTGAATATATAAGACCATCACAAGCCACACTGAGCAGCTTAAGTGCCCCTTTCCTTCATAAGGAAGTATACAAAATTGATCATTGATATTCTATACTTCACCAATACTTATGTAAGCATTATTAGAGAGCTGCATTTTAGTGGTGGTGTTTTATTGGACTGGTGTGGATACCTTTGAGGTAACCACAGGGAGCCTTGTGACAGTGAGCTGTCAAATCTAGATGCAACACTCAGCAGAGAATAAGAGAAGCCTAACCTAAGTTTTGACACATTTCTAGAAATTGAAGAAAATAAAGTGCAATTAACTGATAAACAGAATTAAAATATAGCTTAGCTCCTCCTCTGGAGGCAAACATTCTTTGCAGGTATGGGGTGGTAGAAAAGTCAAACCCCAAAGTTCCTCAGTAGCTGTCTAAGAAAAACTTCTGTGCCATAAGTATGTATTAGAAATACTTGTTCCTGCATTGTCCAAATCTCCAGAACAGAGGAGGACATGGTCTCACTTACAACCTTGTGATTCCTGGATTTTTAACAACATATTTGTATCACTAGCAGCTAGCATGGATAAGAGCTACCAGACAGCCCAGGATTGCAGGAGGGATGCAGCAGGGTCTAAATGTCACCTTTACAATCCTTGTAAATCAACTCTGGTGAATGCTTGCTGGCTGTGGCTGAGACTCAGTGCCAATACAATTTTGCACAGAAAATTTGAAGAGCTGGAAAAGTCTGCAAAATGAGTCTTGCTAGAAAATCTTGTCTGGACATATTTACAGAATTCTGTGTCAGAGTTCCATATCTGAATTAGGGATTGTAATTGGTCCCTTTTACCCTTTTACTCTCACAGAGAGTGTCCCTGGCTACCTTCTCCAAATTCCAGTAGTTAATATCTGTTGAATTTTTAGCACCGACTACAGACAGTGATAAGCTATCCAATGTGTTAGAAATCAAAAAGTTAATATTTTAGTTATAATAAAAATGTGTCTATGTTTTCCAAGGTAGACATTTTCAAAAATGCAGTAAGGGAAGAAGAATATGTTTTTCAAGAAACTCCTCTCCCCTCCCCCCATTTAAAAACATATCATGGTGTTACAATGAAGTAACCACATGATGAATCAATGACAGAAGTGAAGTCATTTTCTAGGGGAAAAAAAAAAGCAGATATTTTTAATTATCTGAAAAAAAAAAACCAACAAACCAAAAGAAAATACTTTGATGACACTGTAGGGTATTTTGCCCTTTAAGTATTGTCACAAGATCCACCAAAGATGAGGGGTATACTTTCATTCTAACATGGAATTTTCCTGTGGAAACTCATGCTCAATGAGATACTACTTTTCAGTTATAAATTATGATAGTTTAATCTTTTGTCGGTTTATTGCTGTGAAATCCAAAGATATATACTGAGTTCTACAGTTTATATATGATAAAATTGTCATGCTATGCAATGACAGACAGACTAAATAAAAATTTCATTGCTCAACCATTAAACTGTACCTCTAATGAGACCCAAAATTGAACTGATCATTAACAACAAAAACAAAAATACTCAAAGGGGCAGAAAGCTGGTAGTACCAGGAGTGTCAGATTATCTAGTTCTCAAGGAGCTTTATATTTGTACTGGGAGGCATAAAACATGGAAATTACTGGAAAGGACACATTTTCCTGACATTCTCTAGGAGCTCCATTATGCTAAAAGTAATTCATTTTTAGCACTCACCATCTGAAGATGTTGTTCATAAGAAGAGAATATTCATTATTTCCAATAAACTCCAGTAAATGTACATATCCCAGCACATCTACAGTCCCCAAAGAAATTTCTACCATCAAATCTAATTTGGCCAGCCACATAATCTCAGCAAACAAGGTTAATAAGACATTATAAAAATGCTGATGAGTTTCAAGTGAATACAACTTGGCAATCACCACAAAAATTATTGCTATTCAAAAATCATATGATGTCAAGTTAAGATCCCTTCTCCCTTTCTTCCACAGTTGTCCAGTATATAAGACCTTTATCAGCATTAGGGATTTTTAAACCCCTATGTCCAGCTCCACATTATTCCTAGTAACAAAAGCAAGCATTTTGAATAACATTTAGGATCTCCAACTAAATGTTTGTTTTCTGTGGAATTGCTTCAACATTCTGCATTCTGTCTGTAAGCACATACTCCTGCAAGGGTAGGGATTCATCTTATATTAAACCAGGAAAAGTATAAATCCAAACTACTTCTTTTGATCTCTTAGGCTTTCGTCTTCGCTGTTAAGATTTTCAATCAACATTCAGGATTTTATTATGTTTCTGTCCTTCAAATAGGACATTTAAGATGCTGTCTGTCTGCAACAACTTTTTGCTGATGGTGTTTACTTCTACTGTTCCCATAACTGACAGTAAAGTAATTGAAGGTGCATACACAGGCAGAGGGCACTAGTTTCAAATCTGTCCCCCAAAAAGGAATATTAATGAATGAAAACAAAGTTCCAAAAGCTCTTTTTACGTTAATCTGTTATGTGACTGCAGCAAGTTCCTCTTTTCTGTTAGTGAAAAGAAAGGCTTTAAAAGCACGAAGAATCCTTTGCTGCACTCACCATTGCCACAGTTATTGTTGCCACTATTTATCTTCTAGACAGTTGTGAGCAGAATTTGTAAGTAGACTGTTCTGCCAGGAAAAGCCAGGTCATGTTAAGCACTGAACAAGCCTATCTCAGGAATCCTATCATACAAATGGCAAAAGAAATAGAGGACACAAACATCGCCTGCAAAGAAGAACAGATTAGTTGATCAAGAGATTCAGATATATGCAAATTTTAGAGAATCAGGAGTAGCAATTACAAGTTGCCACCTGCTTGATCTTGCAATTAATTTTATGCATTTCAGGATAGGTATATTTTGAAAATGAGTGAATAATAGTTACCAGGTCACACATTTTTGGCTATAAAATGCATTTTTGGCAACAAAGGCTGTTTATGAATTTGTGTTTAATTATTATTTCAGTCAAGACAACTGTGGGGAAAAAAATGGAACTTAAATTATATGTGCATAACCAACATAAGTTGGTTAATATTTAGCTTTATTATTTGTATTTTATTATCTTTACTTATTATTTAGTTTTATTTAGTTAACTAAATTTAGATCTACACATAAATAATTTTGCTTTTTTTGATTATCTGAAAATAAAAGGGTCCTTGAAAATTAATAAAAATATTTTGGTTTAGTCAAATTTTATAGATCAAGAGTGAATTTCTTTCAATGTTTTGTTCTGGTGGGAAAGCAGAAATCTTGTTTCAGTTTGACCCCAAAAGAATTGGGTCCAAGGTAATTTTAATGTGTAGCTTCACCAGTGAACCAAACCAAATACTTTATTTCAATGTTTCTGAGCCACTTGCTCTATGAATCTGGTATCCTAGTTATTGCCAGACATTCTGTATCATTAAGTAAATGTGATTTCTTCTCAGTCTCTTGTGGATTGTTCAACTACTGCAAGGCTGAAAAACTCAGATACATGAATGAATAGGGTATCTCTGAGCTATAGCGTGTTTCAGAGAAAAGACAGGACAAAATTCAATACCAAATGGAGTTATTTCCTTCCTTCCCCAAAGTACTGTTGTATAGGATCACTCAGAGTTAACAAGTGTATGAGTTCTTTCTCCAAGTAATCAAGTTTCTTGCATGATCTTTTCTTGCCTTTCTTCTTTTTTCATCTCAGTGTGCTTTGACTGATCTTTTTTGTAAAGTTTGTCTCTCAACCTGTTTCATAATATCCCATGAATTTACACTAAAGTCTCTTTCCCAGTCACAAATCAAGTACATCTAAATCTTCCTGTCAAGGAAAGATGAATTCATAAAAATGTAATTACACCCAGCCTGAAAAATGCCCTGAAGTACCTTCCATTCCTCAACGCTGAATTTCTGTGTGATAACGTACTGTAGATATTACTGTACTACAAAAGAGAGTTTAAAAATTACTGTTGCTGGGTTTTGTGTCATGGCATGACAGTGCCTAAGTTCCTTGTGTTCACTAAGTAATTTTCAAACATTATCTGTTTTTAATACATGCTATCTACTTAACAAAAAGAAACCAAACACCGATTTCTCCATGTATGTCTGGAAGTAGATAAGGCAGTAACTTGGACAGCAAGAAATTTCATCTGACAAGAACCAAGCAATTCTGTGATATCTTAAAGAATCCAATTATTTTTCTTAGCTTTTTTACTGTGAGTTTTTACTCCACAAGAAAAATTTTACTTTGACCCGTGATACTCTTGCACGCTTGATGCCTTAACTCCTGGCAGAACCCATTACAAAACAAGTTCCATGAAACGGCTTTGGCAAGTTCAACACAACTGTTGCAGCAATTTTCCATTTAGCCCACTAACAACCTCTTTCTGCATTTGTTTTTGATTTCGGGTTGTTTTGTACACATCATTCTTTAAACACATTTGTGACTGTCACAGCAATGGTACAGAAGGATGCAAAGATACTGGAGGTCCTCATGGTATATGCTGGCCTGCTTTTACCAGACTGACTGAGCAGCTGTGGCTTGAACAGTAATGGAGTCTGACAACAGGTTATAAAACAAAACTTTATTGATGCAGGAGGAAAGATGAGCAACAACACACCCATAGGGAGGCTCACCCAATCGCCTAGAGCAAACACAGGATCATAAGCAATGCCATGGCTCCAGCTGACTGCCAGGGACACTTGGTGTCTGGGTCATCTGGAAGCAACAGCCAATGATGCAAATGCCTTTTGAATGTGGGTGAGTTCCTTGTTCCTTGTTTCCACCAATGGCTGTGTGATATGAGAGAATTATACCTTACGTGGGCAATGTGGGCAGCATCCTGCCTGCACTGCTGATGTCCATTAGGGGACAGGGTGTCAGGGGGCAGGGTGTCAGAAACCATGCTGGGCCTCTTTCAAGGGACAGACTTCTAGCATTATCTCACTTGAACACCTCTGCCAGCACTGACAGGGCTAAATTCCTGTGGTTTTCCATGCAGCACAAAAGGATCAGCTGTCTGCTACTATCGGAGGTACATATAGTCCTGCAGCTCTCCATCACGTTTGGTTAATTTTCTTCTTAGGGTGGAAAATGGACTTTTAGACCTTTGTATCTTGTCTTCATGCCCATTTTATTCTGGGGAATTCCACTTCACTATAAGTATGCAAGAGGGCTTCTGTAAGGAAGCTGTAGAAACTGGAGTATGTAAGAGCTGGAATACATATGCCATCATAATACATGAAGAAGTCTGTGTGTACATTCTGATATTCCGCTCATTATAGCAATAGATCATAGGGATTCATGTATTAAAATCCTTCCTGAAAGTTCTTATTGTAAGCAATGACACTAATGCGCACATTATCACATAACAATGGAGGTATATGAATTAGCTTTAAAATGTTTCTTCTAATATTGATCTAATTTGTTATATTGTAGGAATTTTTACACTTCAATCATATGGTTCTGGATAGTTCTGGGGAAAAGTCTGTGAACAAAGAAAAGCATCATGAAACTTTCATATTCTAGCCAAGACAGAGATCCAACTGCTAGAAACTTCACTAGTTAAACTCCTGATTACTGATGTGTTCAGCATCAGTCTGTAAGAGTGGTCACCTTAGTAACATAGGTGTGCTTCAGCTGTAAGGAGCACTGTTACTGGTACGGCCGACTCTTTCTTGTCTTTTCAGTCTCCTGTCCAAAATTCTGATTGTCTTTGTCAAATGGAAAAGAAAGCGTTTTCATGTAGGTAAAGCAGGCTGTGCTTTTGACACAGAATGCAGTTTGCTTTGATGTGTGTTCATAGAAAATATGCTTTATATATGTTGCTTCAACTCCAAGACAAAATGGCACATTCCCTAAAGAAATGGGTCTGAGCCCTTCATTTTTGGTTTGGTTTCAGATACTTCAAGTGATTGTACACGCTCATGTACATGCTTATCAGGTTGATTGCTGCTCTATTCTTGTTCCTATTTTCAAGAGTATCTTTTGGAGGACACCACTATGCAGAAATAAATGTTTGAGGACTGAGAACAAATCCATCTTCTCTTTTACTAAATGCAAGAGAGCTACTGTCATTTAGAGGTTGGAAGTTGATGAAAAATACATTAAAATATCTACATTCACAAGAGTAAACATTGTGTGACATTGATAATGATCCTATATAATAAAATAACATGGCAAAAACAAAATAATTCATACAGAAACAACATCAGTGGTTGAACATTCTTAATTCAAGGTAGAAAGAAGATGCAGGCTAAATTGTTTTCAATATCATTGCTTTAATTCTGGAAAAATATCAGTGATACATGGAGTTGTTTATTGATTTTCAACTTGAATACAACTGAGGTCAAAGTTCAGATTTTTATGTACAGTAATAGGTCCATAAAGACATCAGTCACAAATTTGTTGTTTCAAATATTTATAGACTAAACAGCTGAGAATATATTTATGTTCTCCTAAATATTATTTATTTATTTCACTAAAATAAGACATCTGTTATCTGTACTATGGTGTACATGACAACTTCCAGTCAACACTGAGAAAAGCCCTAATATGCTGGGATCTGTTTAAGAAGTAAAAGTGGAAAACAAAGGGAAAATGAATGATTTATTATTCCATGGTTTCTACATTTAAAAGGCATCACTAAATGCAGGAAAATACTTCAAATAATGTAAAGTACAAAGAGAAAAGATTATTGTTGTTGAGGTCATACTTCTGGGTGTACAGAGCATAACACATGCTTCTAAAAGGTAGCAGGAATAGAAATTAATGAAAGCAGCTTTTTTAGCATCCTTAACACAGAGCATTTTCATTTAATACATTGCTTCAGACACCTATGCACCTCACTGATTTGTATTGTCACAGGAGATTAGTATCAGCTAAGGTACATTACTAGATGTTTATTAGACACAAAAAAGTACGATGAGAGCTGTCAGAACTTTATAGAATGTGCAGAGCTATACACAGAGACACTGACAGCAGTCACTATTTCCCCTGTACTTTCACTGGTAATAAAACAACAAGATTTTTAATTACTGTAAACCAAAAGTTGTATATAAAAGGTGATCTTTTCATAGTCTGGGCTTTAACAGGCACATTTTTCAATTGTTGTGTCTTGGATGATGCCATCATAAAGGCATTTTCAGTTGCATTTTATTTATTTATCACTGTTTTGTTTCTGGTTTTGTTTTACATTCCACCAATATATCTGTCCAGAATTTTAAATGATGGGTTTGGGGGTTTTCTTTATTCTACCAGAAAAATTCAAGGATGTGATTTATGATCAGAACACATATCACCAAGACAAAAAGCTCTAAGTTCCAAGGCTCAGATTTGATTTTCATTTTATTTTAAATTACATTTATTAGCTTATTTCTCAGAAATTAATTGGTTTATTTGCAGTTCAATCTGTTTAAAGTGAAGTTTGTTACTTAGCTCACATAATGAATAATAGATAAATAAAAAGGTGAGAAACTGAACTGTAAGCATCCAACATATAAAGCTGTTTCACTTTTCCCTTTTCTATCCCATTTCCCTTCATTGCAGATTGGAATTCCCCAGGACAATGACTCAATTGGATCTAAGGATTTACAGAGTGGGAGCAAACTGCCTTCTCACAGAAGAGTAGTTTATTGGTTAAATAACGAGTACCAAGCTCAATTACCGAGGTAAGTAATAATTATTTCAGGTATTTCTTAAACAAAATAAATAAAACAAAACAAACAAAAATAAAACAGGCTTGACAAATAACCAGTAAAATGGTAATGATTGAAAATGAGCTGATAATGAGTTGAGGAATTTGCCTAGAAAAATCTGAAAAAATTTAATTTTTATCACTGTGATAAGTATGCTTCACATTGAGAACACTGGTAATATGACTATGTTTATAGTTAGAAAACTTTGCCAGTGAGGAAACAACAGGAGTGCTAAAATACTTATTGCCATTTTTTTGCTCATAGTCCTGTTTCTTCAGATCCTAGTTTGGCTAATGAGAACTATTCTACAGAGTAACTGAAGCATTGCTCTGGGACCTTGAAAGAGGAAACTTGGCACATTTATCTTTGTAGAAAAAATTTTTCAAGCTTCTGAAAAAATTCAAGGCCAGAATGAAAGAGCTTGCAACTTTACATGACTCTACAAAACCTATCTTCTCCCTGCTTAAACTTCTTTGGAGAATTTTTTTTCCCCTTTTTGCACATAGAAGATGAAAAACTCATAGACATATTTCTTGTGCTAAGATTGTAGTCTTGTTCCATTTCTATCCTCTTCTTATTGAAACTGCTGCAATCTCATTAGGTTTTTTTCATTTCATATGTAACTCCTATGTAAAAAGGTAGAATGAAAGAGCTAATAGTCCAATCTCGCTCTACTTCAACATCCATTCCCTTCTCACTAAAAAGAAAATACTGCATTTCCCCAAATTGCAAAACATAAACAGAAGAATGAAACACAGATGAAAACAACAGATCAACTCTCTCCAAAGAACTAAACTAGCTAATGACAGATGTCATTGAAATACAACTTGGATGGAAGAGGGAGCGCTTGGATCTGAGTCATTCCTAACTGATGAACAGACGTTGGGATTCTTAAGTGATAAGCTTGGCTGGTGTCAGACTGTTCAGTACTCAGCAGAACAGGGACCCAAATCTACAGGCAGCAAGTCCTAAATCCTTAGAATGGCAATTGTATTAGGAACTGTTTTATTCTCTTTAGGAGCAAAACAAATGATAAAAGGAAAAAAAAAAAGTTGTTGCTTCATCTTTTGTTTCTTTGTGTAGAAAGTGGAAGAAAGGATCTGGTAACTCTAGTAACATGTCGTTTGGCAACAAACATAAAATTCCATGACTCCAGGCAGAACACGTGTTTGTGTGTAGGAAAAAAAGCACGAGAAACAACATCTCTGGAGAGTAATGGAACTACAATAAAGGTGGTCTACAGTAAGCCATCAGAGAAAGGGAAGAGGGTCAGAGCACCTCTGTACGGGAATACTATGGAAAGATCTACGGAAAAAGAAAAGGTGACCTCCTGAAAAAAATAAGAAAAAAAAAATACAGGAAAGGCCTAGAGGCAGAAAACATTGTGAAATGAAGTGAACAGGTAGAAGTGGGGGAAAAAAAAGACCAGAGGGTAACAAAAAAACTCCCAAATAATGTTCTCTGGAGAAAAAGTACTTAGAGCTGAGAGGCTGGAGGGAAATGAAGGCAGAAGGGCGAAACCAAGGGAAAATAATAAAACATAAAGGGAAAAGGGATAGGAAAAAGAATGATGAAAAACAGGCAAAAGGAAAAAAATGTAGAAGGAAAAGAAATCAAGAAAAGAACTCAAATATCCCAAGTACAGAAAATTTAGTAACACTTTAATCATTTGCTATGAAATACTTTTGAAACACTAGAGCAATCAATCATTAATTGGGAAGATGAGGAATGTTTTAAAAACTACATGTTGCTGTAAAATGAGTTTTAATGCCTAGTATCCCTTCTGGAAATAAACATTTGCAAAATATATGTAGCATTAGCACATAATGATGAGAGTTAAATGTGAATATTAATACTAGATGAGAAAAAAACAGACTTATGATCAAGAGCTTTTGTACACCCTTATTTGCAGTTATAAAGGATCTAAATTACTATAAGTAATATTTACTTCAGTTCTCATTCTCTTCTTTGTACCTTCTTAATACCTCAGTTTCTGCACATCTGAGATGATTATAAAATATATCTTTTTCTGTTTTAACATAGCATTGTGCACCTCTTGTGTGCAAAGCTAACTTTTTTAAAAAATTGACATTTCTAGAAGGAAGTAGTCAAATAAAAAGATCCCAATATATAAAACTGAAACTACGTATATTTAAAAGACCATTATTTTAGGCAGTTGATTCACAATTTTTGAGCCTTCAAGTTAATTGCAATAGCAATCTCAATAGACAGAGTAAAATACAAAGTATGTATAATTGCAAGGTACAAACTTAAATTTCCATTTACTCTCCTGGCCTCTTGATTTATTAGTTTGGTTTAATTGTGTGAAAAGTGCATATTTTTTTTTAAATAGAAAAGAAAAGGCAGCTGAATATCTTACTGCTATCTATAGACTTTCAAACTATGTTTAGACATCTAACTGCCATTAGAGCATTTTAAAATTCTTACCAGAAAACAGATGTTAAGTTTTTATTCTTTCACAATCATTAACATTTTATGGATAAGTAAAATTAATGTGGCAAATGATAATAGCTGCTGATACTGCAGAACATCATGTTATCATACTCTGATTATCTTTAAGGAGACTAAGTAGCTTATAGCTGGCCTAACTACAACAAGGTCTTTGCCCAAGAATTTTGGTGATGTGTGATGTTATTTTTAGCTCTGTCTCCATGGCCTGTATTTCAACTAAATAGTATTTTTCAGTAAATTGTCCTTCAGAATGACAATTGCTAAAGCATCTTCATTCCACTGTTGACAAGCTGAAACAACATTTTTAAAATATAATCTTTTGAAATTTCTGAATGCTCTGACATGTTCACACTTTGCCTTCTATATATACTTAGGAAGAAAGAGAAGTTTTCTCAGTATCTTTGTAGGTCTATGGGGCCAGAAAGGGCCTTAGAAACAAGTTAGGAATAATGAAAAATCAGAGCAAAGACATATTGTTTAAATTTTGGCACAACTGAAATTAAAAAATATTGTACTTTTGAGACACAAGCAGATGGTTGTCACAGTTGAAATCCACCTTGAGTTTTCAGAAAATCTCTGCTTTTCTCATTGGTATCTTCAGAATATGAAATTTATAAAGTCATGGGAAAAAAAATCCTTATAAGTCTAGTCTGAAAAAGAGAGAGGGGGGGTTCTTGATTGTGCTTAAATGGATGTACGTCTTCAACAGTGATCAAGCGTTATTTTCAGTTGTAGCACTAAAGATATAAAAATGGAGAAACATAAAGACAAAAATTCAGTAACATTCTGGACCTTCATGCAAATGCTCAATTAATTCTTATTGTCAGGGATTCTTTAGGCAATGCATCATTTTGCCAGTCTACCTCAAGTTAAGGTGATACCTTGAGGGGTGCTTTGCTCTGATGACCGAACCACATACATTTATGAATTCTCTGATGTTTCTCACCCTTGTGATTATATCATGTGTCTTCTGATACTTGATCTTTACTTTAAGATCCAGCTCCTGGAGATATAAGAATGGATCTCAGTTTTCACAAGGGAAACAGGAAAGCGAGAAACTGTCACTATTAGAGCAGCTAACCTAAACATGCTGAGAGGGGAAGAAAGTTTATATCCTACAAATGTGACTAAATACAGCTATTTTGCCATAGGTGTGTGGTTTGCCAGAACTGGAGTCATAAAGAGATAGTACCTGTTATAACATCTAAAGTGTCATGTAATCAAGTTGACCATGAAGCTGCAGAGGCAGACACCTGGGCAGGCTAAAGGAAATTCAAAATAGCACAATGCAGAACAGTAAGGGACTCTGACATGAATTAGATACTGTGTAAGTAGAGAAAGAAGTTTTATGCATGAATGTGAGGTATTTCACTACGGAAAAACAGTTCATGTGGAGACAATGGCAATGTATGGCCCTCTATTAATGTCATTATCTGTTACTCAGCTTACGGTGAAACTTAGTTTTACCATTGCTTTTCATTTTCACAAAACCCCAGTTTCTGCTTGGTAAAAAACTCTACCATTTTCACTTCATGGTAGGAACAGCAGAGCATAAAAATTATTTGGGATAGTTTAAGTGTATTTAGTAGATATTTCATCTTCACAAAAATACTAGTAGTGAAATTCTAAAGTTTCCTAGGGTCTGATTTTGCCACCTTTGCTCACTGAAGACAAACCAGTAAGCTGGAAGAAAAAGGCTTTTGGAAACAATGAATAAACCGTTTGTCACTACAGAAGTACTAGAAGACAGCAGTCACAGATAAATGATTACTAATGAAAATGGTTACTCAACTGTACTAAAGTAAGAATATTATTTAATTAGTCCACAGTAACACTCTAAAAACCGTGGCATTCCCCTTTCCATATTGACTTAACTGTTCCACATGCCTTCAAAGGGTAAGAAGCAATAAATACTGAGTTTTTGCTTGTTCCTACCAGAACAAACAGCAATAGACAATCAGTATTATTTATCCTGTGTTTGGTTTACCCTGAAATTCAGAGTTTCATCTTTGTTTGTTAGAAAGTTGAAAGAAATGGTAAGTCCTCTGAGCATTCTAAGCTCAATCTTTAATTAACAGGTCACACTTATGGGTTTTACCCAAGCACTCTACAAAATTAATGCAGCTATCAAAAACATTTAGGTAATGAAATTATATTCAATTTCCCTTCTGTATTTTGAATTTTTACATTTGAACAACATTTTATGCTTCTTCACAGGATTTTAATCAATTGAGTTGCACATCTTATCAACATTACAGAATTCTGTTTTCCCATGGGTGGGAGATAAGAAAAGACAATTAGAAAATTCCACTGAAGTTATATAGGTTTCAGCAAGTAATTAATGATATACCTCAAAAGGAAGGACAGAGTGCTGCAGTCTAAAAATGTTCGTAGTAAACTGATTAGCTAAGGCAGAGCACTTGGATGGGGAAAATATGTACATTATTCCTATAATCACCATTCCTATGTACTTGAACTGGTTGCTAAAGATCAGAGGGTGACTTCTAAGCCTCAATTTTAGCTCTTTTTTCCCCCCTGTTTTGGGGAGTGATGTAATTGAGGACATTTCTCCTGAGGCTAAGCCAGATCAGATGAAATTTACACTGTTTTCCCCTGAGTATGTTGGAGTGAATAGTGAAGGTACCCAGAACTCTAATCGATATTGTAGGAATTTAATTTTAATTATCTTAACAAAAAATAGAGGAAAAAAAGCCTCCCAAGATTTTAGAGGTAATCACTTTACAAGAAACATGCATACATATTGGCTACCATAATTTGAAGTAATTTCTAATTTACAAAGGAGAGATAAGGAATGAAATTAGCAATGATTTCAGTTTTCTTATGGAATGAAAACCCGATGGCCTTGCTGAGAAAGAAACCCAGCTGTGTCGTTTCATGAATTCTGAGTTCGGAAACTTTGAGATTTCTCTTTCATGCTCTATTGATTTTTTTGATAAATATCACCTCAGTTCAGAGAGACTCACTTGTTTGAAAGAAAATGCAAGTGCAAAGCTTATGTCAGGAAGTGTATCTTTTCCACATAAATGGAAATCTGAATTTAGCATATTTTTTAAATTCTGTTAGTACATTTGCCGAAACAAAAGCATAAAGAACTATAAGAAAAAACTTCTCTTACATTTAAATTTTTAAAATTATCGCCCCTTCTTTCATATTGAGTCAGAAACAAAACAGCATTTTAAAGGGAAGTCCACAATTAATGACATCTGTTTTCATATCTATCTAACTTCACATCTTTGTCTAGCTATTATAGAGATACGTAAGTCTCCCAGACATGGCTTGGTTTGTCCCAAATTCCCTGGACACTAACGCACATTTAGAAGCAATATGACCTGGGAAGCTCTGCTTCCTTCTCTTGCTTTGGCTTCATATAAGCTAGAGTTTATATGCTTCTTGAACAAGAAGTTCCCTTAGTGAGACATATGTATATCCTCTTCTCACAGACAGTATTAAATTCAAGATAAAGGAGAGTTGGATGGATCTTTGGTTGGATGTTTTGTGATTGGAGTACAAAAAGATGGGATAGCTCTATTTACTTTTTGTGTGAGATATTTCTCCCTAGTGGCTTATAAATTCTGTAGGGAAGGGCTATTTTTTATCTTTCTTGAAATAGCACTATTGCCCATTATAGATGGGAATGAACAAGAATCTTAAATTTATTTAATTTCATAATTACATGTAAGAACTGTCATAGCACTGTTCCTGAGCTTTTTAAAGTAATATAAAGGAATCTCTAGATGCTACAGTGCTTTCTAGTCTGAGGACCAGGCATGTAAAAGTTAAGAACTTAATTTTATATAGTGTCACAGCTCCAATCCTTAGGAAAATGTATGACAGAAGAGAGACTGGAACACAGCTTTTCTGAATTTTTCTTTCTTATCTTCACTTCTGCATGATTAAGAAATTATTTTTAACATGCCTGCATACCTATTAAACCATGTGTATGTTTGATGCTGAGTAGTTATGTCTTTTACCTAGGTCAGTGCGAACACAGGTACTTTAAATTGATAAGGCTTTTATAGGTCACTGTTTCAAAGTGTCTAAAAGCTTTAAAAGTCTTGCCTTCAGAACCTTTCTCAATTGGGCTCTCATTGGCTGAGAAATTCTGTAATAGAATTTTACTAGATACGTTAAAATTCTAATTTTATCTATCATCCATTGTCTTTGCATTTAAATCCACATTGAAAACAATCAGCCCTTGATTATGGCTTGGAGTGGGAACCTTCTAATATATAGTAACCTCTGCAATTGCTCCTCAGTTTAACATCTCATTGTGACATACTGTTCTGAAGGGTAATTAAAAACATGGGATAAAGTACACATAAATGAAATTAATCAATTATAAACCACTGCTGTTTACATCAATATGACTAACTTTACAACTGTACAATGTGTGAACTTTGCATATAAAAATATGTCTACACACAGGACACTTTTGCGTGTTCTGATATACGTATTCATCTATACAGATACATGTGTAAACTCAATCACATTACACTACTGCAATTAAAGATAATAACTAACTTTTATGTTAAAAATAATATGCCTATGTCCTTTGTCTAGCATTCCTGATAAAGATTAAAAGACATCCAAGAATATCACTTTTAAGTGTTAGTCTTATTTTTTCTGAAAATCTGTTGATGTCTTGATACGTTTATTATCTCTGTTAATAAGAATTCATGACTTTTTAGACTAGGAACTGCAGCATACCAGAGGTGTTACGTACATACTTTCAAAGCATTACTTCACTGCATTTATGCAGCAGTGTTTTGAATTTATGGAATATTTGACCTATAAGTCAAGAACTTAATCTGAGGGATACCTGGTGGTACTGTTTATTCTAGAGTGCTTAAAGCACTCATTTAAAATAATAATTGAAGTGATTCATGATGATTTTGGAAGAATTTGAAGGATTTCTCCCTCAGGTGTTTCATGGCATTTCTTATTAGCATTTTGAGTCGAAGATGCAATATGCAAAGATTTTCTCTGGAAAGAATAAGTCTCAAGCCTGCAGTATCAGGCACGTGAACAATAATCCAAAATGGAAGGAATCAAATGTATAAAATTATTCATGGGGCCAGAGCAAGCGAGATCCAGACCTCACAAAGTAGATTTAGAAGAAAACAAGTTTCTGCAATGGGAGGAAAAGAAGGGGGAAAAAAATAATTACCACTTCAACATTTTACCCAGCCCCCATCTGAGCCTCCCATAATGCCCTCCTATCACTGCACTTGACATCAAATCATGGCATCTTAGTTCTAATTTTGGCCAAATAAAGCTGGCTGGAGCTGGAGACACCTCAGTAAAACCTCATATCCAGGCTGCTGTGGTAGATACAGTAACCCCAGAAATCAAGTACCCCCATCTGGTCCTATCTGACCAGGAGAGGCACCAAAAAATATCCATGAACGGTGCGTGTATACACTGAATGAACTTCAACAGCATTCTTCTTGGACCTACTTTCCAACTGATCTCATAACATATTTGCAAGCAATGCTTCCACTTTCTGCCAGTGGAGGAAAGTTTTGTGTGCATTAAGTATAAAGGTACATAGGCATCCCACCATACTGCTCCAAACCCGGGCTGCTCTTGATTCAGGTAGAGTATTTTTTGATACTTTTTCTGGGGTATGTGACTAGCTTTATATTACAAAGAATGATGGGAAATTTGTACATCAATAGTAAAAGTAGAGGTAACTTTCTGAACATTCAAAACTGGCTATTAGCCTCACAGAGTCATTATTTTAGCCCTTTAGCACTATTTCTCGGTCTTACCTATGAATGCTATATATCACATTGTAGCATACCATATCTGGAATCCTAATATAAATGACCCCATTTTCTTTTACTGTTCTGCAAATGGTTTCTAAAACTCTACTTATAGCTTGCTATTAATTACAAGGTACATATGAATCGGCTCACATTGCAGCAGATGTGTAGTTCTTCTGGTTTAATAATTTTAAAATACTCCTTTTTCTCAGCTGGCTGTGGTCATGCTCCTTTCAAGGAGCATCAATCTATTTTTCAGATTAAAAATCAAAACAAAGAAATAACCCCAAGAGACTAAGGAGGTTTCTCATGTCCCATGAAGGGACATTTTAGACACTTTATATTTATTTATTAGCAGGAAAGACAGTATTACCAAAATGAAAAGCAGAATGACCCTGAAATATTTCCTTGGGGCAACAGACATCTACCCTCCCTCCTTGAAGGGGAAAGTCTTAATCTAATATTTCAGTTTTGGATTAGACATCATGATCATAATCAAAGTGGAGCAAAATTACTGCTTGAGCACACATCAGGACCTCAAGTGGAGGCTTCCACACTAGCCCCAGACTCACAGATCCTTTTGTGAGCCTTGAGCAGACTTGGAAACAAGTGCTGAGGTCCGGAGGCTTCATGTATTGTTTCATCACAAATACTTAGCAATTAGAATATTAATGCTATCCTAAGACTATGTAATTTGCCTACAAAATTCCTTCAAAATTAAGGGGATGCAAAACACTTTCCTTTTTATGGATACGAGGCAGAGTAACTATCTTGGTCTCACCCTGACATAAAGTCATGATGTAGCCAAGCTACGCTACTAGACCTGGAAACCAAAGAAAATTTCTTGGTCCCACCTTGTAACTTCATGTTGTTTATAAGTAACTCCAGGTTGCAAAAGGAAATGGCTCCCAAGCAGAAAATTATATTAGCAAAACTTGACATCATGCCTAAAGTAGTCTTTCTCCCGTTTTTAAAGTAGTATCTTATTCTGTCAAGATTAATGTACACATGGCTGCAGGTGGTGCCAATGTATGAGAAAACAAGAGTGAAGGTCACAGTAGTTTGGTCAGATAAAAACTAACAAGGATGTTTGCTGTAAATTTTTCTTGTCCAGTTTCTGAGAAATGTTTAGAAAATAATTTAAAGTAATTGATTAAAAAAAGAAACCTTATTTCATTTTAAACAGAGATTGAATCAGAATTATTTTAACATTCCTTTATTAATAAGACAGTCTTTTGTCAACCTTACTAAATGGCAATATTATGGACACAAGTCTTTTATATCTATAAGAGGAATGTTAATGTCTCTCTGATATATATGTTCCTACAATGTTCTCAATGTCACCTGCTAAACTTAAACCAGAATCTAGATACACATACATCTGCTGTGTTCTCAGCAGGTGCTGAGGCTAAATATACCTCAATCAGTCCAAAATGACAGAAGCCTGTTCCAGCTTTCCCTGGTTTTTCTTTGACAACATTTATTTCTGATCTGGCTTAGTATGCACATCTTCCTTCAAACTTACCCTTTTCATAACTGTGCCACCAGAATCAGATAACTCTCTGAGTTCTGTTCCTTTCAGCATGCACAGTGATGAGTCATTCCTTCAAATCAAATGCAGTTATATCTGTGTGAAATTCTTGTAATTATGATTAGAATCAGCTCCTGAACTGGAAACCCTTAGGGAACTTTTACTCCCCACCCCACCTCAACACAATCTGGCTTTGAGAAAGGTGTTAGAGACCTGCCAATCACCTGCCATTCCTTTGTGCTCTCAGTGTGGCACAATCTGCCACATAGCTCCATTGAGGACTCTTCTCTGTGTTAATGTCAAACTTGCTATGGCAAACAACAGATGTGTGGACAGCAAAACTTGTACGGAGCGCCTTGGTGACTTACTTGGCACAGTATGAAGCATGTAGTACAAATATTGCTGTTCAGTTAAGTCAACATGTGGCCAGTTTTTGTAGAGGTTGCAGAAGGATGAATTCAGATGTTGCATTCAGAAAAAGAAATATTTATCCAACCACTCCTGAATCTACAGAGCCCTACCTTTCCTGCTCCAAAATAACAAAATTACATGGTTGTACACATGCACACACTCACACAAGGGAGGAACATAACTACATCTATTTGAATGGGAAAAAAGTATTGATTTGAAAGCATCAACGTGCTGGGAGGCTGAGTTTACAGACTCCTTCAGTTAGATACAATTTACCACACCCTAGCTAATCTCATTCACATGTATTTGCAAGAAGCTTTTCCAACTTTCAGTTTATTCATATACCTTTTCAGAGATTGATACAAAATTTTTGGTTAAAAGTCACAAATATCATATCTGAGCTTTATTTAAGTATCACTGGAAAAACAAGGGGGTAAAACTGGTCCTTTTTGATTAACAAATAGATCTGTTTCATTTATCCTTTCCTTTATTTGTATTTAAACGTGCCAGTTCTCATAAAAATATTTTAAAAGATATTTTGGAAAGTAAGCAGTGCTTTCAGCTGGAACTTATTAGCACTTTTTTCAAGATATCTTTTATTTTGCACCAAATTTAGAAGAGGTAGGAGGACAACTAATTTTCAATGTCATGTTTGAAATAACATTGTGGTCACTTTGCAGTAGGTATATACATCTTTGCAGTGGACCACCTGATTAAAAAAAAGTAGAAATCAACCACTTTTCCTCCCAGAGTTTTAATTCAGAGGCATAGTATGTACCTTCATAAATGTGCTATCATAAGGTAATTGACAAACGAAGGAGAACCGAATTGGAGTTAACTGTGTTCATTTTTGCTAAGTCACAGAAAGAACTTGTGGCTGATACAAGTTGCAGGACACATTGGGAATGAATGTCTCTTTCATGTTAAACTTACACAAGGACATCTCAGACTCTTATCAGCCACAGCCAGAGATAGATAAGAAATGTTTGGTTCAGCTACACTTAAACAAGATGGTGGTAATAGAGAAAAATTGAAACTACTCATACAGCCTACTTCCTCGATATCACATTCACCAGAAGTTGGTCTTTCCTCAAGCACATGTATCAGTACATAAACTTCTGATTGCTGTTGGATGCTAGAAACATTATTTTTAAATCAATTTCATTTTTCATTGGAGAAAAATGTTTTACTTTTACTAGCAGGCTTGTCTGGATCACAGTGATCCATAGAATCATGCCCTCTCAAAATTATCATGGCAGTGAATCTCAGCTAACAATATGAATTGAAACCACAAAATATATACCAGTATTTGCTGGGTGTTTAAGCTTGACATTCAGACTACTCCTGGATAGCAATTTCGGCTGTACCTAGATTATGAATTTTTTCCCACAAGAAACAATTTAGAGATCTGTAATGTAAATATTAAGGTTGGTATGAAATATGAATGGAAATAAGTAAGTATGAAAACACCTGAGAAACAATAGAGCAAGGGTTTTAAAGAATGATTAAAATTAATTACTAAGGACAAAATTGGTAAACATTACAAGTGTGTTGCTTATATCAAGATCAAAATGCCTAAGCGACAACAAAGCCACCGCATAGACAACTTATCAGCAGAAAACCCGAGCGGTGATAACAAGAGGTGACACACATTGTATGTGCTGCTTCTCTTCCTGTCATCAGAACAGGAAGATATATTCCAGTCATAAAAATACCTGCAACAAGAGAAAAGATAACGCACAGTGTTTATGAGGATAAAGTAACAAAGATTCTGAGGCAAGAGATCAAAAAGTAGTAACTGTTGACTCCTAATGGATAGGAACGACCTATACAAATACCAGTTCAACATTACTAATCACGAAGGTCCGAAACATAACTGTGCATAGTAAAGACCCATACCTTGATGGGTGATACTCAAAGTAGAGACTAAGGAGATAGTATATATAACTCGCATCCTTTATCCTCCATATAAGGTGCAAAGAACAGTTTATGCATAGATATATTGGTACTCGTGAGTATAGGCAAATGAGCACGTGAAATCTAGAATACAGTACATATGAGTGAGTGAAAAGTTTTGCTTAAAGTAATTATTACTTTCCCTTCATTTGGGATCTCACACTGAATTTTGTAATGTTTTCTCCTGCACTGAGAGTGAACACAACCTTCGTTGCTTTAGAAAATGATAGTTGTAATTTCACTTTAGATTTACTTGAGTAAAGTCTTCTGAAATAGATGGGTGGCACCATTAAAGAAACAATAATCCTATTAATTGATTAAGCTCTCTTTTCTACAGGTAAGGAGACAAATAAGAAAGAGATATTCCACCTATTTTTAAATATTTGAAACATATATTGGGAAGTTGGCAAGGGGTTACCCAACCTGATTCACAGATCAGAACTTCGATCTGAACTCTGTCTTGTAGGATATGCATACAGAGCTTCATAGCAGGCATCACACAAAGTTTGGCTTCAGCACAGGCTAAAAAACATTGATGAAGTGCTGCTGTTGTTGAGTTTAACCCTAACCTCTAAATTTGTTGATTCTTCTAACCCCTGGATGGGTGCTTTATGGAGATTCCTAGCTTTTTTCTTAATGCTTGGCTGGCCCTAGCCCGGCCTCATTACTTTGCCCTGTGTATCTAGGGGAGTTAATAATCTCTCTGCTGTTATTCTGATAAGGCATCTGCACTCTATTTTAGAACATTTAATTGTACCTTAGAAATAGCATTGTTTCTACTCTGACTGTTGTATTTCCATAATGGATTTTTACCATTCTTTTTATTAATTGAGTTTATAAAAGGCTTTTTCCTCTTATGTGTAGGGGCTATTGCCTCGGGGGTTGCTTGAAAAATAATATCCAAATGCTAATTGAACTCAGCAATCCCCGTTGCACCAGTGTTATATGTCTCATCTTTGGAAGTCAGACCCTGCTGATACTGTTGACAACATCACAATATGTTTTCCAGGAATAAAGTGAAAAATTTAATTAACTGGTCTTTTAGTTGACCTGCTTTATAGTTTGTTAGGCTGTTAATGTTGTATAGAAGTCCTTCTGCCTGTCTTTAGTGATATATCTTTAAGAGGATTGCAAAAAAAATGGAAATATTTTTGATTCAACTATAATTTGGAGTTCAGGTCTGAAATCACTTACTGCTTGTTCAGAATACAAACACTATTCTGAACAATTAATTCTTGCACAGAATGCTCATCAAAGCTCCTATGAATTTTTTCTCACTAAATTGAGTGGGTAGAATTATGTACAATGTTGTTATCATTAATGATTTTCTCTCTCATTAAATATGGAATATAGTATGCCTAAATATAATAACTTACCCTCTGACCCATCAACATAAATAACATAAACATATATGCATATATAAACTGAAGCATGCATGTCTGTTTGTACGTGTGTACATTTGAGTTCAGTAGGCATTTCTCTGTGCCTAGAACACTTTAAAATCAGTAAAGTTGATTGGAATCATGATGAGTATTTAGGAAATTACATTTAGGCATGTGTTTCTTAAATACCTGTCTCCTGATTAAATTTGTGGATTACGCAATGTTTAGCAGAAGGACAATAATAATGAGGACAAAGCAAGAGCAGAATACAATTTGAACTATGTTTTAAGCATATGCAGTTCATACAAAGATGCATTATAAAGACAATTGCAAAAGAAATGTAAAAACAAAGACAGTGGGCCATTCTGACAGAATAGCAGGCTACATTAGGGAATACTCTGAAGATGATTAAGATTTAATAAACTGTGTGTCTACATGGAAATTAGACTGCACAGAGGCTCCCAGACCTGTTTCTGCATACTTACAGCCTAAATGGGAAAATTTGTGGTATGCCTTTAGCAGGAGTCCAGAGTGTCACCTAAAAGCAGTCAGATCTCAAGTCCATAACTAGAACTAGTTTCCACTGAATATCTGCACTTAATATCTGGTAACAGCCTGCCTTGGTTTCTTAAAAGATAAGGCTTTCAGGCCCTCTTCCCAAGCTCTGGTAGCAGGAACAGATAACTCTTACCAGGCAAGGATACTGTTTTTACAAATGTGCATGTCTCCTGGGTCCAAACGTACACAAGAATTATATTAGGTTTGTGACAATTTCAGTCCTGGTCATTGTGAACAACTGTGACTAACATTTTTCCAAGTGAGATACGGTGTGTGGGAGTCGTTTTATCTAATAAAAGCAAGATACTACTGGTTTTGAGCCATAAGCAGAGACTGACATCCTTGCAACTCACAAAGGCAAAGGCCTTCTTGGTTTTGGGAAAATGGCAGTCAAATCACTCTGCTTAACTTTTGATGAGGCACACGGGCTTGCCACTCTTTCTGGAAGATTGGACCCTGGTCAGCCTCTCAGTCACTTTACAGTTTGCCTGCGAATACATAAACTTAGTAGAAAGCAACTCAAAATGGTTGCCCATTGCAGTAAATAAAAAAAATCATGAAGCTAATGTTATGTCTGAACACAGAACTAGTGAAAACCATCTGGAAAACCTGGTTTTAGTTTTGCTGTTTCCCCTTTAAACACAATATTGGTTATTTGGAAGCACTACAGACAAATGGCACAGATCCGCACTGAAGGTTGGACATAATGCCTTACTCAGAAAAATGTTAAAAGCTAAAGATATTTAATATATCCCAAATGGAGATAAAGAGATTATACTTGATTGTATTGTTTATGCAACATCATCAATGGAAAATCCCCCGCACTAGACTAGATGCCTTTCTGAAAAGTACTCTTCAACCAACTAGTCTGTTTGGCTTGCTGTGATACAAGATCAGACAATTTTACAGATTCTTCTGGAATTAATGTTTGTGAGTTTGTGACTATGCAGTGACACAGTCCTGCAAAACTGAATCAGAGAAATAAATTTCTCCCAAAATGAAACTTTTGAAATTTTTAAACAGAATTTGGTGATAAATATTTTACTTCACCAGGATGATATGCAACAAATGAATAAAACGTATTAGAGCTTAGGGAAAAAAAGTCTAATACTTGAGATTTGAACCATCATGTGGTTAGACTAGGCAGACAAAGCTTATCCAATATGATGAAAAGAGTAAAATATGGTGAAATCAGTTCAAAATTGAAAGATTAACATGTTGTAATTCTTACTGGGCCAGAACTATTAACTTCATTAGAACTACCCCAATTTAGATCCTGATTTTCTTTATTATACATTCATTTTAACTGTCAGCACTGTTCCAAAGATAAACAACAAATTCAATAAATAATTCAACCACACTGCTCCTTTCCCCTCAAATAAACACTTTTTTTTTACAGTCACAGATTTCAAAACATTTTTCTTTTTTCTTCTCCCCTTTTCTACCTTGTCTTAGTGAATTAGGTGAGGCAGTTACGCATTTGAGTCTCCTCAGCACTGAATTACAAATTGTTCATGGAGAGTGCTTCCCTATAAAGAAGAAAGTTTGGCTTCAATGACTTACAATAGTCTAAAGAACTTTTAAGCACTGGCTTATCCACTAAGTGCAGATTTCATTTTTCAGTTAAGAAAAAGCATTTACTGCGAGATGAGAGTGAGGTTTGTAGCCATCTGAAAAGATTCTTCCCCCATTTTGTGTGTAACATGGAACTATGCGTGAGCAGTTTTGCATGACCTAAAAAAGTTTTCACAGTATGGAATCAAAAACAGCCATGGAAAATAGGTTCACTGACCCCTCCGACTTGGAAACCTTTCTGTGTGGTGCTCTTTCATTTGACCTGTGTGCTGGTTTTGGCTGGGACAGAGTTAATTTTCTTCATAGTAGCTAGTACCGAGCTGTGTTTTGGACCTGTGCTGGAAACAGTGTTGCTAATACAGGGATGTTTTCATTACTGCTGGGCAGCATTTACAGGGTCAAGGCCTTTTCTGCTGTTCACACTGCTCCACCAACGAGTAGGCTGGGAGGGCACAAAAATTTGGGAGGGGACACAGCCGGGACAGCTGACCCCAACTGCCCAAAGGGATATTCTATACCAGATGATGTTCTGCTCAGCATATAAAGCTGGGGGAAGAAAAAGGAAGGGTTTTTTGGAGTAAGGGTGTTTGTCTTCCCAAGTAACCATTACGCATGATGGAGCCCTCTTTTCCTGGAGATGACTGAACACCTGCCTGCTGATGGGGAGTAGTGAATTAATTCCCTGCTTTGCTTTGCTTGTGTGCGTGGCTTTTGCTTTACCTATTGAATTGTCTTTATCTCAACCCATGGGTTTTCTTACTTTTCTGATTCTCTGCCCCACCCCACCGGGGGTGAGCAAGCAGCTGTGTGGTGCTTAGTTGCTGGCTGAATGACAACCTGAAACCTCCAAAGTTTTTGATATCTGACAAACAGGGGTGTATTGCTGTAGGATAATCTGTCTCTCTCAAAGGGAAAGATCATGCTATGTGAAGACAATGGGAAGTTTGCCTTTGGCTTCAGAGGAGGAGGGCTGCAGTTCTTCTCTTACCTACCACTTACAGGACCATGTCTGGAAACGCAGCAAGTAGTCCACAGATCTGCAGGCCTGAGAATACTTGTCAAATCTGATGCTCAGTTCTGCTGACTTCTGAACCTTGAGAAATGAGATACAGGTTAATAAACTGCTGGACTTCAACACTGACAAAGATTGATTTCTGTGTGGGATTGCAGTATGTGCCCAGTGATTAGAAATAACAAGTGATCTTCTCTGCCTGCACTAAAATGAACACCACTGAGGAGGCTGGGAAGAAGGTATGCATGCCTGGAAGGAGAGAAAAGTTTTAAGGACAAAGCTTCCCACTGCACAGCCATTTTAGAGTGAGTGCTCTCTGGATGTGTTTGAAGACATGGCTTCTCCGGGGACAAAGAGGCAATGCAAGAAACCCCCTGCTGCCGCCTTGATCTGTCTCTGTATTGTGGATATACTTTTGTATAAAGAGTAAGAGAGTAAACCCTAATTTTCTGTAGTGTTTGTAAGCTTGCACACTGGGCATTATTGGCAGGGGTTTTGTAGCAAGGGGCTGCAGGGGTGGCCTGGGCAGAAGAACAACATGGGGCTGCCGGATGCAGTTGGTTCCAGAGAAAATAGCTCCACTGCGTCCCAGAGCTGAAGCACCCAGGGACACTGCTGCAAAAGCGTATTTTAGAAAGGCAGCAACGGCTAGGGGCAGGAGAGACGCTGGAGGGAAAGAAGGCACAAGCGGAGATGCCTCAAGGGGCAGAGCAAAGCCAGGATGGCATAGAGCTGGCTGTGGGGTGTCATGTGTGGGCTCTGCCTGGTGTGGAGCCGGCTGGAAGTGGCTGGAATCGGCTGTGACTGGCTGAAAGCAGCCCCCATCCACCTCCCCTACAGGCACCCCCTCTGCCAGACATGCTGGGGCAGCTGGGCAGGATTTTCTTTCACCAAAACTCTCTTTAATTTTCAGCCAGAGGAAATGGCATGGGGGAAAAAAATAGGAAGATGCATTACTTTGAACAGCACCAGGCTGAGTCTACCTTCAGCCAAAGTATTAACCTGCAGAGAAATTAACTTTGACAATAAGCAGAAATCAAACTTTAATAAGCAATGAAATCAAAACATGGAGAGTCTTAAATGACATTTTTATAGGAAATCTCCCAATCTCAAGATGACGCACAGGGCGTTGCTATATATCTAACAGCTATGGAAACCTAAATGCTAACAAACAGTTCAAGAGTGCATGAAATTTCAGAAGTTTTCAGTAACATTCAAGCTTTGCGCAAAGTTAATACAGTTGTGCCTATTGTATTGATGCTGAAATAAAAATATGCCTTTTTTTCTTCCAAATGAAAATTCATGTGGATAGTGGGGGATCAGCCTGGGTTGTACAGAAGGATTCTCTTTTGTTGTAGTTTGTTTGTCAGTAGCTGCAGCATTAAGAAAGTAGATACCTGGTGGAAATACACATTTTATTCTGAATTATCTCTGTTCACGTAGTGGCTAGATAACAAGCAAATGTAAGTAGTCTTGGAATAGCTGGTTACTGTACATTGCACTCATTTAATTATTAGGTGCTTCCCAAGGTAAGAGTTTTCTAGAAGAAACTCTATAGTAACAGCATCAACTTCATTTGTCAATGAATTAATCTGCCCAAGACTACAGCTTGTAGTTTTACTTACTTTGCTTTACTTTACTTACTAGTAGAAGTAGCAGAAAACATGAGTAATTGCAAGAGTAAACCCTAATTTTCTCTAGTAATTTATTTTTGTGATACCACATATACCAAAAATAGATAAACACATTTCTTAGTCCAAAATTCTCCTTAAAAAGTGTCCGAAAAAGTAGCATACTTCTACAGATATGTTTCTTGAAGATGATGAAGCAAAATATGTCAGCTACACAGTTGGATAAGCTAAATGAGACTGCTCTGACTCAGCTTCAATCATGCCAGAAGCAGCAGCAGCAGCAGCCAACTCAGGCATAACATGTCCAGGCATGCTAAGCCCATTCACCTATATATCATTTACATCCATTTCAGGAAAGACTGATGTATCTTAGAAACAGCAGTTCTATTCACAGAAAGGACTGGAAAGTCATTAGTTCACAATACTTTTCAAAAGCACTACCAAGTAATGTCTGAATGTTGGATTTTTTTTTTCTTTTTCAGTTGTTAATGAATGCTTGTAGTTTGAGCATTACTTACTCATTTCAGATTTATGCACTGCATTGTCACAGAACCCATTGCATATCAGAAGGGAAATACAGCCTCAGACTCTTCTCTTTGTATCTCAGCTAAATCTACCACCCAGCAGGGGATCAGTTCTTATGCTTTGCTGAACATAGGTATCTTTTTTCCCATGACTGACTGACTGACTGATTAGCTAAGCTACCTGTCTTCCTGCTGTGCATCATCATAGCATCTGTGCATATAAAAGTACATGGATATTCCTGTATAAGAATGCAGAATAGATGACTTGGATAGATTACATGGATACATCAGAGACTATGAGAAACTAACAAAGGGTATCACCACATTGTCCCACCCACTGCCACAGTTCAGGGTCCCCACTATATTTAATGCGGCAGACAAAGTTTTGGCATTGTGGGGGCCAGAAAAACATTCAGGCATCAGTGATCTTGGATTCAATCACATTCTGTCTCTTGTTTTATTTTCTAGTAATTTATTCTGCAGAGTGCCACAACACTAAGTTGCCCTCTCTAGCTTTCTAAACCACTGAAAGACATGAGGCCATTTATAGGTACAAGCAATAGCAACCTGTGTCAGACACTTCTATTTTTCATTGACAAGAAACACTGACTGCCTCATTTCCCAGCAATCGCACCAGGTGAAACCTCTAGCACACAGATGAAAAATAATTGATGAAGGCTGAGCTTTGTCAAGACATAGATTAAATAGGCATAAAGAAGGAATAAAGAAGGTAACTTTTCCTTTATCTTCAAAAATTCATTAAGACAAAAGTGGATTTAAAAAAGTAGATAAAAACCCTATGTACACAGATAGGTTTTTGTATTTCTGTGCCTGTATACCTATATGTAAATATACATATACATGTACGTATATATGTATATATAAAAGAAAATAATTATTTGATTATCAAAAATTGTCTATTTAAATAATATTTCAAACTACAATCTTATTTTTATTATTTTTTTCAGATTTCCAGTGTCTGGAAATATTCTGTGGGAAGGTGTCTTAATAGAACTAAATTCATTATCTATTACGGAGGTGAAGAAATAGCAGTGTAGAAATGCTAAGCAAACACAGCTATCTAAATAACTAAAATAGTTTCATTTAAAATATGATCAATGATTTTATTCTTAGTGTCTGTCATCTACTAATAAGAAAGCATTTTGAACTTGAGTGTATAAAAATTATTTTATAGATGTATATATATATACATACTAAAGCACATATATAATGACATAGTGATTTTATAATCTTTCTCTGATAATTAAAAAAAATAGGATATTTGATTTAAATGTTTCTTGGTGTAAGCTGGTGTGTAACATTTAATCAGAAAGCTTAATTTTTCATGCTACTCTTCAAACACTTATTTCTACCTGGAAGCATGAAAATGTTACTTTAAACTTCTAATGGCATTGTTGTTTAGGAATTTGGTCTCCCTAAATTTGATTATTTCATCCCTGCTCTCCTCTTCCACTTCTCTCTCACTAAATCAGTGTTACTGGCATGCTTCTGATGCTTAATATGATTATCAAGAGATTGTAACAAAACAAATCATGTGTGTGACAGTGTATGTACTAGATTCAGATCTTCAGAGTACCAAGCAGGATTTGGAGCTTACTGACAGCTCAAGAGAAAACAGTATCTTGTTTTGCAGTAATACTATCTTTTGTTACCATCTTTCCTGGGATGTATAGACATCCTGCCTTTATTTATGACTCAGATTTAGCTTGTCCTTTTGTGGAATGTTTGAGGTTGGACTCTGTAGTCTGAAAACTAGCAAAATCAGTATTTTTCTGTAGTCTTGTATCACTGCTGATGTGTAAAATGACGTTATGAATGCATGTCACTTGTCAGAGATTCTAATTTTCCACAGGAATCGTGTAGACATATACTAGTCTTTGCTTATTTGTGAGGAGCATATAAGACGTAGCTGTGCCTGCCTATCAGAGTAGGCATAAAGCACCTATTATCATCAGAGCAGGTTGGAGAATGGAGTTTTATTTTGTGACAAATCTGAGGTTTAAAAATGTCCTTTTCTGGTGCAGTAGAATTAAAACTCTTTTGTCTTGAAATATCTTTTTCAATACATCAAGAAGCAGCAATGCTTTACTGCAGAGTTCTACCTCCTGGGGAGCACCCTAGTGGGAAAACTGTTCCTGTCTTCCTCAGTGATTTCCTGACTAGAAAGCTGATGTTAGAGATCTAAGTTCAAATTTTCACTCTGTCTAGTTGAAAGCAGATCTTTTTCAATTCAGTGCCCTCTCAAGCCAGAGCAAAGCCTCTGCTTGACTATTCCATAGTTCCTCTCTAACACTGGGAGAATTTCTAAAGGAATGGCTGGAGAAGGGTTTCTCAAGACAACACAAGGTATGATGAAGCAGTTCTCACTTTTCAGGCAAATACCTGAACCACTAGACAAGTCGTTGCACTCAGACTCCACTCTAGCACTTTTTGATTCCAAGGCCAAGTACAGATCCTTCCAGTAATAAACCTTGGCTAAGATCAGTGCGTAAAGTAAGTTTTGACCCTGATAGTGAAAGGTATGGATTCTACTCAAGCAATAGTTTTGTCTTTTAGTTACAGGATTTATTTTTCCAAATTCCAGAAACTAATAATTTCTCCTTCTTCATGGCACTGCTCAATTAATTTGTCATACAATATCCTTTTCTAACTTCCAAGGCAAAAACAAAACAAAACAAAACACCAGAAAACCAAAAATCCCCAAACCAAAAACCAAAGAAAAAACCCCAACCAATAAGTAAAAAGGAAAGCTTTGATATCAGCAGATGGACATTTCTCTAGTAGATTTCTTCACACAATTATCAGTATGTCACTATGATTTCACAGAAAGTTAATTTTCTGCTCTGGTATTCTTGGGCTCACTGTCCTATCCCATAGATTTCCTTCTATTTTTCATGTTAATCTTGTTCTTATCCTCATACTTCTATTTAGCATTATAGCGGTTTGTGTTGCCTAACTACCTGTTTGTGCCGTATTTTACACTGCTATTGGATTTGGGCTTTCTTACAATCTGTCTTGCAGTGTCTGGTGGTTCCGATGTCATCTGGAGCTCTGGGAAGGTGAAATTCTGATTGCTAGAACAATATGTAACATTTTGTCTCACTTTGAAAACAGAAACTGTTGAAAATAATGAGAATCTCCTAATTTACAAGAGTCTTAACCTCTAGAAAAAGATGTATTGGAGTCTTCTTGCTCCTTGACAGGTATCAGCCTCTAACTTCCACTGAGGTCAGTGACATTACTTGAGGTAAACGTGACAGACTCTAACTTTCCACATTCTTTCTCAAGCTAGTCGTCTTGTCAGTGGCCAGACTCAGAAAATATATCAGCCCCTCACTCCTACTCTATACATGCAGAGAACATTTATACAAGTGTGGCAAATAGATAGATACCTTGTTTGGATCTTGCCACAAATGGCTTATCCAGAATATTTCATGTATCAATTTATGAAAATAAATGTAGATTTTGAAATGCATCTTTATAAAGACAGAAATAAAATGTTTAAAATAAATTAAAAACAATAAACCTGCAAAACTGCTAAGCTACATAATTGCATTTTGTGTGGTTATACAGGGACTGATTTACATGCTTAAGAGATAGATGTCCAGTGCATAGGGAAGCTGGGATATCCCCAGAGGGAATGGCAGACATGATATCCTGGGAAACCTCCAGGCTTCTGGAAAGGCACTTGGAAACCAGGAGCCTCAAATGGCAACTAGACATCTTCCTATAGATGTCCAAGTTTCTTCTCCCCCCGCAAGAATTAATTTAAGCATATAGCTGGGATGGATACTTAGATTGTTATCTTCCAACCAGCTGAGGTTGTTAATGTGACTTCCAGCCTCATGTTTCTGTGATCCAAGTGCTGGTTTAGTGCTGCGAGGCTGGTTGAACTTGGCAGTTTTACTGAGCCAATTTTTATTAAGGTGTGAAAACTGGTAACACATAAGTGTAATTGTTCAGACCATCATAGGCAGCAGCGAAGGATTCAGGAGGAAAAATACTGACATGAAAATAGCAGAGAACCAGAACACTGCAACTCAGCAACACTAAGGATGAACCAACTCCAAGGCACGACAAAAGTCACCCTTTCTGCCCCCCAAGGACTGTCTGACCAACAAAGACTTTTTGGGTTGAGGGTGGGTGTGTGAAAATATTTATGATTCAGGTGGTAGCTGGTCAGTTCTACTACTTTCTGTGTGTATTAGCAAAAAAGCAATTGCTTTGTAGTGTTAAATTGTGCATCTCCTACTTGTAGAGTCTCTTTCTACCCAGTAAAAAGTTGCCAGGGAAGAAAGGTTACTTTAGGATCCTAAAATTGTATTTCAGCACTGGGAAAGCCTGCATTTCAGATGTGTCAAACATTTGTACTTCCCATTGACCTCAGTAAATACGAAAATGTATTAGTTTTTTAGCTCTGCAATGAAAAAGGATGAGAGTAAAAGGTTAAGATATGCAGCTGTGAAAAGATTTATCCTGAAACCTGAGTTAATAATTCAGATAAGCCACATCTTAATGCTCTGAATACTTAAGAATAGATCTGTAGAGTTTCTCACAAAGCTTCCTCCAGTAATCTGACTCCAGAATAAAACCAAATATAAGGTATGACTCAAAAAGTAATTTTGGCATAAAATTAGTAAGTTATTTAACAAGTAAATAAATTGAAAATTTGTAAGTTGTCAATATAACTAATTTACAAACTTCATATTTTTGTTTCATATATGAAAGCAAAAGTGGTTCTATGAGAAAGATTCATAGAGAGCATGGAGGCCATATGTGGTGAGACACTGCTGTAGGGGCATGTTTCAAATGCTGAATTAGTCATTTAATAAGGAAAGTAGCTATAATGATCCACTATTCCCACAAGATAATTGTTTGGTCAATACTGTTATATCCCAAAATAATACGCATTCACTTTAATGTCACCTATAGGAGCCTAGTACAATTGGAAATATCGATTAGAGCAGAGGCCATTATGCCAAAATATAGGCTATGAAATGCAGCAAGAATTGATTTGTATTCTTCTGTTTGGCTTTGTATGAATAATGGTCAAATACTCTCTAGCACAGCACACTCACACTACCCATGATGGCTGCTCAGTACTGGTAGCTTACACCTGGAAGCTACTGACTGTTTTTCCAGTCTGTGCCACAGTGGAAATCAGAGAAAGATGTATACAGGAATATATTAAGTAATAAAAATATAATTAACTTCAAGGAAGAAAAGTTACAAGACCAATTTCAAAAGTTTGAGTAGCATTCATTTACTGTGCCACACAGCTCCTGGTTAAGTAGGTTGCTCTTTCATGGCACCTGAAGTATTTCAGAGAGTGCGTTTCAGCTCAAAGTGTTCCATTTAGGGGCAAAGTGACTGCAGCTAAAGAACACCCAGAAGGTAAACTATTATCAATGCATATTCATCATTTTCAGCTCAGCTTCTTTTCAAACAGTTATTTGCAAAAGCCATGTAATGTACCTGTTGAAAAAGATCTTCATTTTAGTGATTTATTGATAGGATATCTATATACCCTGGTGTTTTGCTTTTGTTTTTGTGTTTTTCTTTTTCTGCTTGTCTTCTGGGTTGTGTTTTAAGCATTTCCTTCCATATGAAAAAAATGTTGGATACGTGTGAAATACATCAATCAGTCAATAAAACAGGGCATGGATGAAGTCTACAGTGATTTTTCTATACCCAAAACTGCCCACGTACATATAAAAATATATATCAAAAAAGTTATACCTTTAAATCCTAATGCTGTTTCCAGTATTTTACTTTTCCCTTTTTCCCTTTCTGATTCTGTCTCAGAAAGTCTGAGTATCTTTCATTAGTACACACTTTCAAGGAGATTCATCATATCAACATGCTTTATTAATTTTAACTTTAAGTGAAGTTGACAGGATAGGGTAATCTTAAAAAGAATGCTACTGGTTTAAATTTATGTAATCACTTGTGCATTGATGTTTCTATTTGAATTTTGTTGTATAGAACTCTTCATTTATTTGAGAGTTTTAGCAAACATTTCTGCACTATAAAGACAATGATAAAACTTAGCTGTAGGTTCTAGCTCACAGCTATATTTCTCAACAATTGTATGCAGAAAAAGAAATTAATGATGCATTTCTCCTACTGTATGTTGATGACTTGTTATCTTTTTCCTTATGCCCCCAAGAAAGATATCATTCAGAATTTAGATAATCTTCATTAGGAGAGACCAGCTATCTATAGTAAAGGAGAAATCCCAAATGTACTTTAATGCAATATGTACAAGTTCTGACTGCGCAGTTCAACAGAGTTGTGAATCTGAATCGCAGAATCATTGCTGATCACATCTTGCAGTGCCTCTTACAAGGATAATTTGATTGTTAGACTGCAGTGATTACTCTCTTCTGACTTTTTTAGAATTATCTACATTTTCTTTGTTTTTTGCTGTAGATAACAGTACAAATAAAGATGAAAATAGAATTCTAATAACACAGCTGTTACTAGGCTGTTATATCTTCAGGAAACTGGTTGTTCTCTAATTACCAATCTGTATTTTAGGATGAAACTCACTGTATCTTGTGGTTGATTTTTGTGTAATTAGCATGACCTTTGCTCAGTAGAGTTCAAAATGTCACTAGGATAGGATTTTCTTCTTTGTGTTATCAATTACAATATATATTATTTATAAGTATAGTATTGACACATTTGGTAATGCGTGAAGAAAAATATGCAGGCTAAGTGGAACATACTAATCACATACAGAATAAAGGATTTTTAAAAGGCTTAAAATTATATTGATAGTATTGCTGTGGTAGCCATGATGATTAAAGAATGTGACAGCTGTTTTCTAGGTGAAATAATACCTTTAATTAAAAGGATATTTCATGAGTCTGTGCTTGTTCAACTCTGTCAGTTGACCACGTGATAAGCCATTACCTCTCCTGATAGAGTTTGCTTCTCTTTCAAGATATGCAAAAAATGTCCTGTATTTATTGCATCATACTACTTCCATTATAACTGCTAGACAGTATATGATTTTTTATTGTACATGAAGCCTATTAGATTAGGTTGGCAAAAAATTAGTCTCCCTGTCTGTAAAACAGTTCAGGCCCAGGTTAATATATTGGTATTTACTTCCCTTGAATAAAACAATACTTTTTTGTCTATGTCTGTGTCTGTGTGTCTGAAATGATTCATTAATATCCTTTTTTCTGCCTTTTTTGAGGACTGTTTTATTCCAGGCCTACTTTATTTCTCTCTTTAATTAAATTTTGTATTTTTATTTTCTACCATTAACTTACTGGAATTTATGATAATCTTTCAGGTGGGGTCTGGGGATGTTTGGTCTTTTGGGCTTGGATTTGGAAATAGATTACATTCATTTTACAGAAGAGGGCAAATGTTTATCAACTTAAAGGTGCAAATGTCCACTTCTCAGGCAAAAGCCAGAGTGAGAACATTAAAAATCTTGCATGATTAAAAGTTTAGAACCAAATCCTTATGTGGCAAACATAAGTACTGGGTGAATGAAATTTATGTCCTCTAATCTAAACACTTGGTATCATCTAGTCTGCTTCAGTTGTCTTGAGTTAATAGGGAAAAAACAAATCTGCAGTGGATGACTTCTACTTGAAGACTTCTTGGAGGCCTGTTTTTTTGTACTGACTTCAGCAGATAATGAGACACATCCAATATTTAACTTTTAGACAGCTTTTAAATAATAGACACAGTGAATGCTTATTTTGTTCTTCATCTTCAAAAATATATCCATTAGAATGTACAATTTATCCTTCAGTATCTCCCTTGAGCATACTTAATCAGTTGGACACTGCCATGTAGTTGGGATAGTCATTTCATAAAAAGCATGTCAGACGACCTTTTGTGTAATAGCTCTGTGTTTAGAACCCATGATATGAAAGTCTCAAGTAGAGAGAGCTTTAAAAATAATAAAAGAAAAAGCAAAGCATTCTCCCCCCCTCCTGGCCCCACTGCTTTTATATTTTGTTTTAGGAACAGCTGATATAAACATTTCTAAAGTCAGAAATATTGACTTCACTCCTAGAGGCGTTAGATTCATCACAACTTTTCCATGCGTTATATTCACTTCATAACCTTTAAAAAATAGCTAGTGGATGAATCTTCCTGAGATAAGACATCTAATGGAAGAGTTCAAGTGAGCTGGCTATTTAAACTAATCAAAATCCACTAATTTTTGATATCTGCTCTCTGTCATCACAGTATTCAGCTTCACAAAAAAACCCCAGCAAAATATGTACAATGGGATGATACTTAAGGAAACCATATTTTACATTTCATTGGTATCCTATTTCATAGAATCATAGTATGGTTTGAGTTGGAAGGGACCTGAAAGGCCATCTCGCTCCAACCCCCCTGCCATGGGTCGGGACACCTCCCACCAGAGCAGGTTGCTCAAAGCCCCATCCAGCCTGGCCTTAAACACTTCCAGTGATGGGGCATCCACAAGTTCTCTGGGCAACATGTTCCAGTGCCTCACCACCCTCATAGTGAAGAAAAATATTTGCAAATACTTGGACATGTAAGACAGCTTGTAAGAGAACAGTAAAATCATTCCAAACTCGAATTATATGTATAACAAGAACTTTAATTTTCACAATGTGAACAAAGATGACATTGGCATTAGGCTCAGAGCACACTGGTCTGAAAGCTGAATCCTTTGGCTTGAGGTAATCGTCACAAAAGATAAATTACCTTGGGGATGCAAAAAGGGATTAAGAGTAAATTGTGGAGAAAGTATTTTAGCTGAAGACCCCAAACAAAACTGTTGTATATCGATTTGGTTCAATGCAGAAGTTGACATTGTATGTTTCTACATAAACACGCAACGACTTCTATGTGGAGGTACACATAACTCATTCACCCATTCCCTTACACACGTATACACACAAACACACATTTCAACTATAGCTTGAATCAAAGATGACATATCAGTTCACTGATTCACAATTAGATGGAGAAAAAGTTCATTTTCTCAGGGGAAAATAAAAGTTCCCACATGTGACAGCTATAATACTGTTTGGCTGCTTTTCATCTTTTCAGACTTGCTTACAAATGTTTGTTGAGAACTGAGAGTTGATATTATGCAAAACAAACAAACAATCCTGACAAGGGATAAAACCTTTTTCTGTGTGCTTTCTGGACAGAGATCGTAATTATCTGAAACTGTCCCTATATCCTATGATACAGTTTTGATTGAAACTCACCAGCTTCCACTCTGGTTTTTACATTAAAGGGATGGAGTCCTTGAAGTGAAACTTGTCAGTACAGTGCTACAAACCTTTTTGGCAATCGCACTTATCAGGAGCATAATACATATTTAAAGAGACCTGCTGTTCAGCTGCCTGCCAACCTCTCCTTGTATTCTGGCTTCCTTGAAACCTACATATCACTAGCAAATATATTCTTTATAGCTTTTCATGAGAGCATCAGAGGTATATATTGGGTTTTGGCAGGTGCTACAAAATAAAACTTATAACTGTCAAAATAAGAAAAAATGTGTATATAAGTCACACCAGTAGGCTACAACTTTGGCAAAGGTACATAGGACTACAAAAAGAAGACTGTGAAATAGATCTAATAATGTTTCATCATCTCTGCTGGCATGCTCAGTAAGGGCAAGTCCATCAACTGAAAGATTCCCAGATGTCAAAACTATCCAACCAGGTGCTTATTACTAGAGCAGATGCTCTAAGTTAACAAGAGCAATGGAAGGTTTATGGCCCATTTTTATTTTGTTCACCAAAATAAATATAATCATGGACAGTGAGATAGTAGAGTGCTTATGCAAGTCAGTTTGTAAGAAACTTAAAACAGAGCTTTATGAAAACAAACAAAAAGTAGCTTTGCTGAGTAGGAAGCTGAATATGCAAGCCACAAAATCTTTGTGAAACTGCTTTGTGTGATTCTGCTCAGAAAATACTTTTGTGAATTGAGTCTTCTGTATGTTGTCAATAAATTAACTCATTATTAACATGTTTTACTACACTGTTCCAAACCATATCCAGTATAGGCACACCTCAAAAATAAAAAATGAAGGAGAAGATGTAATTATATAAAAACAGTCAGCATCATCTTATAAACATTTTCCAGAATGGAACTGTGCCTTAGTACAGAGCTAAGTGGATCAAAAATAAAATCTGCAATACAAATGCAAGTTACAATGAATTATCACAATTAAGAGAAACTTCTTATTAGGTGAAAAAATGAGAAACTTCTCTAATTGTTCTTGGCATTCCATTTAATATCATAATTTATGAAAAGCATGTTATTTTACCCTTCTAAAACCATGAATATAAAACCAACTCTGATTACTTCCTGAATCTGGTAAGGCATCTGGCTACTTTCTAAAGAACTGACATACCAACAAGAAAATAAAATACCTTTATTATGACCATCCAGTACAGGAATAATTTGAACGTCTTGTTTCATGATTCCTGGGAGTGCTGCACATGACTGCCAATACTGGCAGGAGATTTTAAATCAGGCACAGTGAAGCAGATAAGTTCAGTGAAAACTTTCATAGGGTCTCTGATATGTCAGATTTTCAGTTTAAGACACTATCACTAATAAAAAGGGAAAAAAAATCTTGTCTTTGCTATTCACCAGCATTACATAAAGAAACTACTCAATACACTCACATATCAAATAAATGCTGCTGTAAATCTGGAAAGAGAAAAGCTTCCATGTTTAGCCATTATGCGTTTTACTAGTACACTTTTAGAAATCTGATTGCAACTACACAACAGAAAATACTTGGACAGGTTTATAATACTGCATTTAGACCACCCTTTGAATGGTCATTGAGAGGAAAGAAGACACTTGTTGCTAGGTCATGGACTTAACTGCTGTAATTCCTTAGGGCAATAGTATGTTGGGGCCTCATTTTTTTATATATCTCTCAGCAAGAACTTTCAAAATTTGCATGTTCTGCTGTTGACAAATATGGCTGTGGCCAGGAGTCTTTCCATCAATTTGCAAACATGCAGTTTAATAGGAGTCTTCTCTCTGAGTGTTCCTGCCTACCTGTTAGGCCAACAAGCCATTGTTATTTTATTCCTTGTAGTTTTGACTCCTAATAAAAATGTTTGTTTCCAAATTTCCACACAAAGGTCAGCAGTCATGAGGTTTACCAGAAAGAGGAAAAATTTCAAGAAATACTGAGTTTATTAACTTGTTAATCAGAACGTTATACTCAAGAATAGCTTTAAAAAGGGAGGAAATATATTCAGTTGATCTATTTACCTACTGTTAATTGTAGAATTAAAAAATTTCTAGTATAGTAAAACTAACCTATGTACATGAGTAGTCATTTTTAAGCGGTTAGTCATACAAAGAAATTAAATAAGATTTACTTTTCTTTGAAAGCAAACAGTTCTAGTGCGGCAACAAGGGCACGGACTCTGCCAAGTTGTGAGACAAGGACAAAGACGTTTATTATGATTCTTTTACAGCATATATAGTTTCTGTTCTTTGATCACGCACCATGCTCTCTACACAAATAGGTTGAGCGACTGTCCATTCACCGTTGTGGCAATACAATTGGCTACATTTAAATGTTTATCCCGCCTAGGCTAATTAGTCATTGTTATTTCTTTTGATATATTGTTATCTATTTGTTTGCTTGCTATCTATTTCATATTACCATACAAGGACATAGTTTACTGTTCTCAAGGCTTCCTTCCCATCACTGCAAGAACACATGCCAAGCCCTCACTCGGCAGCGCATCTCCACAATTCCTCACTCCCCACATTCTGGAATGCTTACATTATTGTAGTTTTAACACATTTTAGACTGTAAAATATATTTGACACATATACCTTACATTAAAAATGGGAATGCATACACCTCACGTCACATACTGAAGAAAAAAATGGTTGCACACGGGAAGCTAATATGTATCCTATACCTGCTTAAGTACCTGATTCAACAGGAAAAATATGTTTTGCATATATGAATCCTGATAGAGGATGCTGTAAAGAAAGTAGGAAACATTTTAAGTAAGTGGAGAAGGGTGCTTTTCCACTGAGTTAGTGAAAGGGTGTTCAACTGCTTTGAATTCTTTAATGAAAGCATATATTCTGTTTCTCTACTTTTTTTTTGTTCTCAGCTGTGCATATTTAAACTCAATATGTCTAAAGTACTCTTTCCAAAACAATAGATGGAATAGATGCAGAAAAATAGATGCAGAAAATATTATCTTTAGATGCAGAAAATATTATCTTTTATAGATGCAGAAAATATTATCTTTTTCTACCATCTGAATGGTCCAATATAGGATATGTAAGTTGCTCTGCCTCTGAGGTAAGCGAACAGCTTTTAATCACTGGGAAAAAAAAAGTCTTCAGGAGGTGGTGTCAGTGCATGAATGCAATGCAATGTAATGAAGGAAGTACAGTAAAATAAAACCATACAGATACTGCAGGAAAATTCACAACTGAAAAATAATGATATTGCCATTTGCCCAGGTCTGTTGCCAGATATTCAGTCCCCTGATATGAGAGAAACAAAAAAGGGAGACAGTTTCTCTTTTCTGTAAGAGTTCTGCAGTACTGCAGAAACAACACAAGGAAATTCCTTGAGGAAAAATAAAATCCAAGGGGGAAAAAACCCACAACAGTATACCCTTTCTTCTATGTTAACACTAGTACATTAGTCACACCTGCAGTTTTAAATGAAGTTCATTCTTGCCCTCATTTTCATCTTTCTACAAGACACAGAGAATGAACATCAGGTTTTCAATTGGTTTGCTCAAATATTGCTTACTTGATCTCCCCCTTTTTGCCTTTGTAATTCCACACGAGCAAATACATATTCTTGCTCATGTGAATTACATTCTCTGGTTTACTCTGTCATCTCATGCTTATTAGTTTTGTTACAGCTTTATTGCATGAAAGAAAAAAAATAATGTTTTTTCTTCTGTTTCTACTTTGCACTTGCTTGAGTGTTTGAAATTAGCCATTATGTTGAATGATTTGGTTCACAGAAAAAAACCAAACGATTACCTGCTAAATATGCTCAGCTAACATACTCAGCATTTGAAAGTTCAAAACAAATGGTTGAAAATATCTCTGTCCTCCAAGCAACTCATTACTGACACTGTCAGAAGCACAAAAAGTTTTCACATGGAGTATCAACCTCCTTTTTTTTTTCAAGCACATATAGACAAATAAACACTCATCCTTGCTGCTGCCCACATGCTTAAACGAAACACACACATGTATATAAAAATGAACCAGCTTGTACCTCCTCATATGATTTAAGAGATTTTTTTAAAAAAAAATCTATTAAAAAAAAGACAACAGTCTTTTTTCTTTTTTTTTTTTTTTAAGGTTAGTTAGAGATGGATTGGGTCCTATGGGGGGTAAGTAGCTACAGACCATGCTTTTAAAAGATTTGGATTTGCCAACACTTATCCCAGTACTGTTTTTTATACCAATCCTCTATTATGTATCTGTAGTAAATCATGAAATATTTTCTGTACTCTTTGCAAAATGTTATAAATGCTAATGGGAAGACTAGACTGCCACTATACAGTGTGTGCAATAGCCACAGAGACAGGAATTTTTTATCCTAAAAGAGTTTTCAATATCTCTACAACTCTCTCTACAACTACTTGAAAGGACACTGTAGAGAGGTTGGTGCTGGTCTCTTCTCACAGGTAATTAATGACAGAACGAGAGGGAATGGCTTCCAGCTCAAACCAGGTAGGTTTAGACTAAACATTAGGAAAGAATTCTTCACAGAAAGAGTGGTCGGGCATTGGAATAGGCTGCCCAGGGAGGTGGTTGAGTCACCATCCCTGGATGTGTTTAAGAGCCGTTTAGATGTGGTGCTGAGGGATATGGTGTAGGGGAGGACTTTGTAGAGTAGGGTAGATGGTTGGACCCGATGATCCCAAGGGTCTCTTCCAACCTAGATGATTCTATGATTCTATGATTCTATCTAAATTGATGTAGACCCCCAAAAAGCATCAGAAAGGGATCATCATTACTACTGCTTCCCAGAAAGGGAACTGAAGCACAGACAAAGTTCCAGATCCACAAAAGGTTGTCTCACATCAGAGAAGATTTGGAAACAATTTCCTGATCTCTTTGAAGATGTAGGAAGCCTACCAAAACATTGGATGTGTTCAAAACCAGAGACAGCATTGTATATACCACAATGACTGTACTTAAGAACAGTGTCCAATGTAGCACATGTGGCATAACTAAAAAGTTGAGAGGCAACTGGCATGGATTAACTGATGTAGTAGAAAAGAAAGGCCCCAGCTTATCCTCGTATTTGTCAGCTCATGAGGTGCAAGAGATAATGCAGCACTTTATGCTTTGGCAGGTAGTATATTTATGTACTGGGTGCTCAGTCTGAATATTGCCAGCTCGTAGTCTGCATGTGAAAATGATTATTCTCTTGAATAGTTTTTGTACAGCTTATGTGCAAGATATAGTCAAAAAAATAAGGGGGAAGTACTATAATATTAACTAGCAGGTACTGAAATTGTTACTAGCATCTTTCTAGTGATACTATTCACCAGCAATGCACACAAAGACTGCATCACAACAGAATGAAAGTTTGTGTCAGGCAAGTCCCACTGATCACCTACTAGAATCAGGAGGCATCAGATGTGACCTGAATAAAGTAAAACATCCAAGCAATTTAAAGCCTTTTCTCAAAAAGTATTACAATCCATGCCAGAAGTGATTTAGCCAAGGAGTTAAATACTGAATTAACCGAATTATATAATGTTTATAAGAGCTGAAGAAACGGAACAAAAGATGTGTAGCATCAATTTCAATAAAACTCTCCCCCAAACAGGACCTGTCACCTAAAAATCAAATGACAATAAACCAACACAAGAATTGTTGAAGGAAGGAAACTCACTGACCTCAAAATCAAAGATACTAGTGAAATAACATTAAACAAAGAAAAAAATATTATTCACCACTGTTGCAGAATTCTCATGGGTACAGTATGCATCTTGGTTGGATGCCAAGTACAAGCTGGAACAGATCACAGGTCCTTAGAGAACATTCCTGACAACCTGCTGCCTTCTGCACTGGCAAGTCTGCAGTGCAAGATGACAAAATTACAAAGGTCTGCTACAAAAGTAATACAGAATCCCAGAAGAGAAATTCCTGTAGCAGGAAATTCCTTGCACCATTTTACAGAAGGACAAAGTATGAAAAAAATTATTCAGGTGTTTATGATATTAAAACATTTGCCAAGCATTTAGCCAGTAGAAAAACATTCTCTGACCAGGACTAATAAAGTACAGAAAGCTGGTGGAAAAGGTTGGTACCTGGACTACCAGAAACCAGTGGGATAAAAGAGCTGTGAAGAACAGATCAGTTCTAAAAGAAGTTGTATTCCTGATTCTAAAGTTTATGTTTGCTGTCATCGATAACAGCACAGTAACACAGGGCAACAGAGGGGCACAATTCCCATGCTCTCATGGAAGCATAGAAAGAGGAAATGGACAGGTTGTTGTAAAGCTCAGGAACAAAACTGAATGCACCTTGTTCATCATATATCAAGCAAGGCTGGCCCCACATCCCAACCCAGGCACAGCCACGAGATGATACTGTAACTGCAGCTGCAGAAAGTAAAATTCCAGCTGTGGAACTTAGCATGAAAGAAGCCAGCACACAAATATTATAATGCAGTTACTCAGCTGGAACATCAGTAATAACTACTTCAACTTCAAACAACTATACTTACAGAAAGGATATATTACATTTCTTGGTGTTTAAAGGCGAAAACACTGTTCCTTTAAAAAGACAGGTGAGAAACGCCTCTGATATAGCTTTACTGTCAGTCTTTATGTAGATATACTGTGCTGAGACTGCTGACATCATCATATGTTTTTGAAAAAACCCATTTTATTTTACACCATATTGTGTGGAATTCAGTTGAATTGAGTTAAAACAAAGGAAACAGAATAAATACTAAAGAAAAAAAATCACAAATGCTTTAACCTTATGTAATGTGATTCTCAGGGAATATAAATGGCAACAGGATTTTTTGAATACAAGATTAATTTTTGCATTGATATCCACGAAAAAAAAAAAATCAAACAAAAACCATGCTCCTCTCCCCCAGAAAAATGTAAAAAACATCCAAGAAGCATTTGGAAAAACTAGCAAATGAAATGTAAGCAATTCCAAATGCAGGTAAAGGCAACAGATGCCGGTTTGATTAAGGCCTTTAAAAATTATAAACAATATGCTGAGGACTCAGATATCTATAAAATCAGAGCAAATTAAATATCTAATCAGTAGGGTTTAAAAACATTCTTAGTCAATATGAATTCCACAGGACAGTTCAACAAATGTTAAAGAGCTCTTCAAATTTATAGGCAGTAAAATGGTAAATAAAAGACCATTTGGCCACTAATGGGATAGTTGGGAACCGATGCTTGAAGATGTTAATTGATGTGTAGTAGCAAGATAATTGTACAAATAAAGAATAATCCTTGTATTGAGTGTTTTGCAAAATACTCTTTTTAAAATAGAGGAGTGCTTTAAACAAGAGTGGGTTATTCAGTGAGGATTCTAGTTGGTATCATATTACTACCAGTGAAACATCTCCAATTTTCTACCGTAGTTTCTTTTCATCAGTATGTAATATATCTGTTAAATGGTGAAACAGATCATCCAACTAAGACATAACCCTCAAACTACGCCTTTGACTTCAACCAAGCTTTAAAAATGTCGGACAATTTAGTGTTAGTATTTTTTGGATGTAGCTTATTCATGAATTTGTGCTTTCCTGTGCCTCTGTGTTTCTAGGTTACTAGAAATTTAGTATAAGGAGGCTACCTCTGTTATTAAATAAAGGTCTATTTCTTTGATGTCATTTTTTTCTCGTATCAACATGATTCATATGCAGGAGACTAATCTGTCTGTGCCTATCCCTTTGTTCAAGCTTCTCCCAGATAGATAAAGTGAAGTATCAGATGAAAACTTATAACCCATACATGATAGTTACGAGACTGAAAAAAGCTTGATTTGATTATTAACGTGAAATGCACTGAAAATGCTTACAGCCACAGGGTATGAGCCCTTCCTGAATACACTGAATCTTCTTATACTCTTCGCTCAAGGCTAGTAACGATACTGGTTTTATTGATATAGATGTAGCTTCACATTGAAGGCATTTTCAGATTAATTACTTATAACTATGAAGTGCATGAGCACGTATCTCATTTAATCTCCGCATTTTGGACTTACTCTACTATTTGGTTTTTAACTTACATATTTGTACCTAATCCAAAATTGTATACATCTTGACATTTCAATAAAAACTAGGACTAAAAAATGCCACAACTCAATTTTCTGCTTGAAAAAGGGAAAAACAAACTAATAATAAAAAAAAAGAGAAGGTGCCATTGAGATATTGGAATTACATCATAAAGACAATTATTTCTGAAATGAACACCTTACAGTGGTGAATGCTTGACAAAGACCAGAATAGAATATAAACCTCATCTAAGAATCGCTTGATTTCAAGAGCTTTTCAGATAGAGTTGACCATCCTTCATTATTACTGAAGTCAAGTACATCTAAGCAGTCAAGAATGATTTGCTGGAACCATGTCCTGCTTCCTGTTCTCAGCTTGCCTCCAAACAGGTGGCTGTCTCCTATGGTGAAAAACAAATAATCATCCAGCATGTTCTCTTGGGTACCAGTAAGTGCTCCTGATCATGAGAGCTGCTGACTACATTGCGCCAGGAAACTGGGTAAATACTGTAAACACTTGTAAACCACGAGAGAACATTAAATCTGACTTTCCTGTTTTGTCAGTATTTTTTCTGACTTGAGTTTGGTATCTTCCCAGGATTTAGTCTGTACCTTTGGTTTCCGTTGTGATGCTAAATGCAGCAATGATATTTGCAGCGTGAAGCAGACACAAATACAACCTGAAATAGATCACAAAGAGAGGAAAATGGAAAAAATTCAATCACTGCAACAAAGTGTACTATTGTGCTCTTTAACCATGAAGGACTAGATGGCTATTAATACTCTTAAGCATTGAAAGGAAGAGATGAAAGTTAAAAGAAGAACTGATGTGTTCTTACATGCTTTATTAAAGAGAATTTCCCCCTGAATTTCCATTAAACCTATCCATTTCCCCCATTCCCTAAACCAAGATTTTTGCCATATAAACAACGATATAGTTCAGAAGTAATTTTTGTTACATAAGACAGGGATTATACAAGTGTGCATGCTTTCATCATTCTTCAGCTAGGCAATTCTCTCTACACAGTTTCCCTATTCTGACCCCAGGGATTACTAGCTTAATATAATTTACTGAATTTCAGAAGCTGATTATAAGCCTATTTACAATGAGTGTGTTCAGCATATAGCTACATATGAAGATAGGTTCAGACTACTTTGGAGATGCTTTTTGTTCCTAATGTTTAGGAAAAAGATGATTAAAAAATAGTCAGATGTTGACAAAGAATATCAATCCTTAATCTAATCATTTATGTGGCCTCAACATCACATGTAGTTTGTTGGCTAAATTTTGTCTGAACATTCTAGTTTACTTTTCCACAGATGTCAGTATAAGATGACTGATTGATGGCCATGTGGACTGAATTACCATGAGGTAAAATAACCCATAGGCACAGCCTTATTCTAAGTGAAATAATGAGGTTTTTCAGTCAGTGAGAGCTGAGTAAACTCAGCATTAACAAATAGACTATTGTCAGAGCTAAGGCTTTTTATAGCTCTACCAAAACTTGCCTAGCATTAGATTCCAGCTTAACTGTATGCAAAAACCTGGTGGATATCCTGATTCAAATGGGCAATTTGTCAAACAAGAAATGGACATGCATTTGATACAGTGCAGAACTAGTACCTACTGAAAAACAATCTTTTTAGAATCTTTCTTAAGGAAAATTATGTTGAAGACAGAGTGATCCTTACCAAAGCAATGGAAAGTTCAGGAAGTCTAGAAAATACAAAAATTGTGTAAACATGAATATTATTGTTTAAGCATTGCAATCAGCTTTTAAGACATAGAGGGAAAAGCATTCTGAAGCCAGCGCTAAATCCCTTCAGGACTGTATTCTTTCTCTGTTTAGAACAGATTTCATATGCTATCTGACAGCCTGTGTCTGTCATGAACTTTAGTGCCCTCTTGTAGAAATCAAAAGGACAGGCCCCACCCAAGTCACACACATTTCATAGCCAAAATGCCTGTAGTAAAGCAAGTTACTAGGAGCAAAAGAAAGATTTTAGTAAACTGTTAAGATGGAGTGCCATTCTGTCTCTTCACAGTGATAGAGACACTTTTTATCTGCTGTGTAAAAGCTGGAAATACATTAGTATACCAGACACTTACACCAGAAAACTCAGCACAGGGTAGCATATGACATGTACCCACAGGTGCACAGTTAATATAATTTCCTTCATTTTCAATCAAGACATATTCAGTTTAATTTAGATAGCTGCTCCTTCTCTGCCACTGGGGCTTGTGTCAAGCTTATACAGGGGATGCAGCAAGATTTATTAGCATAGATATTAAAGTCACTCATTACAAGTGACATGGTCAGAGCAGGCAATCCAGCACCTCCTCTGTGTCATCAGGTAAAACCGTGTCAAACTTGATCTGAAACTGCATTTCTGTATCTGAAGATATAATAGCAACAAACTGCCAACATCACCACAGAGCAGTGATTTAAATGTATTATATGCCTTTGTGTTGGTACTTTTACCTGTAGAGATATTAAATGTTAAACAATAGCTGCCTATATGTTTCAGATACTTGCCTGTATTCTTCCTTACCGAAAAAGAATGGCACGCTCCTTAGTCATTACAAATCTCTTTGCCTCATCAAAGAAACTTTGTTGTCATTGTGTACCATGGCAGCAGCAAGACACCCCAGTCAAGATTAGGAACTTGCTATCTTTAAACTTTATCAGCATTAAATGCAAATAGTGAGAGGTAGTGATGGTCTTAAAAAGTCTACAGTTTCAGTAAACAGAGCAGGTAAATAGGAAGGAGAGGAACAGAGAATTAAAGGGGTGAAATGATGTGCTTGAAGTTACAAAACAAAGCATATCCGAAATAAAAGAGTCTTCAGGTCAACTGATTCCCTATCACTAGTCAATTATGTCCTCCTGCACCCTGAAATAAAAATTGTTTTCTGCTTGTTGCACTTAATGCCAATCTGATCAAAGTGCCATTCTGAAACTGTTGTTGCTGCTTCTTTGTGTGGCAAGCATGAATGTTCTTCTATAATATCTGACAAAAGGAGAGTTTGAGGACTTCCTTGGTTAGTGTATATGAAATTAAAGGTTACGACCCAATTCGCACCTGCATATTTTATAATACCTTCTAAGAATTGGAGACAATATCTGTGGACAATATTTCCTGAACAATACTTGGAAGCAAAGGTCTGAGCCACAGAGCCACTACCCAGAGGGTTAGCCATCAACAGTCATAATAGGTTGTCCACATTTCATGTTAACAGAAAAGCACTTAAAAGTTTTAAGTAAGCAACGCTCCTTGCACAACTCTCTTTAAGAGTTTATGTTCCTGCAAGACTCTCCAAATGCAAGCCTTATCTTATGGTGTTACACTCAATATCTTGATTATGAGCAAAAAGGAAGAACTTTTTTTATATGTATATGTATATGTATATGTATAAAACCAATAACTTATTGTTATTATAACTGCAGTCTTAAAAGTCTAACCATTGTTATTCTAGATCTAATTCTTACAGAAAAAGAAAGAATGGTACAGTTAGAATACATTTATACAGGAAAAGTCTCAATAATAGTAATAATGCAGTTAAACTTATTATGTATACTTCTTGGTGTCTGCCTCTTTCCAGGGATTTGTTCACCCTTCCCCTGATCCTCTGGGTCCAGTGGCCAGTGGTTTTATCTGGGCTGGAGAGGAAGTTGGTCATGGGATGTTTGTCACAATGAATTGTCAACATCTGGTGTCCTTCACCATCTTTAAATTTACATGGTTACCCCCAAAACCAGCTTTGTCCAGCTCCAGGTCTGCATGTCTTTAACAGACTAATAATGACCTATAACCATGGGGACTCCGTTGCCAGCCCTGTACCCTATCTCTTTTCATCCCATACCTACACTCCTGTATGCTGCATCCTGTCTCTACTTTTCAAGGTGTTTATCATAGCAGTTCTCTATTGGTCTATACTACATCATTACATTAGGGGCATAAACATCGCATTCTAATTGGAGTAACTATTTATTATTGCTGTCTGTATAAAACTGTAGTGGTACCATGCAATGATAAACAAAAAGCAGAACAAATTAGCTATAGTCATTTGGCTAATTAGAGAATTTGCTGTCATGGCTAAAGCAAGTAAAACAAAGCTACAGGCTGGTCCAGGAACGTTCAGACAAAGCTTGACAAGCCTCAGTCATCATTATTTATTATGAAGCTGTACTGAGTGTATATGTCAAGGTTTTGGTAGGGGGCATGGGGATGCAGGGGTGGCCTCTGTGGGAAGGTGCCAGCCATCTCTGCAACAGACCCACTGGAGGACAAAGCTGAGCCAATCAGCTCATGTGTGGTGCCTCAGGGAAAAATATGCAAGAAAGGGCAAAAAACACTGATAGAGAGAGGAAGAGGGGAAAGAAAGGAGTGACAAACAGCAGAGGGAACACCAAAGTCAGAGGAGGAGAAGGAGGAGGAGCTTCAGCCAAGATTTTCCTGCATCCCACAGAGGACCCATGCCAGAACCAATATTCCTGAAGCAACTGCCATCTGTGGAGAGCCTATGATGGAGCTAAGGAAAAGGATGAGTGGGAAGGAGCATTAGAGAGAAACTGCTATGTACTGTGTAACCCCATCCCCCTGCACCAATCAAGGGGTTGAGTAGAGGAGTTAGGACTGAAGGAGTTACCTTGAACCTGAGAAAGGGGAAAGAAAGGGTGGTGCTTTAATGTTTGCCTTTTTGTTTCTCACTACCTAAACACGTTTTAATTGGCATTAAATTATTTTTCCTTAATTCAAGTCTGCTTTGCCTGCAACAGTACTTGCCATAATCTCCTGTCTTAGACTTAACCCATAAGTTTACTTGTTCCTGTTTGTTCCATTTAGCACGGGAGTGAAAAAACAGCTGAGTGGGAGTTCAGCTGTTACAGAATGATATGGGGTTGGAAGGAACCTCTGGAGATCAACTAGTCTGACCCCCCCTGCCAGAGCAAGTCTACCTAGAGCAGGTTACACAGAAACATGCCCAGGCGGGTTTTGGATGTCTCCAGAGGTGGAGACTCCACCACCTCTCTGGGCAGCCTATTCCAGTGCTCTGCCACTCTGAAAGTAAAGAAGTTCCTCTTCATGTTTAGATGGAACTTCTTATGTTCAAGTTTGTGCCCATTTCCTCTTGTCCTGTCATGGGTCACCACTGAGGAAAGACTGTCCCCATCCTCTTGACACCCATCCTTTAAGTATTTATAAGCATTGATCAGATCTCCCCTCAGTCTTCTCCAGACTAAAAAGACCCAAGTACGTCAGACTTTCATCATAAGAGAGATGTTCTAGTTGCCTTACCATCTTCATAGCCCCTTGCTGTTCCCTCTGCAGCAGTTCCGTGACATTTTTGAACCAGGGAGCCCAGAACTGGACACAGTACTCCAGATGGGGCCTTACCAGGGCAGAGTAGACAGGGAGGATAATCTCCCTCAACCCACTGACCACATTCTTCTTGATGCACCCCAGGATGCCATTGGCCTTCTTGGGCACAAGAGCACATTGTTGGCTCATGGTCATTCTGTTGTTCACCAGGACTCCCAGGTCTTTTCCCACAGAGCTGTTCTCTACCAGGTGAGCCCCAAGTCTTTACTGGTGCATGGTGTTATTCCTCCCCAGGTGCATCACCCTACACTTGCCCTTGTTGAACTTCATTAAGTTTCTCTCTGCCCAACTCTAGCCTGTCCAGGTCTCGCCGAATGGCAGAACAGCCTTCTGGTGTGTCAGCCACCCCTCCCAGTTGTGTGTCATCAGCAAATTTGCTGAGGGTACACTCTGTCCCCTCATCCAGGTCATTGATGAATATATTGAACAAGACTGGACAAAGAAAACCAAGATCCCTGACAGCAGATAACAAGATGTAGTCTGTAACTGGGTTGAGAACATCAGAGAAGACCATCCTCCATTTTGCTCCCCAGAGCTCCTGTGGAACCCCACAGTGCTTCTGATCTAAGCCTCCATTCCTGAATTTCAGGAAGATTTGCGTTACCCATCATGGACAAATCTGCTCCATCCTGCATTCCTTGAACTTACCATCTTCTCCCCCAAAGGATTTCATCATCACCTGCCTGAATTTTCTTGCTGTCTGAAACTAGCTTCATAGTGCATGACAGTTAACTTGGGTAATGCCAGAGGAGTTTATATTATTTTAAGTATCAGAGCAATGGACCATGATGTGGAGATAATTGAGCACACATACTAGTATAGTTCATTCTTTTATGGGGGGGGTAATCTGTGCATATGCTTGCAAGGGTAGAGGAGCCATATTTTCCTGCCTGTTAAAGTATACGGCTGAAGCCTCCTTAAAAATAGCTTAAGTGCCTTTAAGATTCCTTTATGTAGCTGATATACAACAGGTAGTTCCTAGTAAGTGGTATTAACAATCTTACCTAACAATTCTCCCAATTTAAAATGGAACTCAATTTGCTATCTCTAACAGGAAAAAAATATAAAAAATTAGTTCAATACCTTTTTCTAGACATAGTTTCATTTTTCTTTTCTTCTAGGGACAAACTGCTTATCTGCCCAGAATAGATTGTTTCCAAATCCTTCCCTGGGTGTGAATCTAGAAATGCAAGGTGGTAACTCTGGCCACAATTAGAAACTTGTTTTTGCTACATACACACTCTGCAGTTCCCTCAGAAATCAATGTGTTGGCAGATGATTCCTTTGGTCAGGTAGCAGTTTTTGCCCTTGTTTGTTCCTGCTAGATGTTTAATCCTCTTGTCAGTTAGAGCAATTGAATGTGCTCTTGTCCCTTTTTCCTCGGTGATGGAAGGTAACCACCTTCCCAAATTCATTGCCTTCTTTAATGTCACATCTGACTTTCTAATTTTTGTTGTCAGACATCTAAGGGAAACATAGAACTGAGTCCTGTTAAGACTAAACAAGTCCTCTTTTTCTGTTCACTCTTAGACAGAAGTGCCAAGTCCTAGGGAAGTGTACATGTGTACGTGTGTGTGTGTGTCTGTTTTCCCTAAGCAATTCAAAGATATGGCTAGGTCACTGTGTACTTAGAAGTTTGTTATCAGACATAGACTTGGTTCTTCCTCCCCAGAGCTTTGTGCAGCAAAATGTATGCACAGTGATTCCACCAGGTACAATTTGCTCTCCATTCTGCCACAGTGATTCTCAAAAGCCATGCCTTCAGGCTATTGGCAACTATGACTTCTGTTTTAATAGTGATCCCTCTGGTTCTGGTTTGGCAGCTTACTATATGCGTTAAATCTATATTACTAGGGACTTCCAGAATGTCTGCTAAACATCCCTCTTGATACTTTGCTTTTTCTTTCAAATGCAATAACCAAAGAGGAGGAGTTGTTCTAAGCGGTCTAACAGGACAATCTAGGCACTGAACATGCAGGTATATTACTTATAAAAGTAACTCACAGATAATTTTAATCATTAATCACTGAAAGAGTTATTGATTGAATATTCTTCTATAAATGATAGAGTTGACTAAAGAGTGCCAAAAATGTACTGACTATACAGTCTGATGAAACCCAGATTGATACAGATGCTGACTAATGAGAATGTTGTATAAAATTCAATCAGTTCTAGACAGCAATGTATTTGAAATATCAGAGAGAACTAGTCTCTGCCTCCCACTGGATTCCTATTTAGAGATCATGGGGTTTCGATTCATAATTCTGCTATGCGGCATTTGGGCAAAGAAACTGGCTAAAGCTCAACAGCTGAAAATGAGGAATTCTCAAATTTTGCTGATGCTAGTGCTACCTTCTAAATACCAATTCAGCTAATAAAGATTATACTTCAAGTTATGGGTGATAGGAGGGAAATAAAGAGAGGAAAAAAAGATTTCTTCCAGCATGAGAAAAGCTAGATCATCAAGGTATATTTCAAATTCTGCAGATAAGAGTATCTGTTTCTCCAGTCAGCATTATACTCAAATCATTTGAGTATCCACAACTTTTTTTTGGAAGCTTTTTGTGAGAAATCTATATGTTTTCTGTAATGCATTAAATAATATTTCTGTAGATTCCTTTGATAAATTAAAAAAAAATAATTAGATTTTGTGGTTTCCTTGAGTATTTGCAGTGCATCTTGAAGAAGATATCTCTGAAAATTACAGTCATGCACAGTCATGCACACATGAAACAGTCAGATGCTTGAAAGATCAGTTTTGTACTAGCCTGCCAACAATCCCTTTACAGCCTGATCTAGGTTGGTATATATTCAATTATTATTGCTGCTTTTTTGAGAAGTGTAAAATAATATTTTAAAGGTTTGGAGTTTTTTTATTGGTCTAGATGTCCTGCTTTACAATAGTATTTGTGTATTTTGCCTTTTTGTGAGCATTCAAATATCTGACATATCTGGCACTCTTAAATCTCTCAGGAGAGATACAGGCTCTGGGACTTGCTTCAGAAAGCTTCCGCAGAGGTTGTAACTCTGCACTTCCATGCAGAGAGCATTCAAATGCTAGATTAGGTGCTAGTTTCCTCAGGTTTTGTGCAGTATACCCCCCAAAAAAACCCAACAACATGCAAAAAAAAAAGTTATTCCTACTCTAAATGCAGGCAAAAATAAATAGCTGTGAAGCCAGAAAGAAAATCGGCATAAGTTTGCAGCCTAGAGGTGGTTGACTAAACCTCAGAGAGGAGATAAGGGTAAAGCTTAAAAAAATTTTTAAAATTCTTGTCTATTTTGAGTCACTATCTGTTACTTGCTGAGGTCGTCAAGTAATGCATCCAGTCTGGGATGCTAAGGTTTCTGTAAAAAATAAGCACCTTATAAATAAAATGAAGAAGAATAATGCTAAGAGACTTAAAATGAGAGATCAGTGTGGAATAGTTGAGAATCTTGGCCTGGTTTAGCTTAGTTAAATAAATACTATAAGAACAAAATGGAGAAAAACATTTATGGTGGAAAAGATCAAGGAGAGTGAAGGACTTGTACTGGGGTATGAAAATTAAAAGTTCAGTTTGCTGGTGTGAGAAACTGACATGGAAACATGGTGGGACAGTAGAAGAATTTAGAATACTCATATCCTAGAATGTTTACTGTCTTAATATCCCGAATAGAAGATCAGCAAAATCAAGTTAAGGAAAATGAAGCATTGTTTTAGGCTGTCTAGGAGGCCTACAGAATCTCTCTCTCTGGAGGCTTATAAACCAGATTAAAACAGCCCTGAATATAATTCTCCTTCCGTTAGGACAAGGAGGGGTGGACTGGGTGACCCAGAAGTCCCCTTGAAATGATATATCTGCAGTGCAATGAACAAGTGAAAATTTATTAACATGAATGTGAATAAATGGAGGTAAAAACCTTTATCTTCTGTTTCCTGACTTTTGGAAAATTTACTCCACCTTTTGAGACATGTTAATTCCTCAATAAGAGCTTGAAAATACTGAGAAATGTGATGCTGCATGAAGAATTGAAAAAAAAAGCAAACAATTCCAGGACATTTCATTAGTGCTGCTCATTCTTTCATGCCTTAACCCTAGGCCTCAGCCTCGTGACAGCAAGCTGGGACTGAGGGCTGAGCTTAGAGTATCCCAGAGAAAAGCCCTTAGCAGAGGTGTCCTGGTACCTGCTGCCAACACCTGCCCAGGAGTAACTACCAAGGATCTGTAGTTGATGTTTTTGCTTGCTTCTTTGTTATCCCCTTGCGCTATGTGTTTTCTAACCCCTGGTGTATTATGATTTAAACCTTGCAGATGGTCTATGCAATTCTCCAAACCAGCATTTTCCTACGATCTCTATAGTGGCCTGTGATGACAAATCACTGCAAAGGCCAGCACAATGAACACTGTAGAGTTGCTGCAACATTATGTGCAAGCAAGATAATAGGACCCATGTTTATCTTATTGAGTTGAAACATTTACAGTGAAAGTTTGAACAGCTGCAGTACTGAAGTCCAGTGCTGAAGTTTTACATAAATCTTATTGAATCAAAGAAATATTGGCAAATATTTGCATTACAAGTTAATGGACAAAAGAGGAGAGTCGAAATGGAATGGAAATGATCCTATAACACATCCTATAAGGATTCTGGGTGGCACCGGTCATGGGTATAACGACAAGCCACCAACATACAGAAATAGAGATGTGATAGGCAAGGAAAAATTAATAGACTTATAACTACACAGCAAAATATGCCTTGTTATTTTTCATTGAAAATTGACTTCAGGTTATGTCAAAAGAGGTACATATATCTTGGAACAGAGAAGGAAAACCAAAGAGAGATAAAGAAATAAAAATGCAAAGACAAAATGCCCAGCCCTAGTATGATTTACATGTTACAGAGTTATTAGAACTCTTTTTTTTTTTTGGGGGGGAAGGGGGTGGGGAGTGGGCAGAGAAGAGATGGGGTTTTGAATGTAATGCATAATTTGAGAAGTTCCTGAATAGGGGAAATAGTAGAATATTTTGCTTGAAAAGATATTTCAGAAAAAAAGAATCTAATTTGCCTGTATTTCCTTTTGTGACAGGGAGCTCAGAAGGTCAGAAAGCCTTTGCTGTTTTTCAGATTTTTGATGGTGGGCTTTGAAAGCCTGAAAGCACCATGGCCAGCCTAGGAGCTCTGATCTTAGACCCTAAGCTCTAGCTGTAATTATATGCATATAAGCACTTTTAAACATAAAGTGCCAGGGAATGTTCTGTAGCCTTGAGTCTCCAGGGACATATGCTGACTGAATTCACACTACCTAGTTCTTGTCTCTGAATTTCCCCTGGGACACATGTGGTGACCCAAGATAATAGTTTTTTTTTTTAAATTTTTAAATGTCCTACTGTATGAAATAATGAGAGCAGTACTACAGCCCACCAGAGTGAAGTAGGTCTGGTTTTATGCAGTATTAATCTGAATGTCTGTATTGCATGCCTTGGGGCATTCAAAAGAGTATGTTTGAATCTGCAAAATATGTTATGGAATAACGATGGAGTGCCACACAAATTGGAGAGCAATAAAAATGTTTAAAATTGTCCGTGCCACCCATTCTATTGGTGCCTGGAATGTACATCTCCCAAACCATCTATGGACATTGCCTCCAAAGGTTTTATCAGTGTGGACTGAAACAGTAGCAGGGAGTGTGGTCAAGGAATAAATTTGTTGTCATTATTGGCAGTATCATGCTTGAGCTGCCAGTTCAGAGGGAGCAGGGAGCTTGCAGTACAAACATAGGCACACATAGCTGTATCCATGGGTCTGTTGCAAGCTTCATCAAACTGACATGTTTCACTGAAACATTTTGCTCTTCACTTTTCAACAAACCTTTTTGACCACTGTTAAAAATGCTTATTGTTTGCTAGCAAAAGGAGCTTAGTGCTATACAGAGCAAAATAATTTCTCCAAGAAAACCAGAATGCACGATGGCTTAACAAATGGCATGAACTGGAGCTGCTGCTACAGCTTCCTCATAAAGAAAAGTAGTGACACAGATGGCCAATAATATATAAATTTGCTGTTAAATTCTTTCAGAGAGTCGTGTTTGTGCTGAGCATTGTCTTATTTATATATAGTCCAATTCAGATAGCGAACCAATTTATCTGCTGTCAGAAGTTCCCTCATGCCAATAACCTCGAGAATGGGACTAAATCACTTTACTAGGAATATGTGCATTATTACAGACAAAAAATTGTCTTTAATATAGAGCTAAAGGACTCAGAGCTAGCAAGAGGAAGAGTCAAGGGTCACCACCCTGAGAATGCCTAATCGTGTCTTATCTCAGAAGCTAAGCAGGGTTGGGCCTGGTTAGGACTTAGATGGGAGACTGCCTGGGAATATGGGTGCTGTAGGCTAAAAAAAAATTTACCCAAGGAAGTGGTTGAGGCACCATCTCTGGAGATATTCAAAAGATGAATTGACATGGTGCTCAGGGATATGGTTTAGTGTTGGTTAGTTGTGTGTGGCGGTGTGGTTTGTTTGTTTTTTATTATTGGGTTCTTTTCTACGGTTGGACTAGATGATCTTAAAGGTCCCTTCCAACCTAGGCGATTCTGTGATTCTGTCAAGTTTGTATGTACGTTCTGTATCTCATCTCCAACATTTTTCTTCCAGACAAAATATGAAGGTCCTGTACCTGGAAGGTGGGCAAACTAGCTCAACGTATAGGAAAGTTAGGAGGCACAGGAAGTCATTGATGTGCTTCTGTCCTTGCAAAGAATAAACTGCAGGCTGATCAAAATGGGCTGAAAAGGCTGAGCTTCATGTGGGGAAAGAAAGAAAGATGTAAGGTTGCCTGTGAACAGAAAAACAAGCATGATCTGGCCTAGTGTTTTGGAAAGATGTGAGATCTCCCAAAATTTCTTCAGTTGTATTTCTTTTAATCTAAATGGATGACCTGCTACATTTCTTTTCACAAGAATGAACAAAGCAAAATTTAAGGAATATCCTGAATTTCCTGTACTATTTATTATTTTCTTCATGGAATAGAGTGAAAGACAATTAATGAAAAACTTAACAGTTCCAAACTGTAAGTTTCTATACAGTTCCATGGTATAATTTTCTCCCCTAGCTTTAATTTATCTCTAAAAGAAAAGCCTTTGAAAAAAAAAAAAAGGCAAAAAAACCCCAAAAGTTTTATGTCAATAGACTTTAATCAAGGTTGTAAATTTGATCTTTACTTTCATTACCCTAGCTAAGACATTACCTTGGGATGTGACTAATCACTGCAGGTCAATGTATTGTACATATGATAAACAAAAATATCCATAAATATACCACAGAAGATACACTTTAGTTCTTTGGTGTGCAGTATTAATTTCCCTACCAAGGAAATTTCCTTGAAACTGGTTAGTGCATATATACATAACATGTATACATACATGTGTCTGTTTACATGTGTATATATATATGTGTATGTGTGTGTGTAATTGTATATGTGTGTTTTTGAGTGTGAGAGTAGAAATACATGAAATCGATACATAGAACTCCTATTTGTTATGACTATGTAATATTTGGCCTTTTAAAAAATAATTTTCTCATATCTTTACTAAAGATAAATAGATTTGAAAGGAAAAAAATTGCTGTTGGGGTTTTTGTGTGTGTGTAGTTTTTTTTTTAAATGTCTCTATAAATTAGAGAATGGAAGTTATTCCTGTTTGGAAAATAACACCTCAATTAGCATTTTTTCATTCTTCTAATATGTTAGATCATTATTTCATACTCTTCTTGACATTCACTTTCAGAAACATTTTCTTCCTTTAATTTCCAGGTTTTGTAGGCCAGTGCTATACATTATTTTCATACTTGTTCTCACAAGGAGGATGCACAACAGCAATATAGTTAATGTTATCAATACTTTATTTATGCTCTCAACAATCTTTTTAAGACATGATACCATAAAGTCCATGGCCATTGATCAGTGTTTTCAAGAAAAAATTGTTTCATAACTACAATTTCCTTTAAATTCATGCTATTTATTTAAACAGTGCACTTACCTGGGTACTTTTTATATTACTGTTATGTTAGCTGCTTAGAAACCAAAAACAAAGTTCACTCAGAGTACTTATTTTGCTTCTTCCACTGTCCCAAACCTTAGGTTCTTTTACACAAAAAATGTCTGAAATAATATTACACAAAAATACAACAATGTAACAATTGCATATGTTTAGTAGAATTTTAGTAGAATAATCTTACCACAGGAATCAACTTTTAAGTTCAGAACATCTTCTTCATGCAAAATGAATAGAATGTTATGCTTTGGTGTGGCACAAAGGATTTTTATTGTTTCCAAACACTCACGCCCTGTGTATAGTGTATTGTATTTCATGGATGATGGGAAAAAGGAGAAGAGTGGCACAGTATATCTTCAAAGTACTTCAGAAAGAGTTTTCTCATTACAGCAAGCACATTTCACACTTAATAATTTGTTTTAATACATATTTAAAAGCACGGAACTTTGTTAATTTTACCTCAATTCTTTATATTAAGTATTATTGTGCTCAACACTGCTCTGAAAGTTATCTTCATAGTGAGAAAGTCGGAAAAGACCACAAATTAAAGCCTGGGGGAAGTTTTTTTTTTGGTTGTTTTTTTTTTTTTATTGTAAGGAAAAATCCATCCATGTGTCTTGCCTCAAACAGATTCTTATTTTTTTCCAGGGTTAAAAAAAGATGAAGCTGGCATACTGGTCCATCTGCATGTAGTATAACTTATCAAAGTTAATAAAAAGCCTCATACGGTTTCCCGACATTCTGCAATCATTATCAACTCCATTTACATTTCCCATCAGAGATGCACCCAAATGTGTGGAATTGGCAATCATTTTTCAGAAATCTTTAAAAATGAGATAGCTGTGTTCCGTTTATAAAATGAACTTTGAAAAGCTGGCCCTGGATTATGCTTTGCATAATCAGCCTAATGGCTTAAGAAGCTCATTTACAATATAAAGAACCTAACATGTCTCTGATAAAACCTTGATTACAGTTACAGTCTGTGAAAGAGATGACATCTGTTTCTGTCTAAGACTAAACCTGTGATTTGGGCCCAGTGGGTAAAGGAAGATGCTGTTAGTTCTAAGACAAGTGATAATAAAATGTGAGGTTGCTTTCAGGCTCTGTAATGCATTAGCTCACAAATTGGTGCTTCTTCTAGAAAAAAAATAAAAAAGAAACATTGGTCTGTTTGCTTCATTTACCACTTATCCCTCTAAAGCATTGATTTTCTACTGCTTCCCATTTGTTTGTGTTGGAAAGTGAAAGTGCAGGGTAGACACAGTATTCACTTATATGAAATAATGAACTACTCTGAAACGTCCAAATAATATGCAGAGGAACTTGAGAACCTCTAATTACTTCTAATTATCTAAAGCCTAGTGCAAAAAAGGTACCTTGAGAGATAAGGAGATACGAAGCACTTCATTTTCTTATAGGAAAAAAAATATTAAAATCAAAGCGTTGCTTTCTGTTGGCATAATTCTACTAACTTCAGATATACCTTGAGCTTCTATTAACACAAAGTCTCAAAGGGCAATTGTTTTAAAATTTCTGGTATTCACTTTCTTTGTCATTTTTAAAAAACAACTTGCTGTAAACTGCCGTACATATATACAGAATGCTGGGTCTGGGTTTTCTCTGGAAATTTCCAATAACAAGCTCCAATGAACACCAAGCTCACCTTAAGGGTAAACTTTGGAATGAAATTCTCCTTGGGAAAACTCTGATACTCAAATATCTTTTTTAAATTTTTTTTTAATCAGGATTTTTTCTTATGTTAGCCTCACCCAAAAGATGTTGTATTGTGAAAAGTTTGAAACCAGACATTTAGATTTAATATAATGCTCTAGGCGATTTTTCTTTTAGCCAGTTCTTTCCCAGAAGTTTCCATTTAAATAAAATGCAAGGGATTTTTTAGTTGCTTTTTTTTTCATCAAAAATAAAACACATTTAAGTTTGATTAAAAAAATTCTGATTGCTTATATTCTTCAGGGATAGAGGTTTTGTTCCTTGTCTAACCCTTAAACTAAATTACTATCCACTACCATATTACAGCCTGTGAGATCACAAGACTTCTTCAGGATAGATGGTCAAAACACTAGACCAAGAGGTGGGATATGCACTTTATTTGCCTAAATCCACTCTTTCTTGCACACATTATTGCCCAAACAGCTCCTGAACTCGTGATATACTAATTATATAAAACCTTTACAGCTTGGAAGCGAACTGTTTCCTTAAAAAAAAATTGTAAAAATGCATATGGAAGAGAAAAGACTCGAGAGAGTATTTCATCAGTATGCCAACTCTGTGATGGAGAATTCCTCAAACGGCACAGAGTAGTGTCCTAAAGCTGTTACCCTGAAACCCTGTAAGGGCCCTACAAGGTGCTAGTGCTGCAGTAATGAAGTAGTTTGCAGTCATTTGGGGAACACAGACATTTCACAAGTTAGAGATATTCTATGAATCCTTTAAACAGAGAGATGATGCTGATTGTGGCTTTTTAGCCTTCTCTTTCCTCTAGAGAGACAGAAGCCATAGTGGGAATGGCTGTCAAGGTCTGGCAAATAAGAAAAAAAGGATCATGTCCAGCTCTGCCTGTCAGTCCTGCTGTGCAACATGACAGTTGGCAAAGCACAAAACCTAGTCTCTCTGGTGCATCCATCAAAGCAGCAGATGAACAACTCCATAAGAGAAGGGATGTCTAATCAAAATTTACAGTTTTAATGACCTCTAAAGGAAAAATGGGAGATAGTTGGAAAGATGATGTTCCCTACTTCTGATCCTGAAAATGTCTTTATTTGAATGCAACATTTCAGCTGAAAAAATCCAAGTTTTAGCTCAGAAAGACACATACAATTGATAATAAAATCCAGATCTTTTGAGCACAGATGACCTGGAGGTCAACCATTTATCAACTGGATATCAGCTGGAGGCTTCCATCGCAAAGGCTGAACACCACTGTACTGTAATCCCAGCTAGTCTTTGCACCATACCACACTTTCATACATGCCATATGAACTTTTGCACAATTGACCTGTAAAAACTCTTCAGAAGAAAAACATTCACTTGGGAGGATGTTTGTGACACTCTGCCAATATTCACGTCAATCTTGACCCCACTTTGGAGAGCAGATAATCCAAAAAAGCCAGAGCGATTTGAGCAATTAATATATCTTAGACCACAGATATGAGAAGATCTGCAAGAATCCATAAAGCTTTTTTTGTTGATGATGAAAATGGGAGGTGACAATGTTCCTCCTGCACGTGTTCATTTTGAAGTAGTTATCTCTGAGTCTGCTGAAACAGCAAAGATTTACATCTGGAGGTAATATTTTGTAACCATATATTTTTCAAATGACAGAAGTGACTTGTATATATTTTTTTCTTTTCCACTGAAGTGTCAGAAGATTGTGATTCACACATTCTTTCACTGCTACTTGGTGTGCAACTGTGGTGCAGGAACAGCATCTATTGCCTCATGCATTGCTGGAGCAAATTTATTATGCATATCAGTTTATAAGCTATGTAAGGCTGCTTCTTTTTCTTGGATCATCGTTAAGACCAATGTGGAGTAAAATTTAGCCTTCAAAGCACCATATTTAGGGAACAGAAACCACCTACAAAGCACAGTGAAGTCTACTCAGGAAATGCAAACATTCAGCATGTGAGATGTACATCTTTTTTTAATACCAGGAAGCACATGAACCACAATACTCTCCAAAGCCAGGTAATTAAATCTGTCTGTGCTCTAACATGATCTGAGATGCCCAAGGGAATCCTATAATTGTTAGTCGCTACATAAACATCAAACTTGAAGGATAATTACAGTAACATATCAGACAATTGTCAGTTATCCACTACTGTGACATGCTATTTGCATTACCTCTATCAATGTGTCAGTTTTATCATACACTTTTTTACATTGCAAGCACAGCACAAAATAATATATCTCGTGGCTTTGATGAGGGACTATCATCATATTTTGTACCTCATTCTTCATAATCCATAGCAAAAAAAAAAAGTTTTAAATCCCGTATTTTTACATTCCATATAGAAAAAACAAATGGCTGGAGCAAATGTGTGCTACTGCATCTGACTTGCATATCACTAGCACTCCTTTACCTCCTAGCTTGTCTCAACAAAGCTAAAGGAAACCCAGTTTTGCCATCAGGGTTGTCTTGAGAGACAATGACAGAACAAACCCCTGGGATACACCCCTGGGTATAGAGAAAATGGTAGCTTGAATAGTTTTATATGTCAGCTCTGTGACTGACGACTGGCATATAGATCTGGAAAAGGTTTTTGCTTTACTTTTTCAAAACCAGAAAATGCAATGTACTTGACTTTACACCTGCAACTTTATGTCTTGCTTAATCATAGGGAAACAGGTACCTAATTGTTTCAACCTTTGAAGGAGGAGTATTTTGCAATCCAGTCTTACTTGGATTTAAGGCTTTGTGAAGTCATTTTGGGTAATATCTGCACTACTAGAAATTTTCTGTTGTTATTTTTATCACAAAAGCTCTAATGTGTAATAATGCTGGCTATACCCCTACTTGTTGTGTTATTTCTGTAACTGTCACATATATTACAAAGACGACAAAGCCAAAAAAAAAAGCAAAGCAACCCCCCCCTCCTTCATGGTAAAATTTCAAAACTGTTTTGACACAGTTACTCAATTTCTATTAAAAAAATATTTCCCATTAAGACATTTAGTCTTGGCTCACACATTACTTTTTCCGAGAATTTAGTGGTGAATCCATTAATTCACTTATGAATTCAATTGAATTAAAGCAGGCTTCTTTAGGATATTCAGCATGTGTGTCAGTCCTTCACCTCAAAGGATTTTAAGAGCAAATTATGCAGGCAATTACATTCTTCCATTAAATTAATTAAAATATTTTAAATAAGCTATATTTTAAATGGTTGTTAAGAACATACTTTAATCTCAATTGTTGTATCTAATGGTTATAATTATGTAGGATTTATAGGTTTTTGTCAACAAATTAGAGAACTCTTCAGGGAGATATTAAGACAATGCAGTTACCGTAATCATTTAGCCCTTCTTATGTACATTTAATTGCTTATGGTGGATTCTTGGATTCTGACAATACTGTTAGAAAGAGTAAGTTAGCTCTGCACCTCATAAAGTCTAGATCTCAATAATAAAAATTCATAAAAAATGTTTGAAAGTACAGCTCTAAAACAGAAGCATATGTGTTAGATCTTTTCTGTTAAAATTCCTTTTGGTACAAAAGTGTGTATTCTGCAAGATTTAAAATAAACAAGTACAGGAACAGACCAGGAGTATGTCACCTGAATAAGAAAGTGTAAGCAAGAAGTTCAGTAGCTCCTTACTGTCTTCATGGAAAGAAAAGGAGAAGCTATTTATTTCATTTGTTGAAACCTGGTGCTATTTAAGTGGAGTCGAAGTATACATTCTGAGTATAATTCACAGCTCACCATAACATGCTTTTTCTGCTACATAAAAAAAAACCCACAGAAAGCAAAACCACAGTGAATTGAAAGCAAGCATGGGAAAACCCAAGCTGGTGTTAAGGCAGTACTGAGTCAAATTTAAAGAAAGCTTACTCATAACTGACCATTATCCTTGCATCCTAATGCGGGGAAGATCTTGTTTCTTTATGGTTTTATTTTTTTTATTAAATAAAAATAAACAGCTTAATCACATCAAACTAGTTATATCTAGAATCTTTTAAGAATAGTTATATCTGGAATCTTTTAAGCAAACATTGTTATCATACATTCAGGAAAAATGGAACTCTGGTGACATCAATATGACATCAGCTGGTATCTGTTTCCAATCCTTATTCTTCCTAACCTTAAAGTAAGAAAGTTTTTGAAATCTGAAAGATATATATGCCTTCAGTTTTTTATGGGAAAACAGTGAACCTCTTTGGCCCAAGTTTAAAAGTAGAAATAAATATTTGATCATTCCTTCACTTCTCTCCTTTTTTTCCCTCTGCTTCAATTCAGAGCTTTAAGCAGTGGATTCAGCAAAGAACGAGTGGGGTCAGTATTTTATAATCTAATGAGTAGTCATTTTCTTTCAATGACAGACACTCTCAGAGAGTATGTTGCCTTCTGTTTTACAGCCAACCTGGCACAGATTAGATAGTCACATGAAATTGATTCTTGTTGACTACAGTCAGTATTACAGGCAGCCACAATGTGAAATAGTCATTTATTCCCCTCTAAGTTGGATAATAAGTTGGAAAGTGAGTTTTACTCCAGTGAACTTTGCCCTTGCATATTCTGTTTGAACTGATAGAAGTTGAAAGCTGTACAAATCCAGTTCATACTGATGGGTTCTTTTCCCCTTTCTTTCAATACACATGTTCAACCTGATGGAACTTCAGTAGAGATGTTCTACCAAATGTCTGCAGTTGCTCAGTTAAGGGCTTTGCTGTGTGTTTCCCTGAATGCTTCCAGTAGGCACTTTCTAAGAACTTAAACTAGCACTTTTCAAAATGGAAAATGCAGCAACTTAATTTCTCTTGCAATAGAGTTTTTCGACAGAGTGGCTAGCATCTTCACAGTCAGATTCACAGTACAGGCAAAAGCAACTTCCTTGTGGGATCTATTAGGATCTATTTTCTTCACAGCAGTCACAGAGTGAATTGTTACTGATATGTCTCTCTTCAGCTCAATTTCCCAATGTCCCAAGAACCTTTTATCCTGTTGACTCTGGAATAGTTATTTAACTTCTTTATAATCCCCTTAAAAATCATTTTACAACAGCCAAAAGCCAGTCCGAAGTCCTTATTACTGCATTCCTGCATTTATTGCTTTTCATGGTCTCAACAGTGGAAGCCTTTTGCATCGTCTGCATTATCTAACAGCTTTGCTTGTACAGACTCAGTACAAGGATTCTCACACACACATACACACACACACGGATGAGTGCATACACACTCATGTTTCATTCCCTCACTTTTTGATTGAAATCTTTTTCTAATAGATACTGTGAAGAAATCAATTCCACACTCCGATCAAATCTGAGCAGCCATGCAGCAATTTCTGACAAGTTTCCATCTTCTCTCTGTCATGTTAATTGCACTGTCATTCATTTCATTGCTTCCATTTCATGTTGTGACTTATGTTTTCTTCTTTTGGTTTGTGACCCTTGTATAGTTCTGAAGTAATTTTCCATATCTATCTGTAGTGAGAATCTGCTAGAGGGAAGGTTGGGCTAAGGGAATTGTACCAATTGGTCTTTTTATTTCCACCTTATTTTCACAGTGGTGAGTTAATTGTCTGTTCAGGTGTTTTATTAATATTTTGAATGTTTTGCAGGTCTGAAGGCAGAGCTGTCAGTCTTTTGCACTATTACAGAATATGTGAGTTGACGTGAAGAGTTTTCATATTGGTAACACGGATCACAAGAACTCTATCTCCTGTAAAACATAATTTCAGTAGTATCTTTAAATAATTAGAGGTTAATGCTTTTTTGTTGCTTCATTTCTTTCTTTTTTATTTAAGGAGAGAAAGGTAAGAAGAATTTAAATTTTTAATTATAGATAGCTTAGCAGGAAAACAAATCTTACTTGTTAAAAATACCCCAGTAATCCCAGTTCGCCATCAACAACTAGACGAGAAGTTTTCTCACCACCCATGTGTAAACATGTATTTTTAAATTTTAAACCCAAGGGAGAATATTTTATATGTTTTGAGCATGTGATACTACAAATCTGTCATACAGCTCGCAAGAATTAACTCTGATTTTCTTACTGTTGTACGTAAAGTCAGAGTCTGTCAATCTACTAAGTACACACTATTCTTAGTGGGTAATCTTTTACCTCTCTACTTGTTCGTTACTTTCAGAGTGTAGGTCTAAAACTTTTCAAAGAAAAAAAAATCTGAGTATAGAATCTTGCTTCTAAATTAACATTATGGTTTTGCAGTCTGCATTCTGCATTCAGCTCCATGTATCACGTGATCCTTTTACACTGGTTTAACTTTATACTGAAGGTGAAGAAAAATTGACAGAACTTCCGTTTTGACTTTCTCAGATGAATTAACAATTCTTCAGCATCATGATCCTTAGCCATTTATTAAGAGAATGTCTCATATGAGTCACAATAATCACATTAGACATTTTTAGATTAAAATATGCTGTGAAAATGCCCATCTATTTTTTCTCCTTCAGAGGCAGAAGGAAATGTTTCATGTGCTTGCCTGAGGTTGTCTGGTCAAATGCAGTTAACTGTTCAGTGACAGCTTTCTTGTGTGACTTAAGGCAAGTCACATATATTACCCTATTAGTAAAAAAGGTGTATTTTTCTAGATTTTGATAAGAGTTATAGACTAAATGTATTAGAAGAGGCAAGGTGATAATTAGGACCATATAAATACAGAAGTGTATGATTTTCTTTTCCCTTCTAAAAGTTTAAAGGATTTCCAAAATCCCTTATGAGACTAGGTAAGGCTAGTAGACCATTAAAACAAACTTAAAATCTTACTGTACTGAATTAGAATTTTAATAAATATTATAAAAATGATAAATCCTCAGTATTCAGAAAAAGTGAAGTTTCAAACTACATTTCAGATTTCAGAAAAGTACGATCTGAATAGCACTCTGTTTAGAATTAGTAGGTGTCCTTAACTGACAAAACTTTCAGTTTTTCACCTGTGGTTATATAATCACATTTGCAGTCTATGCCTGGCGCATCATGGTGAATTTCCTTCATGAGTTATTGACCAAGTCAGCTGAGAACTGAGATTCCAGCTCATGAGAACTGAAATGACCGCAGCATATCAGCAGGTGGCTGCTCAGAAATCAACCCAAGTCAATCTTTACTGTGGAAAGGCAGGAAAATCTGAAAGACTGGTGAGTAATGTAAACTGGCTAATTGACATAACTGTCATGTAGCCCCTGTCAGGTTCCTGCTACAATGCTTTGAAGCTATAACGCTTTACCCATTCTTTCTTTGTGGCAAATGAAGTAGAAGTCTTAAATGGATTAACTGAAGGAGCTTCTGAAGTTTGTTCTTTCTTGTTTCTTTTTCCTCACAGTTCATTGGCAGAAGTGCTTAGGAACAGATGTGCCAGGTCATTTAAAAACCACCACCTAGTCCAGCCTGAAGATGTTGCTGGTCAATAATGAATATGCAGGAGAGAGCACAGTGTCAGAGGAACCATGCTATGAGAAAATTTCAGACCCTCCTTGTTCTTTTAGCTAATGAATCAGAGAATCTTAATGGTTGGAAAGGTCCTCTGAGATCACAGAGTCCAACCATACCTGTACTATGACTTTATTCCTCTCAGTATCTGAAAAACACTATCACAATAAAATCCTTTGATCCATGAGGTTGTTGTTGGTTTGTTGTTCGGGGTTTTTTTGTAGGTACAAATGACCATAAAAGAAGTCAACTATATCTTTTGGCAGAAATAAGTGGGCCTATGTATTTCTGCTTCATGTGCTAAGAATTTTGCCCTATTTGCTATTGTTTGTTTCGCAATGATTGTAACCACAATCTTAAAAACTTCAAACAAGATGAACGGTGTTGTCTCCACCTTAGAACAGAGCATGTAAATATACTTTTAAGAAGTTCGCATCAGTGGGTGTTTCACCTGAAGGCTGAACAGGACAACAAAAAATGAATGCTCAAGCTTTAGTTGTTTTAAAACTAATAGCTGTCTTATGAATGTCCCATTCTTAACCATTAATGCCTTTGCCTTATTGGTAAGAATTTGGCAATTTCTCAGTCATATGTTATTAATAAAAAGTTACTTTTTAGTTTAAATCACACTTCTGAAACTTTTCAACTAACTATGCCAGAGAAGTGCAAAAGAAATTAATCTTGCCAGAGAATGTGAAGTTTTTGTTTTGCACAGTATGCAAGACTTTGGCCATAATTGCAGTTATCCCTGCATTTGGCTACATTGTAATTATCCCTCTCTCCCAAACATCCTTGATTTTTTTTGCAAGGAGCTTAATTTAAGCAGTTGAAGTCCTTCCTGATATATTTACAGTTTTTATTCAGTAAGAATATGACAGAACAGGAAACTGTCCATAATATTCTATACAGGGTAATAGTCTGCTAAAAATGCATGGGGCAGGTCTCCCTCTCCTGACCTTTTCTTAGAATGGTCTCTAATGAGAAAGTCCCCAAATCTAATTAAAGAATCTGAGTAGATCAAGGTTTAGACATAAGAAATTTCCTTAACTTGAAACATCCTTCTGGTGCTTAGAAAGACCTCGGGATTTAACCTTCCAGAAATGTCACTGATCTCTGACATGAGTTGCAGATATTCACCTATCTTAGAAAAAAAATTTACGGGAAACCAGCTCTCTATATTGACCTAGATAACTACATCAGAGAAAAGAAAGCCGGGAGTGCCGAATAATCGAACACATACTTTGGGATCTGGATATTTCTGTTCAGTGAGTTATCACTATGACTGTCTAATATAATATTTTCTTCCATATAAAATATAACGTGTCTAATTTCTGAAAGGGAAATTCCATTAAAATGAAGATTCATATTAAAAAGAAACTAAAGAGACAACCAAAAAGGCAGCATATTAGCAGACGACATTAAGATTGCTTGAAGACATGATATTAGAGGCTCAGAATGCTTGTATAAGAGTTATAAAAAATATTGCTTGAAAAGCTGCAATGCTGCTCTGTTTAACAGTGTTCCTCTCTGAATGCCTGCGAGAGTTAGTGACAATTTTTGGAAGCACGTTTCACAAAAAGCGAAGTTAGATTGAGTCTTCTCTGTGTATCTGGGTTTTCCTCCTGCAAAACAGTGACACAAAATGTTCCTTGAATACATGGCCTTCCAAAACACAATTAATACATAAAGCTGAGATTTACATCGACAATGACCTGGTATGCTGTTCAGAGAAGCTAACATACTGAGTAAGTTATCTCTACATTTATATTATGATGTGTGAGAAACTTCTGGTTTTCTCTTTTACCTTGATAAAGAACTATTGAATTATTTTTCTTTAATTTGTAGCACTAAGATATTTTCTATAAGAAGATTATATAGAATACATAGAGTACATTGTATATAGATGCAATCCCATAATGTAAATTCATCAAAGTGAAACTCTATTTGGACAGAAGCTTAAGAAACTCAACAAGTGCTACTGATAAGACTGAGACAGTATTAAGATTGAAAGAAGTGGGGAAAAAATGGGAAAAGAGAAAGAAAATATTTTTTTTTAAGTAGAATAGGAAAAAAATGTTAATTTCCTACTTGAGTTACAAAAAAAAATATTAGATGGTATGGATTAAGACAAAATATTTTCTATCAATTTAGTCGCCAGCATCCTTGTGCTTCTGTAATATATCTAATACAAAATGCAAAATGATAATGAGAAGAATCCCTGCTAAGAATAAATATTGTCAACAACCTCTTCTTTCATTGAACGTAAATTTCTTAGAAATTTCTGAGTAATTATCTGCCTGAGAGACATCATGTTATGTGATGAGTTGATAAGTTTTGTACAAATGTCTGAAAGTTAAATCTCTGTGTTAGTCTGAAAAGCTGATAAGTCTTCGTTAAGTAAATTCCGATTCTCCCTCAGAGGGGAGGTTAATAACTTCCTCATCTCAAACATGTGAATTTATTGTCAAACTATTTAGCTCACTGTTACTAAGTTTCAAATAAGAATGAATGAAGAAAAGATCCCATTAAATCATTTGTCCTGAAAGTGCCCTTTAGATAACACTTAAAGAAAACTTTTACCGCAGAGCTTTGGTGTCTATGAAATAATCATTTAAAGCCAACTTCATTTAACTCATATCTTCCTCCTTCAGTGTGATGGCACTTAATAATTTGTAAATTGAAATAGAGATTTTAGAGCAGACCCTAGTCATGATCGAATATACCTTGTCTATACTACTATACAGGGAAGGTATCTCCTCGCAGTAAAATTGTACATGCAAATGCTTCAGTTTTCACTGAAGAAGGTCTTCTGGTTTACTTTCCAATGATTGCATACTTGGACAGAGCATGGTTCCAAAATTTTTATAATCTTTATGATGTACAATGTTAGAGACATATGCTTAGATACATCTGTCAAGATCATAACTGTTATACCTATAATGCTGGATCAGAAAATATTTACCAGATCCCAGGAGGAAGAGCTGTACTCTGGTTACATCCCAGGTTCAGGTTAGGTCTAAAAGAACATACAAAATCCTAGGTCCTCTTTGACTCCGACTACCTCCTCTTCATGCTTTAATTGCTCTAAGAAAGAGATACAAGCACATGAACTACAAGGCAATGCAGCCTGTTTAAAAGGCTTCTCCAATATTCACTCACTCATTCAGTGAAATAGAATTAGGGAGTGTTCAGATATGATTGCATGTGCTAGGAAGTAAATGCAAACAGCTGTGCTCCAGAAACTGCAGCCATTGTAGGTCTCCTTCAGAGGCTGGATTTTGACATCTACTTTTGAATGACCTTGCTGCATTTCGTTCGGTATTGTTCAGCTAGGTCTACATGTGGTTAAACAGCATGTTGTGAATAACTTGATGTTGTTTTCCCTTGCCAGTCATTAGATTCAAAGTCTGTGTATTTTGAAAGGTTTGGGGGTTTTTCCAATTCATTAAGTAATAAGGCTGGATAGTTATAAAAGTCAGAGCAACACCAGCCTCTAGCAATGCTTGTCACAGAAAGGAATCAACACAAATGTGTTTTCTAAAACAAACACAATTTAGAGCAACACAGCATTATTTCCCAAATGCAAGATGATTTCCAAAGTCCGTTTCTTCCCACCACGTTGAGATTTTTAAAGGAAATTAGTGCTCTTTTTTTTTTTTTTTCCTTTAGAGTGCAGTTTTGGGGATGAAGGAGGTGTTGATCTGTCAGTTGTATGCTGATGAGTGGGAAACTTCATGTAATTTTTGAAAAGGAAGGAAATATCTTAGCTTGTAGAAATAATTCATCTTCTGTTTCCCTATATTCAAACTTATTGCCTCAAATTCACTTTCATATTTTTGTTTATTTTCACATTTCATTTGTCTTCATTTTTAATTTTGATTTAATTCCTACTTTATTTTTTTTTTTGTATCTTTGAGTTCATCCCTTCACTGCTTTCTAAATTTTGCAAATTACTTTTTCTGCAGACAGGCAGTTTCCATTCATGTCTGTCTTTTCCATTACACCCTCTAAAATTTTCCAAATAATTTAAATTAACTTTTTACAATTTAGAACTAACTTTTTAAAATAACTTTTAGAATGCTCTAATGTATTCTATAACTAATTCTAAAAGTAAATATATAGAATTTTATAATGTTTTAAATACATGACAGCTTTAGATGAAATGTAGTTAGATCCATTCAAATTGAAACTGTTATCTTGTACACACCTGCAGAGTTTCAGAAACAGAACAACTTGCTCTCTCGCATGAACTCCCTCAGTAGTGTATTTAGAAGTCAAAATGATAAAATCTTATGTTATTGACATGTCTTGTTGTATACAAGGTTTTTTTATGTGCTTCTGACTGTGAGTTTCCATTTCTATAGCTTTTTCATCAGTTCTCCATTTTCATCTGCAAATACATCCTGAATCATTTGGTATTGCATTCTGATTTGTCTCTTCTCCAGCTAGTAGCAATTGTTCTATATATTATTATGCTCTCTAATGTTTAAAAAAGACCTCCAAAACTGTAAAAAAGATTATGGCATGATGTGACATTATGCAAAGACAGCTTAATTGTGATTATTGTTTCTGATTTGTACTATAGCTTTACCCAGCGAATATAAGGATGCTGAGTTCAGGTGCAGATTAAATTTTGATAAAATTTGTTGGATTTCTGTGAGGTTTCATCTTCTCACTAAACAGGAAGATGTGTAAAATGTCTTCCTCAGTCTCAGCTGCCTTTGGTAGTGTTGCACTTGTCAAGTAGCATTTATGTTTCTCCATGCTTGTCAGAAGCATGTTCATTACACATCTCCTCTTGTGTCTTCTGTGCTTCCATATAAAGTGCAAATTCATCTCTGTCATGGTTCTTAGGGTCAAATTTATTTAGGTTCTCTGATTCATAAGCACACGAGTTTCAACATCACCAACTATTTATAGGCACATGTGAAAAGCCTTACCATAATGACACAACTGAAAAACAAATATAGGGAAAATCTTGTGCAAGGTAAATGTCTAAGAAGGGTTCAGAAACTGTTGAGTTTTTTTGTTAATCTAGCTCTCTGTTTTGTTCTGGTTTTTGCTCTTTTGCTTTTAAAACAACTAATGCCTTCAGTCCTTTTACTATTAAAAAGAGTGTTGGAAGCATTTGAACTTTAAGTCTGAAATAACTGTATGCTTAAATACACTTCAAAGCTTACTGCAGCTAGGACGATTGCCACAAAAAGACTGATGCACTTACTTCACCTAGCTTGTAGTCCGAGGCAGTTGGCACTTTCCAGTTTTTACCTTTAATATTTGATTTATAACTATATTCATATATATACATATATTAGGGAATGTGTATGGGGAAAATGTAGGCCATGGTTCTCACTGAGAGTACTTTCCCTTGAAGAATAATTAATCAAAAGGGCAAAAGTTTACAATGTTGTGCTACAGTGAGACAAATCAAATGCATAGCATACAGCAGCTGTGGCTCTAGGTAGGTGCTCATCTTGCACAAATAGTATAATACGGTTCTTCCCATCTATTAAGTCACAAGAAACTACTAGATATAATAATTAAAAAACGGTTTCTATCTCAACTGCTTAAATGTATCTGCGTGTTTGTATATTCAAAACACCTATTTGCATACACAATTATAATCACCGATTGCTTAAATTTTCATGTAATTACATGCATGTCATGGGTTTTGACCTTTGGAAATAATTGAGAACTAACACAGCTGTCAGATCCCCAAGTTCACATATTTTTTTTCCTAGAGGTTACCTTGAATGTTCAAAGAAAGTTTCTTGGAAGACATTTTTTTTCTAATTTGTTTGGGGGGGTGAGAGGAGCAGGCGGTGGTGGGTGTCACGGTGTATAAAAGAGTTTTTCTTCTTTGGGAAAATCACATAGATCACTAACCATATAAAGGATATATTTTTATATACAGAAATCCTATGAATAATAATCCTATTAAATAATCCTGTACTTTGCTTCTATGTTCTTGCCTTCCTTTAATCTGATGTTGAGAAGTTCATTGGTATTTCTGGAAGAGAAAAATGGAAGAATTTATCCATTCTAATGTAAGGTCGACTCTAGCAGAATTTTGGTTACCTTTTCCTGTTTGATTTTCCTTTGCTGCTGTGATATGCTTCTGATATTGATTGAGCCATTAAGAAGCTTGAAATACTTCTAGGAAATTATTTTCCATCTCCTTGTGCTAACATTTTAGCCTCACATACATAGGAAGAAATATCCACCATTGCAATAGGAGTAGGAGTCAATTCTCTTTGCAAGAAGACTTGTAAAAACCTAAATGGCCTGTATAAAATGATCTGTTCCTTTATCACACTTTGATGTTAGATAGTGGTTTATTCATGAGTTTATATAGCAAACTGTGATGCCCTGAAGATGTACTCAGGATGTATTTATTCAGAATCTCATAACTGCAGTAAGTATTGTTAACCAAGCTGTATTGCTTTCTGAATATTCAACATAACATGCATGATTTTATCCCTTAGTGTTATTAACAGGAGGAAGAGTAACAAAATTGTGTTATACAAGCATGGTTTATGGATTATCAATGCTTATGTACTCTGTGTTAAGTTTTATACTCACATAAAATGGTCTAAATTCATCTAGTTCTATACATCTGACAATCTGAAGGTCAAAACAGGTGAACTTAACAAATAGATTAGAGAAATACAATATCAACTGGCTGAATTTTTTCTTATAGAGAAAAAACGAACAGTAGAAAATCAAACTAAAAGAGCTCTCTTTCAGCATAATGAAATATATCTTCCTCTTGTCCATGCTTTGGAAGAGCCTATAATATTATAACTGACATGAAAGTGCATACTGTAGGAATACTAAGGAAAAGTAACATTAAAAGTAATGTAATATTAGTATTTAATGTTGTCTTTAAGGAATATAGTGCTTTGACCCACTAAAAAGAAGGCACAAATTTTGAAAATTTGCATGGAAATTTGCAGATAAAGCAAGAGTAAGTGAACGGGGAATGTCCATCATTAACTATACCGGATTTCTTTTTCTGAGCAAATTTACAGTGCAATGGAGAACTGGCAATGCAAGACATGAGTTTTTAATCAATACTTTGAGCATTTGGTACAGAGTTACAATTTTTGAGTAGTTAACCTGGAGGAGACCAGTTGATACACTTGATACTTTTGTGAGCTCATATTAGCCTTCAACTTCTGTTAAGATCCAGGATGAGGAAGGATACGGGACATTCTTTCGAAATCACTTCCAAAATTGAATCACATTTTGAAATATGCTTCCCTAAGGGAGAGAAATCTTTCACTAGATCACTTAATCTTAATTGACTCCTTTGGTATCAGTGTTTTATATCAGTGTTAGCTTTCATAGTAGTAATAGAAGTGTGAGGTCTTTTGACCCTAAAGAACTTTGCATAAAGAGAAATCCTAAAGGTTAAGAATTTTTCTTGTCAGGAGAAATGAAGATCACAAAGGAGCCAGATTCAGAAATGCATGTTCTCTTATCTTTGAAAGCATCTTTGAAATTTGAAATCTTCTTTGATTTTTTAATTTGAATTCATCTTTGAAATTACAGGGCTGATTGGCTGACAGATCTTTTTAATTTCAGAAGCAGATAAAACAAGTCATGCCTAATACACACAAGTCTTGAATTCAGTGTCACATTTTAATCCCAGGCATAAAGCTTTTTTGAAGTGTGTTCAATGGAGAAGACTCAAAAAATCTTTGATGGAAGTTGAATAACGCCCCTACGCTTCTCAAGAGATGAGTTCAGTGTTTGTGGGGCAGCAGTGTTGTGTTCACCAAATAGGAGGTATGGACAGTCTTTCTCACATGACATCAGCAGAAGCAAAATAATGTAACATGCTTATTATAATTTCAGAAATTAAAGGGAGAAAGTTTTTCTTTGTGTGTTTATGATTAAAATTCCCATACATATGCAATTATTACAGAGTTATTTAGGAAACACAGCACTCCTTTTACTGCATTCAGTAAAAAAAGCCTGAGGTATTGCTGGTAACAGATCATGACAATTGTATTAAGCTTGTGGACAAGATCTTCCACCCATACAATTCCAGAAAACATTAGCAATAACTTCCATAAAATAACATACATTTTACTGAAAATAGTAATATAATTTTGTGAGTAAAATATTTACTATATTCTGTTCGCCCTTTAAAATGATTCAGCAGCTTTAGAAAAAGAGAGTTAACATTCAGTGATCTATTGTCTTTCTGATGGCAATCAGTAATGCTTTGTGGATCATCGTTATACTGTGTATTACAATTAGACATCTTTCTTACAAAAAAAACCAAATAAAAAAACAAACTTATGCAGAAATTCAGACTGTGTTCCTTCACCTAAGATCCAGATACAGGAAAATGGGGTGCTCCAGACTTAATAATATGGTTAAAACAGAAGATATTTCTCAATGCCATTCTTGAATACAGTGCTTTTCAAAGTCAAGGCCTGATAAAATAGAAGAATCTATCACAAAAAGCAGTCTTTTTAAAGTAATGAAATGTCAGCTGAGACCTATAGATATTAAAAATGACTATTTCTTTTTAATTTGTTTGGAGTTAGAAATAACCGTGTTGATAGTTCTTTAACTTTATTCCAAAGCACATAATGAGCAATTATATCACACATGATAGATTCAGCAGTGAAATATTATCAGTTGGCAGCTGGGTCTTTTACAAACATAACAGAGTATGAACATGAAAGGGACTGGAACGAACCATCTGCTGAAAAAGCCTGCATTACAAATTAAAAAAAAAAAAACAACAACAAAACGCAAACATAAAAAACACCTCCAAACACCAAGCAAACTTTAGAATGTAATTTATTTAAATCTCCATATTAAACTTCTGCGACACACATGAGGAGTATATGCAGTGGGTGATGGATTACAAAAAAAATGTTAACTTGTGTAGTTATACTAAAAAAACAGTTAGTTTTGGTTTCATTGCCACTACAGTCTTGATAAAGTTTTTGCATGCTTCATATGCATACTGATGTACTTTGCTTATTGACTTTAAAGAAAGCAACCCATAACAATATGACAGCAGAATTTAACTGTTCAGGTACTACCCAATATTATCCAGAAGAGCTGTGAAAAAGTACACTGGTCTAGGACAAGAATTCCTTTTTGGTGGAACCAAAGATCCCATAGGAATTAGGAGAATCCCATCTGCAATTTTGCATGGTAGACAGCCATCATGAGTATTCCAATATGAACAAAAATTAAGATTATAAAGACTAAGCAGCACCATTCCCTCCTTAAGAAAGCAGAACAATGTTGAAGACGGTGAAATGAAATTTTACATTTGTAAAATTTTAAAGAAAGTGGTGTTATTTTTTATTTAATAGAAGAGAATCAGAATTGCCAAAGAAAGTGTCAGTCTAGGCAAGACTAAGAGGGAGGCAAGTACAGGCAACACAGTATCCTATGAAGACTAGCATTCAGTTCATGGTTCTGATGTTGAAAATTGTATCTACACATACAGCCCTCTTTCCTCAGATTTATATTCAATGGCTGAAGACACCCTCATAATTGTCTCATTCAGTTGATGAAAAGTGCCCTCTGTGTATGTCTGAATCTGCTTATTCAAACCTTGTGCATGACCTTCATAAAGTCTTGAACTTAAAATCTCCCCTGATTTCAGTTCTTAGTTTTAGCTTTGAGATTAAATTGTAGCTTGATGTATACTTAGCCAAGTGTACCTGACATTTACAATAGATAGGACCCTTAGTCTTTCCCAGGTCAGCTTGTAAAGAATGCATGACAATGAAAATGACTCACACTTAAATAACACATTTTAAAAGTCTGACTGAACATGAAAGTTCTATTCTGAGGTCACTGCAATTGTATAGTACATATAGCACTTCCCACCCTCCGTTCAAGTAAAACGCATGTAAATGATTCATAGAGTAGCATGTGATATTTGATAGAATACAATGTATTAACTCAATAACAAAGCAGGTTTTTATACATTATACGAAAATCTCATCTGCTTATTTAGTTCGTGTTTGATGTGATATAATCACTTTTCACAATGGCATTAGCAGGATTAGAAATTTTCTTGAGGGCACATTCAGAAATGATACAAAGAAGAACTTCCATGTCTACAAGATTCCTGGAAGAAGGACTCACTAAATTATAGGCCCAAATGCTCACAGTATTCAGTGCCTTCATATTTGCATATCAAACTAGAAACATCTGGAACTAATTTACAAGGATGTTGAGCACCCATAATTCCAGTTATACTCAGACTGCTAGTGGTTGGCAAACTGAAAATCTGGCTCTATGCATATCATCATCTGATCTTTTTGTAGGTCTTGTGTGACCAGCAATGAGTCTGCAAAAATTTCTGCATCCATTTTATAACATCCTGGTAGCTTGTTTTGTTGTTCTGTTTTGCTGCTGTGTCCTCATGACTGAAGTCAAATAATACGCTACGATTTTCAGCCAGCACTGCAGCCCTACTTTCCGCATGCTCTTGAGTGATTGATGCTCAACATACCTGAGAAAAGTGCGGAAACAGCAATGGTTTTCTACTCTAGACCCAGCACCAGGAAGCAGCTGAAAAGTGATTCAGCCTTACAATCCTGTACAGAAGCAGCAGAATTTGTTTCAGTTTGGCAAAATCTCAGGAGCTGGGCAACAATGACATTTCCTTTCTCTTCTCGCTCTGCCCCAGAAAAGCCACGCACCCAGCTCTTCCAGCTTCCTAATAAACAACAGTCCTCTTTCTGTGCTAAAGACAGCACACCTGTGTGATGACTAACAGGTGAAGTATAGACATAGACACCTAAATATCTGAAACACAAATACAAAATTCCTTTGACATTTTTACTCCAGGTTTGTGGGGTTTTCTAATCTGACAGATGTAATTTGTGTGTAAACATCTGTGAGTGTGTTAGTCACCCCACTTCTTCAGGAACGGGTTTGAATGGTAGGTATGTGTCTGTGGGAGAATGAATGCATAACTTTTCCATCATAGGTGTAATGGTGTGGCTTTTTTAGAAAACCAGCTTGAATGTATCTTAGATGCTACACTACGCTTTTCTTAGAAAGGCAAATGGTACAATTCTGCCTCAGAGAAGAGAAGCTCACTTTATGCCAGGTATGATTTTCTACATATCTATTTCTACCAGGCAAAAATAGATTCAAACCGTCAACAAGCCTTACAACACCAAACCTACTATTATCCACGGTTTTCCACTAGTAGGTAACTATCCTATCTCATTGTGAATCCTTATGGCTAGATACTCAGCCAAGAAGACATTCAGATGGACCCATGTCTCTTTCTTGTGGTGGGGAGTTAAAGAAACTTCATAGTGAAATGCTTAGCACAAATAACAGAAATTCCTGTAGAAGAAGCAGGGCAGGAAAAGGAAGTTCTCTTTCACAAAAACTTTCATTAGAGCATTAAAATTGAGCAGACTTTCTAGAAATTCCTACAAACTGTCACTGTCACCTTGTAGTGAAATTCCCTTTGGCTAACAGAATGTGATTTAACTCTTTCCTAAGAAAATTAAAATTATATGAGAAAATAAAAGCTGCAAGAGCTAGCAGGAAAAGATACTGTTAAATACTTTCAGGAGGATGAATTTTTAAATCTTAATCTGCATAATTGGAAAGAATAAAGCAGTACTGTCCCCATGCCCAAATCTACTTAAATAATCTTGCTCTAAGACAGCACTGAAAATATATGAGGTCTTTCATACTTAAAGTCTCCACGATAAAGTGCTAGCAGCTCTGTTAATGAGAATACAAGAGAAAGATAATAAAGGTGTTCATATCTGCCTGATATTTAGGACTTAAAGCATTTCCTTTGTTAATGGCAAATTTTATTTTATTTTTATAGGACCTGGTGTTCTATAAATGCATAGAAAACACATGTCAAGTTTAATGAGCTTACCACGTTTAATAATTAAAATGCATAACAAACAGTATGAGAATTCTGACAGAAATTATGCCTGCTACATTCTGAAGCAGAAGACCAGAAAATACTAAGTGTCCCTTTCTCCTACTTTTGCTCAGAGGTTCATGTAAACATAGGGAACTGCATCTGGCTTGAATTTTCCATCTGAAGCTACATTAAACAACTTTCTTCTCTTAAGATCTACAAAAGAAAGCATTTCCCACACACAACCACCCTTCCCTGTTACCAGAACAAACCTCTGATCCTTACAGGTTTTATCTGAATAGATATTCTTTTTAAGAAATACAACTAATCAACCTAATTCTGATTCTTTGTCTGTGGCTGAACACCATGTCCTCCATAGAAAGATCTGCGTGCGCTTCTGTTTTTCTACCTGAGACAATAACTTGACCCTGTACAAGGATCACTCTGATTGATAATCCTAAATTTCTGTTTCAAGATTAATCTCCATAATTGTTTTTTCAACAGGACATAGGGTGGTTTATCGTCTTGACATGATGCTGCTATTTGCAGAGAACTAATATTGCCTTAGAACCTACTAAGTGTACATACAACAAAGCATTTAAGCACTGGGCATCCCTTTTCCAAGGGATGATATTCAGAGACCTAAGGAGGCACCAGGCAGTGAGAATTTACTGCTGGAGGTTCAGAAACTCCATTACCATGTATTCTTAACACTCATTTACTAAGAAAAAAACCTGATAACAGCTTGTGTGCTTTAAGACCGGGATCTTCGCATCACACACCCTCATACTTTCAGCTGTGATATCAGATGGTCAGAGGTACTTGTGTGTCTCCAAATCTGCATTATAGTCAAGCCTGATAAATGTCTAAACAGTAAAATAAACAGTATATATAAACAATGTAATCAGATCTTCTACATGCATTATTATGATAGCATACCACTGGAAATTCCTATTCTCTAACAGCTTCCTTTAAAAGTCAGTCCAAATCTTTTGCCATCTAGCATAAAGTCACTCAGATCAGTATGCTTCAACATAATATATCTATCATTATGGTATAGTGTTCCACACAGCATAGGGGCTTTCTTGACAAAAATAGCATCTATACACCAAATCTGGCCCTTCATCTAACGTGAAAAAAAAGTCCAAACAAAAAAAAAACAAAAAAATGATCCCCAGAAACCCACTGTTATAAGGGGTGAGGGTTGACAATAATCTGTGCTGACACAGAAAGAAATCTGGAAACTAAGAATGACTGTGTCCATGGATCATACCTCAGATAGACACTATTTTAAATTTTGCTGCTTCTTATTGTATATATGTGGTAAAGTATTTTAACACAACCAAAAGTATTTTGTCAGTCTAGCTTTATCACTATAGCTTTTATTTTAACCTGTAGTCATATTTTGATGAATCTCTAAACTGCTTGTGAAAGATCCTAAAAAGGTAGCTAAGAGAAAATTATTTTATGCTAAATAATAATTTGTGAATAGGACATTCCCAAAAGGACATTGCCACAGGAAAATTTGTAAGACTGTAAACTCAAAACATTAAAATGCTGAAATGAAGGGCCATTGAAATAGTCTATACATAGTTTAAATATCACATGGAAATAATAATAATAAACAATAAAAATAAATCAGATAACCAAAAATCCTTAAGCTGGTATAATGTAGCCAGTCTTTATTGATTTTAATGAGATCATTCTGACTCACATAAATTTAGCATCTAGTATTTAGCCTCTCCTTGTGCCAGGAAAGTTTCTTGCCTGTGCAAGCCAGATGTGTTTGTGTTTGGACTCAGACCCTAGGCTGTTCATCAAAAGAGGATCATTATTTCTACATAATTGCTCAGATGGCTGTAAATGTAGCACCACAATAAGGAATCTAAAACTGTTCTAGGATTTTTCAGACTTAACTCTTAAATAGATGTTTGAATTCTGGAACACTTGGTGCCTGTGTTTTTATGTTTACTTAGAATATAGGCCCACATCTAAAGCTGTGATACCAAAAGGCCCCTGCTGAATTGCTGTGTAACTGCAGAAGCACTTAAATGCCATGTCTCTTGTTTTATTTTATGTTGAAACTACTCAGAGCTGTCTTTAGCTGTTTTCTCAGAAACACCAAAGTAGTGCTTAGTAGACCAATTCATTCGTGAGCTTGTGTTGAGTCACCAAACTAGCTGTCGCCTTTCCTCATACTCTTCAGAGATTCTGTTTTGTAATGTATGCTCTGAAACTGGCAGCTGATGCTGCTGTAGAATATGATGTACTGAAAGCATCTCCAGCCCTTCCTCTTGGAGGTATACCAATGTGATGACAAAATAATTACGACATTTTAGGCTTAAGAGAGAAAAGCATGAACAAGAGTGAATATGAGCATGTTTCCAGATTTATCTGGAAACAAAAGGAGATAAAAAAAAGTTGTAGAAAACAACAGAAGGAACAGAAAAATAATCGCAGAAAACAGTTTAGATATGGAAAGCCCAGACTGTAGGCAGTGACAAATGGAACAAATGGATTAAAAGAGGAAAAGAAAAAGAAAGAAAATATAAGATCACGTATGAAATGGATATTTTCCTGACAGAAGAAAGTATACTGAAAAGGAGGACATCTTTAATTCTGTTTTTAGCTGTGCCACTAGTTGTTCTGGTAACCAAGAATACATATAAGTTCTTTTTATGCTTTACTTTTCTCATCTGGATAAAACAAAATAAACCAGGCACTTTGTCTCAGATAAAGTGAAAGCATCACAATACTTTTAGATATAAATAATGCCATCAATATCTTAAAGCAGGTTGGACATGCTATACTAGGGGAAAAACCTCCTTATCATGATTATGTTGTCCAAAACATCATTCAAAAATCAAGGTAGATATGACAAGGAGTTCAGGCTTTGTGTTTGTACTTTCTCATAACAAGTAATGATGTTGTTGTGACCAAGAGTAGAAGGTCTGGTAAAGAAATTCTGATGTGAGAAGTCTGAAATGGTGTTCAGGAAGATACCTTTGGGTTAAAGATTTCAAAAGGCTTCTCCAGAGCAGCAGAATCTATTCAGTCTTTAAAGGGACTCTCTCACCTGAACAGTCTTTTAAGTTTTTATAGGGAAAAAAAGAAGTGTTACTACAAGACACTCATCTGGGCCAATGCAGGTGAAATAAAATTGGCCATGGGACTGACAGCATGATCTCTTCCGTATCTTGTCACCATGAACTTGCGTAATTCATTTGGTGGCACTACACCATGACCATTTTACCCTAAGAGATAAATCCATATTTGCTTAACAATTCCTTTTTACTGCCAGGCCTCTGACTGGAAGGTTAAGGTAATAAACATCAAACATCAACAACCCTGTTTCCATCTGAAAAAGCATGGGGCAGGGAATGCAAGGGGAAAGAAACTGAATAGGAAAAACTGCAGAAAGTGAAGCTGTGAAGAGATTTGAGTCCAATCTGACTTTCCTCGTCGTCCTGAAGTTATCAGATCACTCAAAGGAACTGAACAGAATTAAGACAGTTCAGGAAAGTTCAGGAGATGACACTTTCAGCTACAGTTTGAATACTAGGATGCCTTAAACTGAGCTTTCTGCAAGTGGAACCGTTAAAGTGAAATTTTGCAGTTTCTTTCTCCTCCAAGTACACAGACTTGTGAAAGTAGAACCCACTGTGAAAACAATAAGAGAAGCTATCTTCAGTATTGTCCATTAGACAATATTGAAGGAAGAAGAAATGCAGCTGTAATGTAGTGCCAGTGAAGAACACTATCATAGGCTGCAGACCACAAAAAACACCAAAGAAAATTTTCAGATGGCAATCTAGAAACAGCCATGCTAAAAGAAGCAGTAGGATAAAAAAGGGAGATAGTGTTCCTTTTGCAATCACCTCTCAAAAGAAAAGCAGCAAGACTGAGCAGCTGCAAGAACAGAACTTAAAAGATAAAATAGATTTATATATAAATGTTATAAATTTATAACATTTCTGTGAGAGTCTTAAACTTTATCTGCAAAAATAGTCGTTCATAAAGTTCATTGGTAAAGATCTTCATAGTAGTTTTAATTGAACTTTTAATTAGGCCGCATATATTATTGAAAATGTTTCCCTTTGATTATGTGTGGAAAAGTGTCTCTTTGCCCATGTAAGGAGACCAAATTGGCATTTGCTTTATATCTCCTTCAGAGCATTCAGATAAGGATAATTGCATTAGTTCCTGTCTAAATGATGTTTCAGACTGAAGCCCTAAGGCCAAAGTACTGGGTCTTAATTGGCTGCACTACCTAGTCTATTCATGTAGACAAATTAAATTAATTACAATATTTTGAAAATGCTTCATCAACAACTTTTAATCACAAAACAAGGAAAAAGCCTCTGGAATTTCACTGAAACTTAAATATAGGCTGTATTTGGAGAGTCAACTATGGTACTTTGTATAAAAGACTGCTTTTGAAAATCAGAGAGGAGGGAGAAATATTTTTAAATTATTATTCCTGGATGATTTTGCTGTTAGAAATGCCAGTTTCACGCTGTTTTGAACATCAGATTTTGCATTATGATCACTGTAATGTGCTATTTTTTTCTACAGCTCAACTAATTAGCCTATTCATAAGACAAGTGTCTTGTGGTTGTAATAATCTGCACCTGCACACTGGACCACTCGTTTGTCATTCTAAAATATGCAAAAAATCTTGAGTCATTCTTTTAATGATGTGTAAATCTGTTGGTGCATTTCAACCAAACCTGGCAGCTGGATAGAAGCATCAGTGACAATAAAGTTCTAAAAGTTTTTAAAAGATGATGGGTGAAAATGTTCATCTTTCAGACAATTCACAGGGGAATGAAAACTTATATATGACCTAAAACAAAAATCTCCAACTGCCAACTACAATGTCATTGGTGTCAATGCCAACAAAACCCAAGAAATGAGCCCATAGGGAATGTGTTTAATTTGTTCTCCAGCTCAGTGAAAGTTTTGCTCTCACTTTGGTATCTTGAAAAATTAATACATGCATTAATTTTGAGGAATGTAAAATCAGGATTTTGTTGTTAAGAAGATAGCAGCTGACTACCAATCCTGAAAGTCATATGTTTCTCATACAAAGCAGAGTAAAAAGAAATCAGGCTACAAAAAAAGTATCCTGAGTCTGTTCTGTCCTAGAGAAGTTATTCTCCCACTAGCTTGTCAGAAAATATTCTGAAAAGTGCCAAAGCACAAACAAGAAAGAAAAAAAAAAGAAAAAGTACAGGACCTCATGAATATGAAATTTGGTTATTGAGTCAATAGCATTCTGGAAAAGAGGTGGAATCCTGAGTTACAGCCTTCTTACAGCACCACTGTTTTAAAAGTTAGCAAGATACAAGAGTCTCAGAGGGGGTTATGTCTTAGCAGTATGACAAGAAGAGTGAATGCACGATCTTAAGCAGAGAACTCTTTTTGCATTAGCTAAGGTTCCTTTAAAAGAAATAGGTATAATAAGGTAGGATGGTAGATTTATCTTTTTATAGTAAGTCAACCAGGTAAACAAGCCTGAACAGAAAAGTTCCAGTTTAAAAAAAAAAAAAAAAAAGAAAAAAAAGTGCATATGAAAGATTTAGTATCTGAGTTTTATATTCTTTTCATTTTCAGGTATGTTGCACTACATATGTAAGCAAGCGCCATACAAGGCGTTCAGGCAATTTATTCTTCATTAATCACATTCATCATCAAGTGCATCATCTTCCCCTTTAGGTTAACCTGCTCACTAATGATCAAAACTAAGCTTAGATTTCAGCAATGTTCCATCAAAATAATTCTTATTGTACTGAAAGGAATTCACAGACCTTGCTTAACGTTTATTGCTTTTATTTGCAGCACTAACTGGAATGGATAACTCCCAGTAGTGCCTCCCAGAAATGTGTAACTAACCAGGTTTATAACCATTACAATATAGTCTTAATAGCTTTAAAGGGTAGCATTCTTATTCTGCAATTATTGTGAAGAACTAAGCTCAAGCTACCCTGACATGTAAAGCATTCATTTTTCACTTGGCTAATAATAACTGGTCAGTTTAGCAGAAATCTCAGGAAAGAATCCATCCAAGTCATGTAAAAGCACAAATAAAACCCCTCTCACCCCCAGAACTTATCATGATGATGACTGGGCAACAGTAAAACCATCAGGACTCCTTATTTTACAGCTCTTGTTTCTTTTCTGACTATAGATCAGAGGCAAATCAGTTCAACATTCATTAATTTCATTTTTATCAAACAAAGACGGGCCCAGACTATCTCCTTCTGTCCTTGTCATTTACCATAAATACATGATAGATAGATAAAATAGTGAAAAATATGTATCCTAAACCAAATTTCTATGACCACCACTGATTTTGGATCTGGACTTTACCACTTGACAGATAGTGTTCATAGCACTGTATATTTAAAATGTTCAGTCTAAAAACTGTATCATTACTATATAATTTTCTTTAAAAGCTGTAAAATGGTTTGAGAGAACTGACTGAAATTACTTATTTTGTGGATAATGGTTACAAGCATTGAAAGAACTTTAAATGGGCTCATATTTTAAATAAGTGCACAAAAGCTGCAATTATACTTGAGAATGGATTCATCTCACCAAATTACACTTATTTAAAAGTTAGACCTCTAATCTAAAATAGCTATCTATATTCTCTGAAATACACCAAGAGATGGAGACATACTTTTCATTCTTTTTCAGACACATCTTAACAAGAAGATTGCATTTCATTAATAAAGACTAAAGCCTAAATTTTGGACAGCAAAACTAGGTGAGGTAAATTTCACTTTATGTAGGGAAAACAGACTACATGGCTATAAAATAATCTTAGAAAGAAACAAACAAATTAAGAAATTTACTTCTCGATAGAGAAGTAAAAATTTCTCACTTGAGGAAAATCACCATATATTATGTCAGGTAGAGAAATTGCACCTGATTAAAAAGAAAAAAAATATTGAAAAATGACTGTATTTAAAGGATCTTATTTAAGAGGTTTAGTTATACTTTCAGATTACTCTTCTACTAGAGAAAATTAGACTTATAGAAATATTTCAAACAAAAAAATTAGCTTTTTTGTTACTGAAGTCTTAGGGAGAGCTTCAAATTATAATTGAAAAGAAATATGGCAATAATTGTATATAATGTAATAATGTTTAAAAGAGGCTATCAAAAAGATTTCATTCAAAGGTATTCACTACATGACATTCACCAAATCATATAAAATGAATGTAATAGCTCCAAATCCTAAAGGAATGACTGTAAAATCAGTGACACTGGTTCTGATTCCATAGACATTTCTTGATCATGAAACTGCTGTCAGGTTTGAGATTTTTATGATTTGTCTCATGATCTTTGATTCAGTTTCAGATTTTTTATTTATTTTTTTTACATCTTAAAAAGGCAGCTTCTAAGATCTTTTTGACTGCCTGAAAAACTGAGAACTTATTTTTTGAGAGGTAAATTTCCATCTTCCTATCTGCAAAGGCAAAACTTCTAAATGAAGAAACCTGAAGGTAGAAAATCAACGGCAATTAAATGAAACCCAGTGGTCTCATTAAAACCTCATTATTTTCAACCCAGTCTTCTGATATTAAGGTATCTCAGCCCTGATTCAAATGTATGTGCAACTGCAGCACTGAGCAGAACTTTTTGAACATAACCTTTCTTTACTTCTGTTGTGGCAGAATCACCAATTCTAAAGGTATCCAATGGGAGTAACACAGAGGGGCCTGGGAGAAAGGAACACTGCATATGTGTATATTCTAGTGCCTGTTCCTAGAGTTGCTCACGTATTTTTAACCCAGGACTGGGAGTTTTGGAAAGGTGAGTTGTGAATCTTTTCAGTACACAAAGTGAGTTAAATTGCCATTTTCTATATCCTAAATGCTCTACCAACTGAATGACTGAATAAAGTGAGAAGTTACTGTGCCCATGGGATTCAATAATGCATGTTTGTGCATTATCTTCACTGAAAATCTTCACTGATTTAGGATTTATACATCTTAATAAAGACTGTGACCTAGATTAAAAAAACCTGAGGACTGCAACACAGAGCTGAAAACTTTTCTTAGATCTTGACTTCAGTAACCATTTCATTCAAAATTTTGAAATGGAAAAAATCAGTACTTGTTAGAGCTTACAGTGATATGTTAACTGGAAGAGACAAAATCTGGGCTTAGATTCAAAGATAAAATTATGCAAAGGGCTTTGAAGCTGCCATTTATTTGGGTTAAAAGGCATTCAAAAATGAACTGCATCCTCCTGATAATAAGTTCCTTGAAAAACTTCCAATCTTTTTCTTGTGCCAGCCAGACTGGAATTTTAGTAAAACAGAAAATTGTTTTATATTTCTACTTATAGTGCCAAACAAGCCTTGAATTTTAAAATTACATTAAAATAATGGAAAAAGATAAATAGGTGAGCTGGAAGAACCATCAAGAAAATCAGGTTTCCTCAACTAGCAGATTCCTCTTCCCAATTTCTTCCCAACCTCTCAATGTCAAGTGTATTTGAAAAGCCCTGCTCCTCTCACAAGGATGGAACTTCTTCCTGCAAGAGTCTTTCATCTTTTTATCCTGTCACTCTAGAATACCTAGTTTAAGAGAGAACTGAGAAAAGTTTCTCAGCTAAGAGGAGGAGCACCAGAGTCCCAAAAATCTGAACTCTGCACCTAACGATTGATGACAATGATGACAATGGGAGAATAAAAGATCATCTAAAGTGAATGACAAACAAAGAAAGATGATGAGCAGTAAAAACAAAGATACTCCCTTCCTCCACCAACTCAGTGTAAAAAGCAAAAAAGAAAAAACATACAAAATGAACATACATGCTAATTAAGAAAATGCACATTCTTCTAAACAGGTTGACTGAATATTCAGTGCAGCCCAATACATAAGTGGATTCAAATGTTATAAAGTGGAAAACACAACAGGTAATTAATCAAAACGTAGGATACCTGGAAGCATGATTCCAGTGTTTTTTCCTGTTATTTTCTTTGCTTTTGAAAAACAAACAGTTGGAAAATAGTGACTGTGCTCTATTTTTTCACTAATTTCTTTTTTTTTTGCAGTTTTCAAAAAATAGAAATGGCAAAAGAATCAAACTGGCAGAAGTCAATGGGTTATGTAACACAAACATAAAAAATGCTGTTGTAATAACTAAGGATTTTAGGATGGAGACAGTATCTGACTGCTTTATGAACAGCAGTAAAACAGATGGGAGCAACACTTAACAAATAATTTGTTTTTGCCTTTCACTGCCCCACTGCTGTGAGAAGTAAACTACAAGGGAAAAATAAAGGACAATTATCAAGAAGAAATACATTGGATACTCTGGAAAAGAAAATTCACAAAATGTTCTTTCCACAGTAGTGGGAACTCAATTAAAATGTCTTTGTGTGTGCTTTTAAGACAGCACAGCAGCACAAAATCCAAATGTCACAACGATTTCTCTCTCATCTTTGAGGATTCAAAAGTAGAGCTATCCCAACAGAACATATGTTCTTCAAGACAGATACAAATGCAAGCTTAATATAGACATATTCACTGTATTGAACTTCTGTTTTCCTAATTGAAGTTTTGATAAATTGCTGTACAAAACTGGTAGTGAAATGGGAAAAAACTGGTAATGAACTGGTAGAAAATAACCTGAAGTGTGTATTTAAGAAAAAAAAATCAGATCATTAAGACTTGCTATTTAATGAATTATTTTTCCCCAGGGAACTCCTCTTTGATTAAACCAATGGGAAATAGCTAAAATTCCAAATACTTTCTTAGATGCTAAATTAAACACCATGAAAAGATAAAGATTTGGTCCTAGCTATGGTCCTAATCTAGTATTCAACCATATAAGAATAGAGTTGAGTATCAGCATTCATAAAATTATTTTATTTGAACTTCATAAGGTTATTTGTGAATGAAATTACTCTTTTGTGTTTCTAAGAGCAGGCTGTAATCCTTGTATATAGACAATTCATACTGAAATTATTGTAAGTTTGCCCTATCAGTCACTGTGTGGTTTGGTTTATCTTTAATAAAAAGGTATTAAGTACAAATCTTAAAATTACATATTAATAGGTAAATGAAAGCGGATACGGCATTGTTATAAATTGTTATATCAAGTATAAATACTGATAAGTAGGTATTATTAGATAACTGCCATGGTACTTTCCTTCAGTAAGGATGAAAAAGGCTAACAGATGGGATCATAAAATATAATTCAGCTGATGCTATGTAAGTTTAAAGTAAACCCTCCCTCTGTTTTCATTCTCAGAAGGGGCTGCAAAATATGTTTCTGTATTGGGAATAAGTTTCTAATGATACTGAGATATCTAACTAACATTAATAACCTTGAGAATACCAATCCTAAGCAACGAGGTATGTCGTTGCATAGACAGCTGAAAAATATGAATAAGAAGGTGTCTTTCTTGCCTTTAACCTTTTAAAAGAGAAGAACACAGCAGACATTTTCAACAAGTAGTGGCATTAGAGTTCTCTGCTCATTCCATTGTTCTAGTCATTAAAATGTGGAGATCTGCAAGAGCAGTGAAAACTTATAATCTAGCCGTGTGTGTGCTTCTAATTGAAGAGAGGATATGCTTATAATATCTATCCTTCAATTTGCATGTCAGGTAATGATGTCAGTTTTATACTGAGAGTTAACAGGTATAATGTGGTGTTAATCGAATGACCTTTCAGTTATAAGTGATTGAAGAATTAACTTCTTCAGCCTTAAATCACATTCTCACTGAGAAAATTAAGTGGAGAGATATCCTTCCAAAGTATCTGCAAGCCTTGTAGCAGTACTAAGAATCAAAAGATCCAGCTATCTTAGAGATGAATTATTACTATAGTTTCTGGAAAAGCAAGGATATGAGAAGAAAGGCAGACTAATTACTCCACAATTATTTAAAAATGCTTAATACGCAGAATAGTGTTACAAAAAGTGAACACAATCAAATTAAAAAAAAAAAAAAAACTGAGAAAATTTTTAGAACCTGGGTTTTTAATTTTATTTTAGTGCAACATCTTTGATATTTACTTCTTTCTCCATAAACCATGGTTATGAATCCAGATTATTTCAAATCAGTAAAGTTTTGATCAAATCTATTGCATCATTTTCTAACAGTAAGCTCTTAAATTGGTGTGTGTTCTGTTTAAAAATAAAAAATAAAAAAGAAAGCTAGAAAGAAGTGACAAGCCTGGACTTAAAGAATGTTACAAGAGATTTTCGGTATTAACTGTCTTCCTTATTCTATATCTAGCATGAATCCTATATGCTATTTGTAAGGATAGAAAAAAAAATATCCATGAAAAGAAATCCCATTCTTAAGTAACACAGTTAAGTCATGTTTTCATTATCACTTGAACATTGTAGCATGGGCTACTATGGAGTTGTTTGGAGGGTTATGAAAGCTTGTAGGTCCAAAAGCTGTCTAGCCATTGTTCTCCGTGTGTATTCCAGGTATGCCTATGCTGTCAGTCAAAACGCTATCTCTCTCCGGTTCTCAAGGCTAGCTTCATATTGTTCACTCTCTGTAACACTCACACACATGCATGTAGTGAATTCAACGTGAGCTCTGGAGCTCCCTGTTTGAAAACGGTGGAAGAAAACAGAGAGCGATAAGCATTTTTTCTTATGTTGTTTTCAAAGGAGGTGTCCCGTGCAATGCCAGGAGTAGCACAGCTCATTCTCCCAGATGATAATGCTAATACCATGTCTTACTAAATGCAGTTTACAACAGAAAAAAAAAATCAGAGCACAAACCCTTCCCTCCTCTTCTGTTTCCCTCTTCTTTCTCAGTGGACGTTCAAAGTGGACTTCAGCCCACTTTGTTATCAGTTATTTTCTTACATTACCTGGCTGGTACTGACACGGGGCAATTCTGTTCTCTCTGAAGCAATGACATTGGTAACTAAGGTCCAAACAATTTATCATTATGTTTTTAAAATAAAATAATAAACCCCAAATCTGGCTTTTGCTAGATGTTTATCACCATCACATGGGAAAGCCCCAGTTTTTCTGCATGTTTCCATAACAGATTTTTACCAGCCTGAGTTTAGTAGAAGATTGTTTACAAACATCCCCTTCTGGAAAAGTGTCAAGCACTTCGAAACTATTTTCAAAACTATATTCAATTCTTTAAAATCACTGGGACCAGCATCATGAAATAAAGTAAATGTTTTGCAAATATGTTGTAGGATTTCTTATACTAAGAAACCAGTTATCTTCAAGAATATATCTTTATATTCTTGACTTGAACTTATTATTTTGCTTCTTGGTGGTTTCTGCACTGCAAATAGAAGTTATATAAAGATATTCCTATCAAAATATCTTGCAATACAAAACATTTGGATACAAATCCAAAGAGTAGTGAATATCTGCTTTCATTGTACAAATAATATACACTCTTCCTAATAACACTAAATGTTCTGTATTAATTTCTGACACAATTGAAATTTCAACAGAAACTTTTTATACAAGTTATGCATGAACTGGAAAGCTTCACAGCTTTTCTGCAGCTATAATGCTTTGAACCAGGGTACATTTCTTTTCATATAATATTACAGTATCTTATCATTCTCATAACAAAACAAAAAAGAACAAAAAGAGGAACAAAAAAGAACAAAAAGACACAAACACAAACACAAACAAAAAGAGTGGGAAACAGCAGAGGGAACACCAAGGTTGGGAGGAGGAGGAGGACAAGGTGCTCCATGGAGGAGCAGATATCCTCACCATAGCCCATGAGGAGGACCATGGCAGAGCAGGTGAGTATCCCCTGAAGGAGCTGTGGCCTATGGAAAGGAGCCCACCCTGGAGCAGGGGAGAAGTATGAGAGGGAAGGAACATCAGAGAGAAACCTTTACATTCCTTTGAATTCTGAATATTATCCAGTTCCTTACTGATTTGAAGATCTCAAAATATTATACAACATTAATTTTCCAAGCTTCAAAACTGTGTCATACTGATAGCTATAGGCAATGAACTTCCAGGAACCTTGTTGTTCTCTGCCTCTCTTGTTATAAACTCTAGAAGGACATGCGATACTCTGAGTAACACCTCATGTTTCTGGATGACTCTTTTCATTCTTGTTCACTATGAGCAATATAACTATATAATTAAGTATGATCTATTCAAGGTCCTTTCTGCATATCAGAAATCCCAAAGCATCATTAATTGGAGTGAACAGAGCATCTGGTTGCTTGTGATCTTGTAGTTTTAGTGTATAGGATATTTAATTAAAATAAATGCCCTCCCTCTCTCTCTCATAGGGGAATTAGCTCATTAAAATTTTCAAAAGTGAGAATCAGTCCTATAGCAAACATTAACATTTGGTTGGAGCAGAAGATTGAGCGGAAAAAGCAACCTGTCTTCTGTATGTTGTACATTTGTCCCTTTATGGTGGATGTTGGATGACACTTCTACTGCTACATCATAACCTCAGGGTAGGAATTTTTGAAGTCTTCTTTAAAACCAAGTTGATTTACAATCCTTTTTTTAAAATCCTGTGTCATGATTCTTTTGGATGCTCTGGTTAAATACATGGACCACCACGTAATTCTGCCCAAGTCAATTAGTTATTGTGTACCTAATTAGTAAATATTAGTAAACTTGACAATATTCCACTTTCCTATGGCCATAACAACTTACTGAGTCCCTGAGTATTCTCTATTCATCTCCATCGTTACATGGACACCATGTCTCACCTGCGGAGCTTGTGTACATGTAGTCCAGCTACACGTGATATGAGTTCTCTGAATGCTTACCAGTAAGTGTAGTTTTTACATGGCTAGAGGGAGGTGGCTCGGCCTATAATTCTATGAAATCCCTTGCTGTTTGTGTGAGCTGTACATGCATTTTTATGCTGGCTTTTGCTTTTTCAGCTGGCATCCCAGAGTGTCCTTATCCTTTGTTCAGGAACACCAGGACTCCTGCATATTAGTCAATACCAGAGTGTTGAGGAACTGAGACGTTTTTGTCTCTACAGACTCAACTATCAGACATGGCTGCACATTTGCCCTTGAGGGGTAGATGGAGGAGCAGATGGTCACATCTGCATGACTGTTTCTCAGATTTCATCTGGTCTAGTCCAGGTAGCCAAGCATAATAGCCTGCATCCAGCTTGCTGTCATTTGAAAGTTACAAACCTGACCTGTCATAATTTCTCCTTCCACCTCCCTGAGCCATGTATTAAACAGACACACACAATCAGTTTGCTTTCACTGATATCAATAAACCTGAAAATGATGTTCAGATAGAAGAGATCTAACACAGTATAAGATGTAATGGTATCAAAGCTTTTGGTCATTTTTGATTGCACTGCTATGAACATGACAGGAACTCTGTCATTTTCCCTCAGATTTGATACAATACGTAAAACACAGCACAGTTACACATTTTTATTTTCCCCAAGGCTTCCACAAAATATTAAATTTTAGGAGCAGCTGAATCTGGTAGCTTCGTAGAGGCAAGGCTGCCACAACTCAAAGCCCCAAGGTCCAGCCAGCTGTAGGACTGAGCAGGCATTCCCAATAGGCTCTCATATATAAATACACATAAACAGCACAGATGAACATGGCCAACATGATCAACACAGAAACTGTCAGCACTTGGGCTAGTGTGAACAGCACCAAAAGCACCATCCTGGTCCCCTCTCTGACTACTCATTATAAGGATCCATTAGTGGGAAATATATGCATATATCTAATGCAGATATCTCTGCTAACTGGCCTTAGACACTTAGTCTACTGAGTAACTGACCCTTAGATCCTCTCGCCTTCGTGTGCTTCACACAGGGACACACAGGTGCAAACAGGTCTCTCAGGCTTGGATCTCCTGGTCCCTGCAGCAGCAAACCTGCAGATCATCTGGTCTGACCATCATCCGTCCCTGGTTAATTGTCACTCTGACACTTGTCTTCCAATCCACTCACTGGCTAGTTCTGCCTCATATTCACTAGTAGTTACACTGACAAACAGCCACACAATTCAGACACAAGCCAGTTTTTGGCTCTTTAGTTGCTGGCACCACAGGCATGTGGCCCTGATAATCCATGGTCACTCCTTGTTGCATATGAATACAAGCCTTTCATCATATAACCTAACATTAAACTGGACAAACGTCATGCCAAATATACACTGTGTTGCAAGAAAATATAATGAACTTTGTTGACATAGCTTGGCTATTCTCACTGATCATAAATTCATACATGAACACAGAATAACATAACATCAAAATAAACTTTTTTTCCTGATATACCTGCTGCTACCAGTTCCAGCAATCCAAAGTAAAAGAGATTTCCTGTGATCACATTTGTATTTGGACACAAATTAAATCCATATTGATTGACTCAATTCGCAAAATCTATTTTTGCCCCTGTTTATATTTTGGTCACCTTGTAGTTATGACTTCTGTGTAAAAAAGTATTCCCTTTTATTTGTTTTAAGATTGCTATTAATCATCTCGCTGTGTCTCTACTAGGTGGTTCTTTTATCATAAAACATATAATGATTTAAATTTTTTCTCCCTGAGCATGTTCACAACTTTCTACAACACAATGGTGATCAGCAACTTAACAAATATTCCACTGTAAAGCCTCAAGTCATAGGGTAGGTCTGCCTCCATTCCAGAAGTTCTTAGAGCCACTGTCAGCAGCTACAGGAGACACAGACAGAACATAGAGGAAGTCATGGTGACCGTTGTCATCCTTTTTTTTTTTTGTTTCCACCAACCACACTCTAGCATTTCTGTGGGTTTTGGGAACATAATGTTCTACCAGAGAAAACTTGAAAACTCACCAAACTGTCCACAAAACTGTTTGGACAGATCTCTATCTTATTTTGAAAATGTTTCACATGGTACAGAAATCTTAAATATTTATTTGAACATTTATTCATGACTAATCTATACAGCTGGGTCATTTGTTTTCTCTTTTCCAATGATATGATGCTTTTTTTCCATGCTCTTCACATACTGTATCTATTCAGGTACCTGACTTGGGTTGTAACTTCCAGTAAGCAGTAGCACCTTAAAAGTTAAGCTGATCTTAGCTCTGCATTGTACACTATTTGCCTTTTCTGAAGTGGTTATTTAAGCTATGAAGAGAGAACAAGGAAGATAATTATAAAGTGGTCATGAATGAGCACTGGTCAGAGCTCATGTAAAATTGAGAACTGCTGGAACTTTTGTTGAGTGGTGATAACCAGTTATAATACAAAAAACATCACCCAAAACTTAATGCACACATTTTCTGAGATTTCAACAGTTCAGTAAAATTTATCTGTTACACTCCTCTGACTTTCTCTGCTCTGTCACAGGACCAGTCAGGAAAGGCATTAAGAAGAGAGAATCAAAAACAATTTTAACAGTATTTTAAACCTGTGTAGAGACTAAGTGAAAAGTTAATCATGACATATTTTCAGTTCTTTTTTACTGCACATGGTTGTATACAAATATATATACATGTATATGTACTCTCAGGTGCTTGAATATATATATACATCATAAAAATATGCATATATTTTTGAAATACATACTTACATAGAAATATATACATCTAAACATAAATGTTATGGTGACAAGTATGACTATTTGTAATTTTCCAATCACTAAACTGAGTGTGCTGACTTTTGAGACTGGCCAATCTAAACAACAATCAAAAATCTATCAAGAATGCACACGCACATGGACTCTATAACCTTGCCTTCCCCATCACTGTCACAAAGCTCTGATAATTACTTCAGTAATACTTCAAGGAAGTTTCATGTTGTAGACATGCAAGGAGAATTTTACTAAAGCTTAGACATCCAGCATTAAAAAAAAAAAAACAAACCAAAAAAATGATAAGACAGAACTGCAAGAAATAGTTGTTGCTGCAAAAAGTCCCCAGAACAACAACATTAGAGAGAAATAAGCAGAGTTTTTTTCTGGTGTGTCAATCATTTTGCATTTACTGTGTATACTGGTGTTTCATCAAAGTAAAACCACACTGAAGATGGAACTCCAGCTAATATTAAACATAGCTCATGGGGGAGAAAAAAAACCACAAAAAACTAGAAAAAAATAACATGATCAGATTAAACTTTATGCATCTCAGACCATATGCCTAGCCTTTTCAGGCAAATTCAAATCCCCATTTGAAACTCAATTTCTCTCTCTCTGTTTCTCTCTCCCTGTCTCTGTTTTACAGGGATTTACAGATGAATACTTGTTTATATTTTTAATGATAATCATTGCCACAAAGCTTGAAAACTCAGTCTCACCAGTCATTATTATTGCTAAATGTGCACAACATAGGCTGAATGAAAATTGCTGTGGAGAAACATTTTTCATTAGAAGAGCTGAACAGAGAAAATGAAGTTTCTTCTTTATAGCCATGTGAATAGTCTTACTGGGTGACAAAGGCTTCATCTAGATGAAGTGCCCTAGTGTTTCTTGTTAAGCCCAAGAGTTCCAACCCCATGACGTTTTAGACCAGGACCATGCTTAGGGCAACCCAACACTCCCTTACCCTCTGTTGTCAAAGGCAGAAAGGCTGAAGGAGCACATCAACATCTCCCCAGTTATTCCTAAGGTACTGGGTTGCAACAGTCCCATGCACATTTATCCTGGACTGAGCAACACAGGACTAACTTTTCTTCTAATGCTGGGGAAAACCACACTTTTAGAAGACCTTAGTGTCTGAATTCATGAAAATATATTCACTTTATAGTCAGCTAGGCTATGTTGGATTCAAGGTCTCAGTGTTTTCAAGCCTTGTCAGGTGCAGGGACAAGGAGGAGCAAGGCCTGGGTATTTGACCCAGGCTGGCCAATGGGATTATTTTACACCATGAACATCACATTCAATATAAATTAGAAAAGTTTGCTGGATAGTTCTCTCTCTCTCTTGATGGTGGTGGTCCAGGGAACTTCTGGCCCTGGAGCCAGACCTCAGAGGCCTTCCCTTCCTCCTGAAGCCGTTGCGCTCATGGTGTCTGACATTTGCTGTCCACTGCTGGGAGTACACAGCTTCTTACTAGTATAATTGGCTGAGTATAAGTCTTGTATACCTTATATCAGTATCAGGACTAATATGGGTCCTTTATTCTTATTGTTAATTATTTAGTCTTACCCTCTTAAATCTATTCATATTTCAATCCCCGCGTTTCTTTGTGTTCCCCGATTACCCTTTCTGTGTGGGGAGGGGTCATCAGGTGATAGAATAATTGTCTAAATGACAATAAATTATTATGGATTTTCTCAAACCATAACAACATGCTTGGCCTCAGAAATGTAAGTGTATCAAACTTTGTTCAGTATACTGTAATTAGTATACAGTATGAAAATGTCTAGGATCTTTGATATTTACCTTCATGGCAAGCCAGGTAGTTTAAATTAGATATTAGAGAAAGCAATTTGTGAAGTCATTCTTTCTAGAATACCTTGTGCTCTAGAACCAAAGTATTCAGAAGGTAAACTACCAGCATTCCTACAGCCACAACTTTGCTGAAAAGTCTCTTAGTTAAGAGTCATGGTAACATTACATATCCTGAGTATAATATTAATTTCCTCTTGCCACTGATCAAATCATTGTCCCACTAAATGTGTATGCTTCAATTAAATATGCAAATCCTGTAGTTGTGGGGATTTTGGCTGGGGTTTTTATTACATTTTAATTCTACTAATTATAAACTACAGGGTGAGAATATTTCTGATGTGAATAACAGTTGAAGACATGACACAGAATAATAAATTCACCTGCAGAGTAGATTACTACTTCTTGTTTGCTAAGCAAATAATTTACTATGTATATCTGTATCTGCACATTTTATCAAATGTAAAAAAGACCTTTTCCTTCCCAAGGACCAACAGATATGTTAGCAGGTCATTCCTTAATCACATTTATTTTTGCTAGGTATCACAGAATCACAGAATCTTCATGATTGGAAGGGACCTTTGAGATCATTTTGTCCAACCACAAAAAAAAACCCAAAACCAAAAAAACCCAAACACATTCCCTCAAGGCAAGTTCAGAGCTCTAATATGGCCATCATCTCCATTACAATGTTTCCCACAGTGTAAAATACTTCCAAAGTCACTTTTTTGCCCAAATTATGTCTCCTCCTAATGTTTTCTCCATAACTGCACCTCCTATCCTGCTGTAACAACTTTCACCTCACAGGACAGGGACCTTAAGCCACATATGACAAGTATCCCCTCACCAGACTTTCTATTATGCTTCATAGGTTTATTATTCAATATTGTCCTGGTTTGAGGTAAAACAGAACTAATTTTCTGTTCAGTAATTTTATTTTTCCAGCTAGGCCTCTTTCTAACAAACTAAACTCTGAAATTAACGGCATGTTGTTCAGAAACTGTTCACTTTCACAGTTATAAGACCTGATTATACCAAGGAATGGTGTGCAGAGAGGCTCTTGCTTATACTTATTGCTATAACAACCAAGGTCAGGCAAATTTGTTATTTGCCCCACTGGAGGGTCGGAAGCGGAAAAGCATAGAGGGGTCACACCTGTAGGGAGGAGTGGACAGGACAGGTGACCCAAAACTGACCAACAGGGTATTCCATCCCATCTGCATCATACTCAGTATAAAAGCTGAAGGTCAGCCTCCTCTTTCTTCTTCTTCCTTCAATGGCCGAAGTCCAAGGAGGACCCTGTCTGTTTGTCTGCTTTTGATCCCAATCCGTGTGTTCCTGACTCCAGATCTGGAATCCAGCTCCTGGTCATCACCGAGTCCAGCCCAGGACTTTCCCTTGTGTCTGCTGGTGATGTGATCGTCCTGGGAGCTTGATACGGTTTTGTATATACTGTATACTTTTTTTCTTTTCCTTTTTTCCCTTTTATTATTATTATTTATTGTTTCATTATTTATTTATATTTTCATTAAAGTAGTTTAGGATTTTTTTCTAAACTCTTTTTTTTTAATTCCTTTTTTTTCTTTCCCCCCGTTTTCCTCTTTCCCTTAGGGGGGGTGGGAGGGGGCCATCTGTCGTTCTGGTTGGTCAATTTGGTCAAAACCACGACAGATATCCATCTCTGTATGAATATATGCTTTTCTATCTTTTATAATCAAATGGTTGTCTGAGTGATGTGAGAAGGAGTCTAGAAATACTTTCAATTCAAACAGGTCAACAAGATTAATTGTGCAGAGCAAGTATGGACACTCAGTATTTAACGTCTGCCATCTATAAAACTGTATTACGTGTCTAAGGAATTACAATACCATCTGTAGCACTTCTAAGACTCAAAGAATTAATTTGATGGTTTGTTTGTGTCCATAATAAAGTACACACAGAACTTGTGTTCATCTGCCTTCAGCAGAATATGCAGCTTGATTTCTTTTTGTATTACATTTGCATTTTCATTTTTCATTACAAATGGGTACAAACCAAACACCACATCTAAATATTCCCGGTGTTGTATTTATAATGTGTCAAACCAAAAGCCCAGCCCATATCCCATATATACAAACAAACTTCAGAAACAGCCCCATCTTTCATATCCTCTTATATCTCACTCTAACCCTCCTAGTTGTGCTATTTTGCTGATGTATTATAACATGCTCCCCAGCAGTTGCTGTCAGTAACCAACCAGATTTACCTCACATGTAAGAAACAGCTTCAATTATTTTCCTAAATAACATTAATAAATTAAAAAAGAAGTTGAATTCAGAAAAAAATGTTAAGCAAAAGAATGTGCTTGGCTTAATTAATACCTGAAATCATTATGGTTAGATTATGATTTCATAAAGACAATGCACAGAGTCATAGGTTATTATAAGAATTTCTTTAAATACCGTTTTACTTTAAGTCCTCACACCACAGACCTAGTCATGCAAACAGATATCTAGGGGATGCTTCACCAGAGAAAACAGTCACAGAAGGATTCCTTCCAGAGAACAACAGGCTACCCAGAATATGCTTTTCAGTTACTAAAATTCTAAGTTATAACATCATCCTTTCTGTATCCATGTTAAGTGCTTTGGTGCATTCATAGTGCTGAAAAACTGCCTTAAGAATAGTAGTGTGAGCTTCATATTATCAAGAACATTTTGAACAGTCAAAAAAATCCTTTCCCTTCTTAATTATATACAGCCCATAAAACTGATTGAACTGATATAGTTACATCTTTTCAATTTATGTTTTCAAAGACACAGAACTGCTGTTGGCAAGCCTGTGGGTGAATGTGATGCTAAGAAATAGAATAATAAACATGAGAAAGAAACTGCTTCTCCGAAATACAAATGAAACTGGGGAGTATCTGAAACCCTGTATATCCTACATGGTACTATTACTCTAGAAGAGAGTGAAGTCTTGAGCTAGAATTCTATAGTGTCCTGAAGGCTTTGAACTGAAAGGTGTGACATAAGTACTACTAACTGTCTTGATTATTAACCTTTCAAAGATAAGTGAAGGATGGAGTCCTGTTTTCCTTTTGAATTTCCATTCAAATGAAAAGGTTAAAAACTGTCATTTTAAAACCATATGCAGAGATTTCCTGGGACACCAAACCAAGGGAAGTGATTCCAGACCACACCTCCTCTCGGACAACAATGAAGGGCAATACTTTATGTTACAGGACATTCTATCCTCAACATCACCTATAGCACATACTTGTAAGTTAATATTATGATCAATTAAGGAAAATGAATACAAATGATATGACATATGGCTCTGGCAGCCGTCTGGTTAGAATGCATGACTGGTCACAAAACAGCATGGAGTTAGCTAGAGAATTAATTCCAGGTAAGTATATTCTTACAACTCTACTTGTTTCTCATTTCAAGGTCTCAGAGCTTGTACAAGATTTATCAGATGTACAATAGCAATTACCAAAGTATGAGGAAAGAGTAAATTCAGAGGTTCACACTCTGGTAGATCTGCTGTAACAGTAGGAGCCCCTCTTGGTAGAAATGACCAACATAGCAAGTGTTTCTTTTGTTGCAGGCACAGTAACTGCCTCCAAGGTAGTACCTCCTTTGGGTAATCCAAGCACCAAGCATCACCAGAAAATCAACTAACATTGAATTTTTTCAAAGGAATACTTTCTTCCTTCATAGTAGAAGAAAAAAGAGGAAAAATGGAATCTCTTTTGTGCCATCACTGGGGACAAAGCACAGGCTCTGCTATCATAATCACCTGGGAAGCACTAACAAAATGATCTCTGTAGAATCATAATCTCTGCCCTGAAAAGCCCTTATTCTTTTTCTGTCTGACAGATATTTACCACTAGATTTTCTCTCATGCTTTATTGCATTCCGCAGTTTACTGTATGATAACATATTCCTTAGTTACAGTATTACCAAGCAGGGGCTTGTTGCTGATGAAAGCATAATCAGTATTAAAACACTAAGTTAATTTATTGGGTAACTGCTATGATCTTAAATATGGAAAATCCCTAGTACTTCAGAGAATTACTTCATATATCCCTATCCTTATTACAAACTGGAATGTCTTTTTTGTGTGCTACAAACTTCATTGATAGTGTCTTAGGGTATTGGTATGTTTTGTTAGGTATCACTTATGTTATAGAAAAACTTGAAACCAGCTTCATTACATCAGATCAAAGGCCTATCAAACACAGTATCCATTCTTTGATCATAGCAAACAACAGAAACTTAAAGAAGACATTAAGAACTGAACAGGTGGGCAGCAATACTTGTCCTCAACAGCATCCTGGGTTACGTCCATCTGCATTTCAAAGATTTCTTAAATCACAGGTCGTGTTCCTGTTATTAGAGATCTGACATGGATCTTCTTCAGCAAACTTGCTCAGCTGCTTTTTGAAGCCTTGAAAACATGTAGCACCCACAATGTCCTGCAGAAAGGAGGTTTTTTTGCCTTATATATAGACAGAATAACTAGTTTATTTTGCCTGTTCTGAATTTATGTCCTGCTAGTTTCATTTTAGGTTTCTATCTTTATTGCACTTAAATAAATGAGACACTGTCATGTTTTTGTGAGGCCATTAAACATAACCTTTTTAACTGCACTAGAAGCAGGAACATGCTCATGGTGCATTTGAAAAATATTGCTTATTTGTAACATGGTTTGGACTGAGAAATAACCATTTAAGTACAAAGCACTGCAAGAAACATGTACATGATTTGACAGTAAATCAATATTAAATCTTGATAACCTTGATACCATTAGAGATCTATCTCATTTTTTCCCTATTTCATACTTCACCTATCAGGTCTTCTGTTTTCTCTCTTATTAATTTGACTTCACTACAACCATCTGATGGATTTGCTGTCCTTTCTCCTGATGATAGGTGCCATCTTCTGATGCCAGCGTTGCTTTTGCTAAGGGGATTAATATACATGAGGCTCTATCGTCTGCCTTTGCACTGTGAAACTACTGAAACAGCTATCCATCATTGATAGCTGTCTGGTATTTTCTAAATCAAGCTTGCTTTGGATATACCAATGTCTCAGTTATGCTGCAGAGGCAGTCAAATGGTACACAGCCTCTTCTAGGAACTGCATTACAGTATTAGTTCCTGATTAACTGTGGACAGTTCTGTCTCTCTGCCTCAAAAATTGATTCAAATCAGTGATAACAGTCCCCTGCTGTTCCCAGAAAACCCTGAATCATCAACATATGCCTTTTGTCCAAGGAACTTCTTTTTACAATAATAAAGGGAACCTAGAGAAAGATGTACAGTGTTCTAATGCAGCTTGTCATATTGGCTTTACTAAGCCCCCTCTAATTCAGGAACTTTTCCTGCTGAAACAGGTTCTGAATTGTTTGATTGTTGGGTGGGGTAGGGTTTTTTTGCTTTTGGTTTTGTTTGTTTGTTGTTGGTTTTTTTCCCATAAAGACCCCAAAGACTAGGGTTTACTTGCTGTCAAAGTTTAAAACTTTCCAGGTCCTTGATGCCAAAGTTCATTTTCAGTATTTTTTTCTCTGTTACTGGTTTTCAAGCATGTCATCCTATGCTTTATGCTAATATTGTCCCATTTGTTAATTCAGCAGTGCAATGTATTGAAGCTGAGTAAAGCTGTGCAGGAAATCTTGCTTTAATCTAGAAAACAAAGGAAGAGGTCAGCACAAGAAGTTAATCAAGGGCTTATTTCTAACCCAAAGTCAGCCTGGTGCACTCTTGGGATCCAATTTGCCTCTGCAGTCAGCTTGTCACAAATTCTTACTGTAAATAAGAGCTGTGTCAGAGTAGACTACTTCCAGTATTAAGCTCCAAGACAGTACCTAGAATAAATGTGAATGTGAAGGTAATATCTGCTCCCAAAGCTAGTCCCCTGCTGCCTCCACTTCTCAGCTTCTTAGAAAGAGAAACTCCCATAAAATTTGAAAGAATTTAACACATACATAATTACTTTTCCAATCCGGAATTTAATTGTTAGTTTTCATAACATTAATTTCTAAAAATGTATTGCAAAAAATTCTGGGGTTTTATCTTGAAAATTCAGCACACGTTTGCTTTAAATATTTGCCATTCTTTATTTCCTTGTGAGTTATCATGAACTTTAGGGACGCTAAGTCAATAAAGACAAATCAATAATTATACAAAGAACTACTAGAGCTGACAAAAACACAATGCCATATTATTGTGATAAAGGAAAGGAGGGTATTGGGACAGGTGAAATAAACCTGGGACAAGCAGCTCATGGAGCCTATATCCTATAGCTGGACTATTTGCACTAATTCCTTCAACATCCCATTATCTGAAATCGTACATAGTTCAAGCTAGCTTTGTTTCTTCCTTCTGCGAACAAGAAGGTTGTAACAAAAGAAGACTTTGTTAGGTTTTCTTTTACCTAAGCATCTACAATTCATTTCTAAACGGGAAAAGATAATGGTGAAAAATTACAAACCCATACAATAACTGGGGCTAAAATTGTTATGCATTTGAATTTTCCCTTTTTTTTCCCTTATGACAGCCTAAATTGTATCTGTGCCTCAAAGTACTCCAGTTTAGGGGTTTGGTTGTCAGTAATGTGGAAATGCATCTCTTCTAGTTGATCAGAGGGGAAAAATAAATTCATGAAATTATATAAATTACTTTACAGATGTTCTTAAAAACTGTATGCTAAGAAAAGTAAAGCTTCCATATGTATATAGAGGGTTTGTAGCATTTTGTGCTCAAATGGATTGAGGGCCCTGTGCTTTGGTAGAAGTTTTAGGTGAGACACTTTGCCAATGTAAAACTATTTCTTGTCTTTATTCTCACACATACATTAGTTCATTGTCAAAACCTTCTTGCTGCATGGATCCATCAGCCTTTAATTTTATTTTCGAAGATTCCTCCAATAATCCCTCCAAATTGTGTCGTTACAAAAGTAGGTGTCTTACTGTTCCCTTTGTTCAGCTCCTTGCATCTTTCTGCAGTACAAAACCAGGTAAGATCTTCAGCAACGTAAATACGCTATATGAGTAGTATCTTTCGCTATTTTCTGATGTCACACTGTTATATGACATCACTTGCAAATGGAGTATTTTTGGACAATATCAACTATGGAAAGTTACAAGCACAGTGCAAAGATCTAGCAGCTATATAGCGTAAGCTGGCTGAAATACGTTCTACTCACTACCCACCCACCTTTTTTTTTTTCACCAGAATATATTTGTTCACCAGAAATTTAATGAAATCAGTTATAATTAGAAATCTATTGTGCAATTCCTTCATTCTAATTATAGCCACACATCATAAAAAAAGACCTTACCAAATGCAGTTGAAGTGTCCATACATTTGATATTTGGAAAGATATTGCATGTTGGGCCGGGAGGAGAAGGTGATGACAGGTGATGACTGTATCTTTATAAGGGTTGAAACAAAATGACAGACCAGTAAATCCTGAAGCATGCAGTCCTGAGGTATTCTGAATATACATTCAATTTGTATTGTATTCATGTATTTTTTTCAAGTTACTGATATATTTTTTATATTTTTTGAAAGAACTATATGAATTTCAATTACCCATTTCTCAACAAGGTTTGTATCAGCTCACGTAAAACTTAACATCAAAAGCATTAAGTAATATCATTTAAGATACGGACATTTTTTGAAAGCTGAAACCTTAAACATTTCAGGAAATCCATGATTTTTAATTTTTTCAACATTAAGTATTTCAATGAGCTTACTTGTGAGAACTGTATTTTCCTACCTAGTCTAATTATTATGTGTGTAAAAATATTTTCAATTAATTTGTGTCCATTTTATTTGTTTTTTGGTTTTGTGAGTCTGTGTTTCTCTTTTTTGGGGGTGGAAACCTGACAGTTTTCTGGCACAGTGTTGTTTCAGATGCATGATAGCACAAAAACACCACAGATGTCAGAAATGTGTCATTATGGAAACAAATTCTACATCTCCAGTGGAAACACCCCTCTCATATTTTTTGCTCAAAACCACTGCCTGCTGTCTGCTCCAGCTTGCCTGAATAATCTCTTAAATTTCCACTGGGTCTAAGGTTGCTTTATGTCTTCACAAATCAGTTTGGTGAGATTCAGTAGGTTTTACCCTGGGCACATTTATCCTATAACAATGACTTCCTGTTGTGAAGCAGAACTAAAAAGAACCATTTGTTGTTGTGCAGTTAAGGCCTAGAACACAGACTGCCACCATCCTCATAGCCCTTAATTGTTTGTGAGCAAAACCCCTGCTTCACAAACTGTTACTCCTCTTTTTATTGTGTAATTTACAGAAAAAAAAAATTATTGGTGAGCTGTTTCTTAATTTAATGGACTTATTATATTCTACCACCAGCTGCCAAATAATTTGTAGAGATGCATTATCTTTTTGTGAATGTGCGCTAAGAGAGAGACAAAAGTATAAAGGCTGTTTGTTAAGTACATGGCAAAGAAAAACAAACATTGTCTCCTGGAAAGCAATTAAAATAGATCATCTCTCTTGGGTATGGATTAATTAGCAGAGAAGTACAAGTAGCATTTTTATTTAACCTCACAGAAAAATAATAAAATTATTAATTAATACGCTACCCTCAGTCCAATACTATTCAATTGAATGCTTAATCACATAAGTTCAGCATAGTTCAATGTAAAGGCTGGCTTTATCTTCCACATTCAGATCCTCCTCCAGGGTTGCCTTTCAAACACCCTCAAACATCTCTATGCCCACAGTTTTGATTTAGACATTTCAACATCTTAACTGAAATCTGAAGTGCTGCCTTCTTATTCAGGGACCTGTATTTCTCCCACTGATTCAGTCCTGGCATTCGGCATGTGGATGAGGCTCCATTTGTAATTCTCTGCCTCAATTCCTCTGTAGACTAATTTTCTGTTTGTTCTTAAACAGTACATGATACATGCCAGGATGACAAAAATTTCAATGCCTCAGGAAAAAAAAAACCAGTGACAACATATTTCATAGAACAGTCTGGTAACTGGAGTACTCACTGACAATGGAGGAGCTCTCAGCTTTTCCTGGGTTTAAGGATTATCTCAGATAAAGCAGGCCAATGTGCTTGTCCCCCTAAGTCTCTCCCTCTCCAAAGGGACCACCAAAAACCCGTACTCTTATAATTGTTTTCATTCTGAATCAATTAAGTTTTAATTTGTTTCTCATAAAGACCTAGCTTCTGGATAACACGACTGCTAGGCAGTAGCCACTTGGCTATCATATCCTACCAGGTAGGGGTTTGGCTGTCCTACCATGGCCCAGTGGTGCCTGAGCCTCACAATGCTGAGTGTCACATAAAAGAAATACAAAAATTCCCCCAAAGACAAGAATACTTAAAAAGAGTAGATAGGTGTAGAGACGGCATTAATTGATCATACCCTAACCTACCTATATACCTTATGACATATCAACAAAGAGATTGCCTTAAGAATATCTGTTGGCTAACAATTTCTGTCTCCTGGTTTATTTCAAAATAAGATTTTTGCTGGGTAGCTCTAAACATCCTCACTCCTCCAAGTGATTGTTGTGCATCTCACTTTAAATTCCTTAACTTTCTTTCCACTATGTATAGAGAGCATGACTTTCAGTGACAAAGGTTTCTTAGAGGCTGAATCACAACACAAATGGCTGAAATTACTATTAATCATGTGTGGTAAATACCATGGCAAAATTGCTACACATCAATCATAAAACATAATTTAATTATTAATATAAACTACTGTATGGTATAAATTACTCTATTGAGATATATGTGTCTCATTTATCCCATTCTTTTTTCCTTGTCACTCTCATATTCTCAAACAGGTAGGAAACAAAATCTATCAGTTGCATTGTATTTGAGGTAAACTATATCTTAAATCTGAAAAACTGCAATCTGACGGATATTCCACAAGTCCCAAAGAGAGGACAGATAAATTATTCATTGAAATATTTGCTTCTCTCTCTCTAATTATTATATCATTCAGAAATGATCTGACCCAGTCATCCTGTACATTTCTTAAAGTTTAAATTCCTGGAGCCTAATAAAAGTGACATACTGTATGACAGCATGATGCCAAGGTTAAATGTCTCTTGAGGATTACTTCATAAATTCAACTTCTATATATTCTATGTGTCTTTCCTCCCCAGGGATTCCTGAAGTTTATATGAAATACAAATAAACCCAAACTCAAAGTGGAAAAACTTTCACAAAATCCATAGGTATGAATTGTACTGAAACTCATTATATACTTTGCATTAACAGAATAAAAGAAACACAAATATACACAAGTTTGCTTGCTTCTGACAGCCATCCTCATTTACAGTGTGGCCAGCATTAAGCAGACAGTTAGTACTAGCAGTTTTGCAAAGATTAAGAGGTCTCCTATCGTTGAATTCAGCTTGCATCTAGAGGGAATATAGAACACGTTTATTTTTTTTCTCTTTAGTATAAATTAAAAAACTTGGTATTTTAAATAAATAGAGTAAATTCAAAAGCAGAATGGATGTGAATGTGAAAAAAAAAAGAAAAACCACTACATCTGACAGCCTAGAAAAAAATGAAATGAGGCTTACAGAAGATGCCTCTCCAGCAGAACTATTTGGAAGAATGTGGTTTTGCAGAACAAAATTGATTATTATATTCCATGCATGATCGCTCCACCTTAGGCGAATGTAAGAAATTACTTTTTGGTTCATAACTCATGTTGGAAGAAGCTGGTGGTCAATACCATACATTCAGATGCAGCAAGACAATCTTCTTCAATAGGAATACCAACGTAGACCAGGAATATTGAGAGCAAAAACCTAAACTCATTAGAATCAGTTATACTTTTGCCAAAAGGAAGATAACCCAATGTTTAGAATGAGTAGGTTAAGCAAACCAATAATTGGGAGTCTTATATTTGTAGTAAAAGGCGCAAACAAACTTTGGTTCCCTGCTTTATAACACTTCAGCAGTATGTGCTGACTACCTCTGTCTACACTCACATAATGAAAAGTCATTAATAGTGCTCAATACTGCAGCTTCTAGATATTCAGGTATTAAAAACCACTTGAAGTACTGAGAAACTAGATTTCTTGAAGATATCAAATATGGCTAGCAGAACCAGTGCTGTCAGCCATCAACCATTACTTTTTGAAAACAAGATATTAATAAATACCCACTGTTACGTGTAAAATGGTCCACAGCAATTGAAGCATACAAAATTCCCAAAATTCAAAACTATATAAATTCTCATTAGGTTCAGACCAAAATGTCTATCACAGAAATAATACCCAGAATTTTGAGTGATGCAAAAGTGGATTGATCTGTGGACATCAACAGCTATATTTGTTTACACAGGGAATCTGATGCCAAAATATCACTCCCAACAGTTTGGCATCTCATAGTCCTTCCAGTTAAATAGAACTTATCAAAACTAATTTAATCTGAAACATTTTCTTAAGTCACTGAATTTTATTATATGTCTTTCTTTACATGGTTAATAATATTTGGAAGCTGCTGACAGGAGAAAACAAAATATCATTCTTTTGTAAGTGTTCTAAAAGATTTTTTTTTTAAATGATTACATTATTTTTCTGTTCTTGATTTTTGTCTTCAAATACATAATTATTATGATACAGCAACCAACTTTTCTTCCTTCTGGTTCATGACTTCTTATGGAAATTATAGGTGCTGAAAGTATACCTAAAGACTTAACAAAATTTTGAGTTTATGTCTAATATGTGTACTTTTATAATCCTGGCTGGCCTATCTTAGCATGGAAAGAGCTACTTAGATTTCACCAAGACACTTATTTATATAATATCAGCAGAACTGGATTCAATAAGGTTAATTTTGTTCTTTTGTGTTCAAAAATCACTTTGTATAAACCAAAAAGAATAATCTGTTTTGATTTAGATGCATAGTGCCTTAAGAAAGTGTACACAGACTCTTAAAAACCTGCTGAAAATGGCATATTTATGAAAAAAGCGTGCGGTGTCCTTAATCAACATACCTAAATAACCTTGATGTGACATATAAATCTCATTATTTTGCTCTAGTAGGCAGCTATGGTAGTTTTCTTGTCCCACTGCTGTAATAATGTGTATATCCCTCACAAAGACATTTGCTTTTTAGGGAAATAACAGCTACCTATGTATGAAAAGTATTGCATTACAGTGAAGGCTTTAAAAATCTAATTAGAAAGTTAAAGCTAGATTAGAGCAACTCTATTACTTTGTATTTCTTTTAATGAACTGTTTTTTCTCCTCAGATTCCATTTTCAGGGAGCCCAAATATAATGAGAGTGGCAAGAAGGCTTATTATTCTCAACATCTCAGTAATTAATTATCATAACTTTGTTAGTGATGATTTAGAATCCATCTCATTATTGTGAATTAGTAATGTAATTAGTGTCAATGTGATTTTTGGCAGGTGAACCCTGGGTTGGAAAAATCTTAAAGGTTTTATTTTTTCATGGTTTGATGTTCTCCTCCCTTCATTTATTTACACATTTATTTTCTTATTTATTTACTTTATTTGGCCTCCACAAAAATCAAACAGAAGAAATGCGTAGATATCTGATCTTACTAATATGGAAATATCCCTGTGACACCAATAACTTCATTAAAGACCCATTAAAAGCTATTGCAAACAGGCTTTTTTAGCCATAATATTTTAAAGTTAAAAATTTAAAAACAACACGTCTTTTTTATTATTTTTTTTTTTGTCTTAAGCCAGTAACAGATGCTATTTCACAATGGTATTATCATCATAAATAAAAAATGAGGCTGATTCCCCCACTTATCAGTCTGGGTAATTAAAAGCAGGCAAATGCTACACAAGTCAAATTAGAAAGCATGAAATCAATTCTTTGAATTTATACATAAACACATCATTATTTTTCTGTCTTCATGGAAATTTTTTCTTAGGAAAAAGTCTGAGTAGAAGTCTCTGTGTGATGTCGTGCCATTACTGCACACATTAATTCCTGTTAGTGGCAGATCTCTGAAATCAGCCCAGCACTTATCACGGGGCACTTTTTTTCTTCCTGCACTGACCCAGGGATTGAAGGTATACATGGGAAAAAAATCCCACTGTTGATCATATAGGAGCATCATATCTCATTAATTCAGAGACCACTGTGCTACAGTATAGATTTGCTTTGCACTGTGTCTACACTGGTGAAACTAACAGTGCTGAGGAACTGATAAAAGGGTCCACAGCGTGATTTTTGGCTTCTCTAACTGGCATGGTCCCATACAACTTCCATGCAGGGTGCAGAAGTTAGCCCTGACCATGGATTTTCCCAGTAGTCAATTTGGGTGAGACTGGTCTTTTTTGGGGAGACAATAACATGGATGCTGCTTTTGTGTGGACTCAGTCTCAGAAAATAGGCGCTTCAGTTACAGCATAACTAAACTTAAGAAGAAGTCTTCTTTTCGTCATTAATTTCATTTCATATCCATCAGAACACTTAGACAACAAAAAAGTTCTTGTTCTCTGTCCTGCGATAATTTTAATAGCCTGTAGTATATCCTTTTAATTTTTCTTCTCAAAAACCAACCAAGCTTTCAAAGGTCAGTTATTACATGTTGCTATAACATAAATTACAAAGAATCAGTATAATTCCTTCTTGATCTGATGTGAATACCAAGGACTGAAAGACATCTTGGTTATACAATAGAGTTTTCCGGGCATAGATGAATAAGATTTTCCATTTGTAACCAGGTCAGTCTGACTTTGTTCTCATGCCAACTCAATGGAAGACAAATCTTTTGGTCTGTGGAACTGCAGAGATGTACAAGCAAAACTTCTTTCCTTCACTTCATCACAACTCACTGCAGTTACACCCATTACATCCACAGGGAAACACTGCCAAAAAAATGTTTTCTTGTTCAGGGAAGTTGAGAAGAGTTGGAGGGGTGTGGTTTGGGGTTTTTTAAATAGCCGTGTGTTTAAGTGGTAAAAAAATAATTCACTTTGGTTTTCTTCTGTATTTGTTAGTATTTCTTCTCAGTCGTTAACATATCAATAGTCATTTAAATATATACATGATCTCGACATTTGTTCATAATACAGATCGGCAGAGAAAAATTTATTTGTGTAGTTGGTAAACACAGAATTGTAAGACATCTTTACTTTTTTTCTAAATTACAGAATTATTATTATAGCATTATTGTAAGCATTATGTACTGTAACTTATGTAAGGGGACAAGAAGGAGACTAGAACAAGACATGAAGGGGAAGGAAATGTGAAATCAACTGTCTCAAGTATTGGCTGAAGATATCCTTTGGTCTGCCCAAATAAGCGTTCATTATTAAGTTTTGGTTTTATTTTTATATTAAGACCATAAATGTTGCATAAGCTCCCCATCTTTTGTAGAGGTAAATATCAGACATCTATCTTCACCATTCTTCTGCACTAGTTTCTGTTATTTACAATAAGAATTGAGACTTCATTTGCTTTCTCCCTAAAACAACAATGATTTCCTACAGCTAAGTTCTTCATGGCATATTACACTTCAAAATTTGGTTAATGTAATACTTGGAAACAACAATCTGGCATCTTTACTATCTCTAAAATAAAAGTATATAGTCCGTAGCAAAAAAATAAAACCCAATAAAACAAATTATATGTGGACACGAACAGAGAGAATTATTGGCTGAGAACATGGACAAAGGACAGGACAAACTCAGAAAAAGCCCTTCAACAATCTGAAAAGGGAGGGGGGAAAAGGACAATTCCTTCAATCAAATCAAATTACCCCAACCAAGTCCATTTTATCTCATTTTCACCGTGGGATTTTGTCACTAAGGCTTTTCTGGATTTAAGACAATACAGAGCTTAGCCTTAACACAAAAGAGGCTACTACTGCTTTCTGTGCTGGAACTGTAAAATAATCCTCTAACTACCTTTGTCTAAAGATCAAATGACACCTTCAACTACAGTATCAGCAGTGTAAAACTGAACAAACAGCTATTACACACTAGTGTTCCAGTAATACGTGCATTAGTGTCCCTGAGGGTGCATTTATGGGGATAGACCAAATGATTCCAGAGGAGCTATAACTGTCTTTAAATCAATGATGCATGCGCTAAGGAGTCCCTAAGCACTCATTGGCAGTGTCACACCTAACAGCTCCCTTGAGACCTGCACTGAGGGAGATCTTCCATTGTCAGTAGTAGGTAGGGAACCTGGCTACAGCTTCACCTCTGTTAAGCTGTAGCCACCCCAATCCTCAATGTTAACACTGAATGAAAAAGTCTATTAGCAAATGTAGAGTCTAAAAAACTTACCTCACTGTAATATTCAGTGCCTGCTTCATAATACAATTCAAGTGAATAAAAACAGTAACATGAAAATGATGGGATTTTTTAATTAAGCAACATTTTAAAGAAATGTTCCCCATAAATAAGAGAAAAAGCTACTAATTTGTTTATAAACAATCTTTCAAAACAGGTAGAACATTTATAGTCTTGCTTTCTTGGAGCTTAGTAAAATTCTGTCTTTCTCCCTGCTCTGAACTAGCTTAGATGAGCTAAAACGCACTGTCATGTGTGCATGCACACACATAAAATGTTTCTGGACTTTTCCCCCAAAAGACAAACACGGAGTAAATGAGACAAAATTTTATCTCCTAATGGAACAAACTGACCTTCTTTGAGAAAATATGAAAATTGTTGAACAGCACATTTACACATAGGCATAAATAAAAGCTCAGGAATGTTACATGCAAAACCACGTGTGCATTTATAAGATAAAATGTACATATTTCAATATTAGCAATGTAATTTTTAACTCTACATGTACATCTTAGTAGCAAAAGCTGTCATTAATCACCTCCTGCAGGAGCAACTCAGGACCTAGTGTAGGAACCTCATACAGCTACAGTTGTGACAAGAGTGGGAGACAGCTGTAGCTATCCATTTTGCTTACATTTTGTATTAAATAAATGTCTTCACTTGCCTGGGGGCAGCCTGTAGTCCTGCATGTCAGACAGATGCCTTATCTGGAGCAGGCGCTTGACACCTCATTGAAGGATTGTCGCTGTGCCACCATGGAGATCCCATTGACTTTGATTGGCCTAGCAGCTGCTGCTAACCCTGGGGAACAGCGTTTTCTCTACACAGGGGCTTGTACATGGGACAGACATGACAAGGGCAACAGGAGCATCACTGTTAAAGACATGACATACTGGAGAGACAAAATTACACTGTAAAGTGCAAGCATCTGCTCTGTTGTAGTCTATGCAACCTTGGGCATCTCAGGTCTTTGGTATTTTCAAAGGTCAGTTAATATTTGGAAAGTCATTTTTTTTTCCTATTATAGTTCCTTGAAGAAACTAAACCAGGAGTACCCATTGCCCATATACAGCTCCCAGGTGTGCCATACTGGTTTGGGTGTTTTTCTGATAGTCAAATAATCACTTTCTTTGCTAAAACAGGCAGATAAAATTCCAAGTCTGGAAGTATGTCATGGAGACTTAGACTAAAAATCAGTGAATAAATTCCACTGATATCTCCTTGGTATGGAAATACCTGGGACTTGCAATCAGTTGTGATGTACCAGGCTGCAACAATCTTATGTTTTCTTTAACACAGAAGTCATTACCTTTATGTTATGATAGAATAACAATAGGCTTTCAAGAATCAGCACCCTAACAGAGAGATAACAGCTGAACACTATCTGTTGGTTATGCAGTGGCCATTTTTCCTCAATGGTTTTGGTAAATCAGTTAGTTTAGCTCCAGGGAACAACAATGTTTTACCAGGATGCTATGTCAAATTACACTAAATGAAGATTTGTCTCATCATATTTCCAAAGGGATATTGAGCTTGCACTAGTAATGTCCTACTTAATTTGAAAGATAGTAAAATATTGTAAATCTTTAAGAAATTTCAGACGTGTGAAAAAGAATGGCATAACAGAATCCTCACTGCTCAAAGCTTCCACATTGCTCCACCGATGTAGTTCACCACTCACACCTCTTTCAGTGACTGGGAGGTGTAGCACAAATAAAAGGGATGATTTTCAACTCAATTTCATTCCAATTTTAGTAGTAATTGCTATTACTGCACATTATGCTGTCGCTTATCAAATTCTTGATACCATCACCATACACACACCCCTTCAGTTCTTTTCTCTGGTTTTCTGAAATAAAGTAGGCTTAAAACATCAGAAAATTGGAGTTTGCTCACTAGCATAAAACAATATAATTTGGCAAAGGAAAAAATGGTACTGCCACAGAAAGAGAATTACATTTTTTCTCCTGGAAGAAGAATTTATAAACTGAACCTGCACTTTGTATTGATTGTTTCTTCATCTTTAACAAATCACATTTTAGAGTATATTCTTTTCCCAATTAGAATCCCAATGAAGTAACTGATGCTCAGACAGAGAAGGTAATAAACAAGTAATATAAATTTAGCAAAACAGACTGAGGATATGCAGTCTCATCACAATACTCTAAATCCTACAAATTCCAAGGAAAGATTAAAAATAACGATCCAAGACAGTTTATAAAAAGATCACAAAAATCCCAGAAGAATCACATTTTTCACTTCATCTCTTTTGATTACATCCCCATGCATTACAAGCTTTTAGACAGGATTTAAGCACTTCATTTTCCCTGTGATTTGGGAGAATTAATTAAGATGGCTAAGACAGCTTTCTCACTCTTGAAATTAAGAATATTAATGTCAGTGATTTCCTATTTCCCTATCTAACATCCACATCCATTGTACCATCTAAGTACTAAAAAAGTAATACACAGAAAAATAGAAATACAGAAAGTTTAAAGTATAAATGTCATCTAGAGGCCCATGACAGTTTGCCAAAACCACAAGACCCAGGAATGCCTCAGGCACCATGGTTGTCTATAAGAGGCTGAATCAAACTCTTGCTCCACGCCACTTATGCTGAGGTCTTTCAGCTTAATTATTTGCACCTGAGTTGTGTGCAGGTGCCCAGGTGTTGGCATGAAGGGGCCCCAGGGGTGGACTCTGTGGGAAGATATAAAGAGCTGCCTCATAGCAGGGACAGCTGGTTCCAGCCATCTCTACAATGGAGCTACTGCAGGATACAACTGAGCCCATCAGGCAAGCTAATGGTGTGTCTGAGAAAGGGTGTTTAAGAAAGGGCAAAAAATGTGAGGGGAATGAAACAATGGAGAGGGACTGTTATGGACTGACTACACTTCTCACCCTCCTGCCCTGCTCGGTGCAGGGGGAGAGCAGAGGATGTTGGAGTGGAGGAATGAAGTTGAGCCTACAAAAGGTAGGAGTGGGAGTGAAAGTATTTTTCTAATCCTTTTATCTTTGTTTATTTATATCCAAATCTATTTCAATGGGTAATAAATTGAGTTAATTTAGTCAACTTGACCCTGTAAGGTAACTAGTAAGCAACCTCTATGTCTTTATCTCAACCTATGAGGTTTTTTTCCAACCTATTTTCTTACCCTATCCTGTTGAGAAGGGGGAGTGAGAGAGTGGCTGGCTGGGCAACTAGCAGCAAGCTAAGGTTGACCCAGCACAGAATCCCAAATGAATATTTGCCTTTCAACCTCATTCTAGTAGGCTGTTGGCTATTGAAACAATGAGTTGGTCTTTGCTTTTTCATGATATTTCTTGTGAAGTCTTGGTTCCACTGGCCAGGATTGCTTTTGTACAAATGCATGATTTCATTTATTTTGTAACTGTACTTTTTGTATTGGTCACTTTGCCAAATCAAATATTAGCTTCAGATGGAAGGCACAGTCTCATCTTCACAGACCCCAACCTGAGCAAATTTAGCATTTAGTGAAATTTGCAAACCAACATACTGTCTAGGTTCTCCATACAGTCCACAGCAGATTGTTGAATTCCAGCACAATCAAACAAGCAACCTTCTGCATCCTAGAAAAAAAAGGCAAAGAGCATAGCAGTCCCTTAAAAAGAATTAAATATCCAAATCTTAGCTGTGCATTGCCCAAATTCAATGACACATAGCTTCTCTCTTAGAAGAGTCCCTGAATCAGTCCTGGTCTTTCTCACCAGCAATACATTGCTGGGGAAAGCTGGTTTGTTTAAAATCAGTAGGACCTATTAAATCATTCCCATTGTGTATAGATCCTATGTTCAAATATCTCTTTCAGGAGACTGAATAGGATTTTCTGAAGAGCACATTTGGGATCAATTTTAGTCCGGTTTATTGAAGGTATCCTGGCTTGGGCAAGTACATAAATATTATATACAACAGGGACTGAAACTTGACCACCTACCCCCAAAGAGAATAGCCTGATCAGCAAAGTGTTGGACCAAACTCCTTCTTTCACCTTCCTAGGAAACATTTATCTGCAAAATTGTTGTTCAGAGAAAACTGATTTCATCAAACCAATTAAGGTATATTTGCTTGCTTACATATTGGTAGAGCATAAAATATTATTCTGATGAAAGGGAATGAATGTTTCACAGCATGCAGTTTTCTTCTAGGAAACTGAACTGTTCAAGTTATATCTGGAACTTGTATGCATTGTAGTCCTACTAAGTCAATGTCTGTTATGAACCACAGTTTTCAAACCCTGTCATTTATTAATATACTGAAGAAATAATGAATGCTTATTACTGTAGCATAAGAAGAGGGTGGGTTAAAATCCAGTCAGGCAGGTCAAGAATGTAAACATCCCAGATACCTTTTTATTTGTCATAAGCAAAGAATAAATAAGCTAGGCTTGCTTAGGGGACATCTAACAGACTAAACTGAAGCTTCTAACCTGAGAAGTGTCTTCTTTCAGGAATCTAATGTGGCTAGATGTGAGATCGTGCAATGCTTTGGTGTCTATGTTAGACTACTGTGTGCATGCCAGCAAAAGGAAATTTAATTGCTAGATGGTGTTTTATCAATGAAAAAGATAGTAAAAGAGTTTAGGTATGGAAAGTTAAGCACACACAAACCTCCTTTGCAGGTCTTCAAAGGCTTTTACCTCTGACTTACCCCTGACTATGTTAGGAACATAGATATACAGTAGGTTGTTTCAGCAAGCACCAAAATGTGAGTAAAAATTAAACTGGGACCACTTGATTTGTTGTGTCTCTGGTTATTTACTGGCTTCATGCTTGTATTTCAGAAGACAAAATTCCTTTTCATGGAATTTGTATCAACCACTGTTTTTAACTATGGGTGGTTTTTTTTCTCTTAAAAAGGGCAGGAAAGCCTTGAGGAGTCCTATTATCTTTTGTCACCTTGGCTTGCAGATGAGCTTCATTCTAATTCCCCTTCCCTTCTCTCATTTATGATAGAGTGATGTTATCTCTCAGGACTAGGCCTCAGGAAGACTGCAGATCAGACTTTCTCCAAGTCTAAGAACAGTGATGTTACTAAAATAAAGCACTAGCTACCCTTTCAAAGGAACAATGTGAAGTTTAGAGTCTTAAGCCACCTTTCACTCAAACCATCATTAAGAGAAATAAATCAGATTTAGCTTTTTCAAAGCTTGATTTTTTTCATTGGAAATCAGCTCAAATAGCACATCAACATTCCAAATAAATTCAGTGTTAGTTCATTTATGCGTTGTAGAGAACCAAATTTGACTAAGGACATCTTCTATATATGTAGCTACTGATGTTATTATAGATGGTGTTATTTACCATGTATTACTTCCTTAGTATTCATGTGTGCCAAGGAGGGGGATCTAGTTTTTCAAGTAACACTTTCCTCTCCCTTAAGTTTCTTCTGCCTCAGCTGCATCTTAGCATGGTGTCAATCTCACACATGTCCTACTCACTTTAATCTCATGATGACTTCACTTCAAAGATAGGTTTTTGATTCTAAATAACTCCCTTTGAAAACAGGGTATATTGTGCTCAGCACTGGATTGGGGCACAGTCCCTGAAGCCGAGAACCTAAGTAGAAAGAGGAGGAGAAGCTTTCTACAAAGGAGTAAGGCATCCTTCCCTAAGATGTATAGTCAGTCTCTAAGTCCCGAAAGTCGTTCATGTCATCTGCTTCTTAGCCAAAGCCCTAGGCAAATGTCCATTCTGCTTTTCAAAATTAATCATCAGCTGAGCTCAAAAGTTGGATGAAATGACTACTTAATGTATCACATCACCCTTAGATGGAAATGCAGCAGCATAATAAATACAAGCCATCAGCTTCAACTCTGAATTTCTGTGCTTTTGTGAAGAAGAAAAAAACCCAACACTATTATCCTAACATAACTATAGTTAATTTGTAAAGCTGAGAGACTGAAACATACGGGAAGAAGACCCCCAAATGATTGCTTCTGATTAACTATTATGTGGCCATTATACATGATTGTTACACAGTGTTGGGGGGAGGAAGGGGGGAAGAGAGGAAAAAAAAAACCACCACACACACACAAAAAAAAAGCCCAACAAAATTCTTAGTGAAAACAAGTTTAAAGATTTATTTTTTTCCTGTTTTCTGTTAGTAATGAAGGACTGCTTAAGATTATAGAATAAGGTGAGTAATGCATAGAATACTCAGAAAATATTTATGATGGAGATTTACACATTAAATAGCAGATAATCCCTATATAATCTGCTAATGCATGCACTTTAGGTACATCTGAACAGCTCACAGAAGCAAGAAAGAAATATTTTCCTCACTTACCTCATGACACTAGAAGAGGAGTATAGTTGCTGAATTTTGAGACTGAATTAAAAGTAACAATCATTGAATAATGAGATATCTATTTCCTAAAAATAATTTTTATTTGAAATAGTACCTTTTCATACTTTTGTCAAGCTAGATCAAGTAAACAGTCCTCTCTAAAAGCCAGTTATTCAAGTTTGACACCAATTCCACCCACACTTTCCATTCACTCTTCAGGTCTATATTAAACTGCATATTTAATTCATATAATTTCTGCAACTTTTCACTTAGCAAATTTAAGTGAGCTTGTGACAGTATGGCATAACTACTGATGTCAGTAGTAAATTACTTGACTAGTAAATTAAAACAGGCATTACAGAAATTTTCATGTTTACAGTTTCATATTTAAAAGTAACCACTGAATGTTAACAAGTACCTAGTAAATCAGCCTTGAAAGAGAACGGATCATAATTTTGCCCCACTAGAAATATTTAGGCAGTTAAACAAACCAAAACTGTGCAAAAGATAATGTCACAATAGGTGGAGGTATTCAAACATCAGAATGGTTCTTATAATAAGGGCACTGGTTTGGGTGATGCAACCTTTTTCTTGTGGGGAAGAGAATTTGCTAAATGAATTTAGGGAATAAATAACCTCAGGTTGCTGAAGTTAACACTCATGCTTTTTACATGTATAGACAAGGTTAAATTCTTTTGATCAAAGGAAGGAGAGAGGACAGGAGCACATTAGCCTTTACTTTTCAAGAATATACTACAAGATTTGTCTCACATCTGCTATTTCCAGAAATAATTCTGTCAATAGTAGTCATTTTCCAGGTATTCAAAAAAAAATGGCTTAAGCTGGACTTATAAATGGAAAAAGAAAATAAATTTTTGGCAACTTAAATTTCAGAGGTTTAGAAGTCTGGTCTTCATAATGTGTTCAGCCAGCACTACAAACATAACAGAAAGTAAAAATTAATTCATTTGCAATCAATTAGCTCCTTTATGTTCCCCCAGGATAAGACAGTCTGTTGCTTTTCAGCAACAGGGATATAACACATTCTGCGTTATTTAGGGAAAACAGAACTGATAAATCAGTTTGGGAGGGTACTGAATACTGAAAATCATCTAGCTTGATAGTACCCCTCCCCTTTATCCAACATATTTGACTTTTGAGTTTAAGACAATTCCTGATTATAAAATTTGAGAATGCTCTGGACAAATATTATATTAGGGAAAATTAGCCTAATTAAGAATAAAGATGGTTACAACTAGGAGTTCATCAGCATATTCAGAATAAAATATTTTTTTCTTTCGGAGGTCTAGATGTTGAAAATGTGCTGACATTTCCTCTGTCAGCTAGGGAATAGCACAGCACAACTTTCTTATTGGCAAAATGTCTGGTATGCTTTGTCAAATTTTTCATATTTTTGACTGATCTCATTATTATTATTACCATATTCATTGTTTATTATTGCAACATTTTTTACTCTTGTAGTCTCGCAGAAAAATCTGAAACAGCATATACATACATACACTGTGCATGGAGTGCTAACTAGAGCTCTATTTATATTTTCCATCCAACTGTTCTGTCAACCATTTTCTTTAATATTCATTTAATATTTTGATGGAATATAGTCTTTTTATTCAGACTGTTAATAAGGATGAAAAAGTATCTTCACACTCATTGACATACAAGTGTCCATGGTCAGGAATTTTGACCCAGTGCCTCAAAAGAACAAGAAGCACTGGCCCATGTAAACATAAATCATAATTATTTTACTATCTCTCTACTAGAGATAACAGTCAGGATCAATTTACCCAAACTTAATTTATTATTCCTTATCTGACTTTGGTTCTTGCAGGGATCCTATGAAGTGTTTTAGCTTGCTATTAAACACAAGCTGTTTCAGAATGACAAAGAAGCAGAATAATGATACGGGTTTGAAACAACAAGCTATCTTCAAGAATTTTCTTTTACTGATAGGGACAAATGCCAAGTCTATTGCAGGTTGCTTGTGAAAAACTTGTGGTAAGCAAGTAAGAAGGTCAGAAAATGAGATAAATGTACAAATCCTGGAAGTCGGAATCTAAAAGAGAATAGGAAACTCGGAGACCCAAAGTACAATTCCTATGAGAGACTGAAGGGCAACATTCAATTACTTTAAGGGGAATGACTTAGGTTTCAAAAATAAAGGGTTTATACAAGGCATTTAAGAGCAGTCATTTATAGGCATTGATGTTGGCCTTGGCAAGAGTTTTAAAGGTTAATATTTTAACACTGATAGTTTTTCTTCTCATTTATACGCTAGAGGAAGAAATTCCAGGGGCTGATTTGATTTTGCTACGGGTCTTCTTAATGGAAGACTGCCTCATATTTCTAAATAGTAAAACTTACGGTATAAATCTTGTCATCTAAATTTAGCCCTCTAAAAGATAACTGTTCAGTCCAAGCTAATCAGCCACTCTGGCACTACAGTCAGGAGAGAGTGTTTCCAGTGTAATGATTTACTCTATTTATTGTATGCCCTTATTTTAGTATTAAGCAGACTGACTTCAAACAGGGTCTCTTTCTTTCAGCACTACCTATATAGAGAACTCAGGTGATTCTTTAACTCTAGATATCTGCTTTTTAGCTGTCTAAAACGCACTGGAATAAACCTCACCTGGTGTAACTGAAAGATTTTTTCATGCATCAATCCACAATTCTTGTATATAACCAAACAGAAAAGGCATTGTTAAATTCAAAAATCTTTTCAATCTCCCATTTTTATCTTTCTGAGTTGAATTTTTATATCCCTAGTAGAAACCCCCTCTCACCCCGGTTAAACAAAAGGCTGAAATCTCATTCTTTCTCAAGGCAAACTTAATGGATACTTCAATATTAGTCATAACATTTACTATTTTGTGAAACTTCTTTCTATGAGTTGGATCTTTCCTAAGTTCAAAGTTAGTTTTCATGTACTGACATTTGGTCCTCTAGGACATTTGTAGCCTGGAGGGCAGAAGAAGGATATGGAAGATCTGCCTTGCTTCAGTGCTTCCCTCTCATTTATTTCAAAAAGAATCACAACTAGGTCTCTTCCCTGTTTGCCCACTGTACTGTAGTGCTCCTGAAACATCAGCCACAACTACAAATTTTGGAGTGTCAGACTTTTATTCATGCCTATACATGTTGTTAAATACTTCATGCACTGACTTGTGTAATCTTTTCATCACCCTCACACTTGAGCACAGTCCTGTTTTTTTGCTATAGTGTGTTAACTTGTATGCTAGTGCAACATCCTTGACCGTCCCTCTCAGAGGGATAATTAATTTCATTTTCACACATCACAGTTTGAGGGAATAGGAATTATAATCCCTCTTTAGAAACGGCAATTCATGTAACATCTAGAAAGTAATGAACAAATAGGAACTACACTGGCGTTTGGCAGTTGGATAGCTTGTTCCTTTAACTCTTTTTGGAAGCTAATGTCAAAATATTTAAATAGGTTTTGTGATTATTATTTTTTTTAAACAAAAATAAAAGCGGAGAGGTACCTCTATCATTACTTATTCTACCATAGTTCTTAATACCAATTAGGAACCCTTCCAGCTGATAAACCATGCCACAATGATGTGCCAAAAAAGAATACCAAAATGAGACTAATATCCTAATCATATAGTCTGCATCTTTTTAAGTGAACTCCCTCCAAGTGTAGTAGAGTTCCTGTCCCTATGTTGTGGCAGGAAGATAAGTCACTTACATTCAATAGCATTTTGGCAGAGAGCTAGCATCCTGATAGAAAAGGTAGTGCTTGGAAAGCAACTGCTTTACATAAGAACTGAAACTCTTAATTTAATAGATAAAAGAGCTGCATCTTAAGTATCAGCAGTGAAAACTTGTATCAATGTCCTTGGAGTGATATAACCTAGAGTTAGATTGCTTATACATTGGCTTTTACCAATAATGTTCCAGAAACATAATAACGGAAAACAACTAGGCTTTTCAGGAGACATAATTAAGAGTTAGATAGGTTCCATAACAGAAATAGAGCACTTAATTTATTATAAATGAGCGTAGGATCTTTGGCAGAAGTGTAGAATGCCTTACCTTTAACAACAATATTACTTTTGAAACAGAGTAAAGAGACTTAACTCTGTAGAATATCTACCACTGACATTCAAAACTTTCAAAAGTTGATAAGGTTGTTTCAGCATCAAATATAACAGATAGTGAAGTCTAGCAATTTTTCAGGGTACTTTTTTCTGTGTTAATCAGAATGGATCTCCAGGTTTTTGAGTAAGAATGCTGTTTAGAAAGCAGTTATTAAAAAAGAAAGATATTAAAAGTAATATTGATGATTTAAAAACAAAACTTGCAGAGACAGTTTTTTAATAAATGTTCAGCTAACTCTAATTCTTTCCTGTTTTTTCCCATACAAAGCACAGTATTTACTTAATATCAAATACACTTGAGAACAAACTGAACTTTTTTTTTTCCCTGCAGCAAAGTGTAAGAAAGTCTCAGAAATACTTGGTTAAAATCACATTGATTTTAACAACATCAGAGTTACCCTTTTTTTTTATTAACGAACTCTACATTTACTAATATTTAACTTTATTTACTCATAAATTTTTAATAGTAAGATTATGGCCCAGTTACGCGGGTGTTGTAATGTAGACCTTATATTTTAAGAGAATTCAGACAAATAAATCTACAATCCTATGATTCTATGAAATTTTGTAGCTTACACTAACAAAGGATCTGGCCTAGGATTAATTGACCTTCTGTGTAAGTATAAGGCTATCCCGTCACCTACCACCCAATAAATGTGATGCCTGTCTTATTACTTGATTATATTTTTTTTTTGTTTAAATTCTGCATACATAGAGCTGATGCTTGGCATAGCTATAAAGCGCTATACAGGTCCTATTTGTCTCTATTCACTAGGTAAATTTCACAGAAAAAACTAAAAATTCCAGTACTTGTTGGGAGCGATGCACTAGCCTATATATAGACATTAATATCAGAATGCCATTAATAACGTTATGCAGCCCTTTTTCATTTAAGATCTGCTCATTATCACAATATTCCTTAGGAATATATTTTACTGAATATAAAATCCACTTTCAGAGACATCATCTGAGAAAATTAAGTGGCATGGTCGATTTTGTCTTATTATATTTTCCATTTTAAATAGAATTGTAGTATGGCTGTTGAATTGGATGCTCAATACTGAAAATAAGTTATCAGCTGAGACCCTACAGATAGCATTGTTACCTATACTAGTAGTACAACAACTATAACTTTTGTATGCAATGCAGTTACAACAAGAAGCCCAACTGATACAAAGATACGGCATTAGGAACTGTAAATGTAAGACAATTTACATCTCTAAAGTGTTTTCAGTCTGAGCAAATAAGGTTAGAAATCTCCTATAGCAAGTGAAATTCCAGCATCACTAATATCAAAGAATTTCACTTACTGAATTCAGTGAAAGAACTGATGCAAATCAAGAAGCTTCAGGAAGAATGAGCATTAAACCCAGCTAAACACTAGAGCTTAGAGCAGTCTATGTCTTAGATACAAAATGCGTATCTCAAGAAATGGGCTGATAACACAAAGGACTCACAATCAGAAAATCACTTAATATTCATTTAACCAGAAGTGCATGAGTCAACTAAGATTTAAATGCATGTTTAAACACAACTGGGGTTCTAAAAACTAGGCATGTAATGGAAAATAAGTCTGGGGTGGGTGGTGTGGGGGAATGATATGCTTATATGAAAATCATGGGGAAAAAAAAAAAAGACAACCAAAAATTCACACAACGTTTTTTGACTGTTTAGATCAAACAGGGTAGAAAACGGTGTTTCTTCTGCCACTGTGCTCTAATTCAAAAAGGACTGAAACTATTCAACCGAACCACATGAGGCAGTTAATACTGCTTATTAAATAAGAAACTGTGGTTCTCTACCTCTTACATTATCTTCTGAAACACTCAAGCCAGATTAAGTCAGTTTAAATTTTGTTATGACTGCTGCATTTACAGAGGAAGATAATCATCAAGAGAACGAAAAGGACAAAATAAAAGGTGGTACAATGTTACTTTGATTACTCCTTTTGCAGTCAGTAAAATGCTAGACATAGGAGTATCTTAAGAGCAGTCAATAAACAGGTAGTAAGACCAAACTGTCTACCTTTAAGCAAGGAAAAACAAAAGCAAGGAACCCCCCCCAACTTTATTTCCCAGCTCTGAGTTGTTACGAGTACAAGGCCCAATCTGTAACTTAACATGCATCGTTGTCACTTATAAGGGAGCTCTGAGAAACCAACCCTGCCGAGATTCTTCCTCCAGCATCCACAAGCACTAAGAGCAAACATAATTGCTTTCAGAAACTTCATGCATGTTTATGGCAGCAGTGAATTTGTCCTAGAGTCTTTATTCAGAGATAACTGTCTGTGGAATCTCAATATTCTAAGCAAATATGATTGCTTCCTGGGATGGAAACTGATTATATCTGACCACATCAGTTTAATGAGGAAAAAATATACAAATGTAAGATACTGTTCACTGGGTAACTTTACTCACTGTCAGTAGGTTTAAATTTGATACTGTATAGCCCTGCTCTGAAGATTCATGCTTCATCCTTAGGTGAGAAATTACTTTAAAGGTATGGCACAAAAGAATGCATCCAGTTTACAGCCATGCTTTGTAGCCTACAGAGTTTAGTCTAACAGTTGATGGAGTTTTATTAGGGATAAAGAATCAGCTCACATTATTTTTTCCTTGACTGTATTTTAGGGTGGTAGTAATTAGCAGAGGATTTGGCAGACAGCTGAGGGCAGAGTGGTAACTTCTTAAGTGGCCTTGCATGATTCTTCAAAGCTCATTTGTCAGTCATTAAGCCTGTCTATGTAAAGACATCCATTAGTAGAGTTACGCCCTACAAATGCATCTTTTGAAGCACCTTTGTTAGAGATTTGCTGTCAAAGTTCAAAGTTACACAAATGAAAGTTATTATTGCATTCACAAGGTCCAAAATTAGGAGAAGTAAAACCACATTCAGTGTTATGTGTTGCTCGTTATTGTGTTATACTGCTTGGATTTGAAATGGGAGCATTTTGGAGCAGGAAATGGCTCACAGTACAGAAGTGATTGAGGTTGACAACTGCTACCTTCATATAACAGTGCATATATAGTAATCCGACAATATTTTACAATGTACATTTGCAATAGAGAGGACCAAAGAAGGCCATCTCCAGCCCACAAATCCCCTATTAAAACATTCAGATGAAATTTCAGTCTATTCCAACGTACACTAAAATGTCTGATGTGGAGTTCTACATTTATCATCTCTTAATGAAGAGCTGCACTTAGTTTACAGCTAAAAAATTACCACTTACCTGTATTGTAAACTTAACTGGAAATCTGAAAAATCAAAGAATTTCACATTTTTTTTTCCTCTTGCTGCGTTTTTCCACAGCACCAACTAGTAATGAAAAATCAAATATTTACACTTTTGTTTTGAAAGAGAATTTATTACTTCAAAATTGAAAATATTACAAAAGGAAAAGCTCAATGGAGTTTAACAAAAATTCCTTTTCCATCAAATGGAATGTTTCTGAGGAGTATTCTTGGTACAATCATCTCAGCACCTCCTAATATGCTTTACATGGCCTGTCTAAATATTAGCTTATGAATGAGAAGAAGAAAATGTGGTTCAGCTGCTTAGTACACTGATACTGGAGGGGAAGGAAATAACTACTGAGAAATGTTAAGTAGAACTTGGCAACAAGACATGTAGGTGACTATGGCAGAACTGAAGTCTAATAAAAACATTAATGTGACCTGTTTCCAAGTTAGCCTCAATCCATTTTGTGCATTCAGACAATATTTGGTTTAGTGACAAAATTACAGGCAGCAAAAGAATTAACACATCTCCGACATTGGACTGCAAATTTTGAAGTGGGCACCCAAATTGGGAAATAATTCCTAAGTTTTGCCTAAATCTCTCTGTGGATCTAGCACTTATAGATAAGGTTATGTAGCATGTGAGAGCATCTGGTTCATTAAGTTATTTGATTAAACGCTATTCCGTTTAAGAGATATAACAAGGAAAGTAATAAATTAAGCACAGATGCACAAACCTTAAGAAGCAGGTGATAATGGAGACATTAACAAAGCCCACAACTCTTTTGGCACATCTTGAAGAACTGTTAAAGGAAATAATCAGGTATAGATTTGAGGAGAATCAACCTGAACCTTGCAAGAGATAAAAAGGAGGTAACATGACTTTTGTGAGTATTATGGGTTATTTGAGGGGACCTCTGTGACTGTGTGAAGCTCATTATAGAATTTCAGAAAGGTCTTGTGGGATTACATGGTGTTTTCTATGGGATATTTAGGGGAAGAGCCAAGGGCAGGGAAAGGGAATAGCCAGGCTGGATTGGGGAGGAAAAAGCATAGGAGAATTAAAAGGGGCATAGATGGAAAGGGCTGCTCGTATGTTAGCAGGCTGACAGTCAGTACCCTTGCCTGCCTGAGCCTGGTTGCCTGATCACTGCAATCTATCCTTTCTTATTATTAAAACCTACATTTATCCATTTTTACTATGTAAGGTCAATCTTTATCTTATGTAGTTATGTATGTTTGCTGTAAGTCTAAATTCCAGCTATAGGTCACAGCACCTCTATGTCTAGTTGTCAGCAGCTGGTGTGGGTTTGTACTGGGAGGGGTGCTGCTGGGGGTGTTGCCTGGTTGCTGCTAAAGGCATAGCAGCCTGTGTGACTGGCAGTGTTGGTGGCCTCTGTGAGTTTGTGTGGTGGGAAGGGCAGATTCCCCAGGTCCTGAAGTCTGTTGGGATCAACAGGTCTCACGACATCCTTAATAGATTTAGATGTAGCTTCCTTGCCCCCTCCCCTTCCTCCCACCAGAATCTCTATGTTTACTGAGAATATCTGCGTAATATTATATCATATAAAAATGTATACGGGATGGAAATTTTCCAAAACCAAGATACAAATCCAAAGAAAAAACTGAAATCACTTAACACAAAATTGCTTATTGCAAGGTTTCTGAAAGCAATATTAAAGATATAGATACAAGTGACGTCACTCTAAGTACAATTTAGCTTTTTTGAAATTCCAACTATTTCCTTTTAATCTACCAATTTATTATCAATTATTCTAATTTGTTTGACCTTTAATCTATCAGCCCAGTATGCAAGCTTCAGAAGAAGGCTAGAAGTAAAAGCACTGACCACTTCTGGAACTAAAACTGGTATTTTTTGGAACTATATGAATGTTTTGGCTTCCCATTTCATCTAGGTAAACTTGGGTACTTAAGAAAAATATCTGGTTGCCTGTGATAAATATTGAATTCTTTGACACTAACAGAGTACTCAAGGATTCAGAGCATTTAATTTATATCTTGATGAAAATCAGCAATGTATAGCTTGTCCTGTTGTGATATTGAACATTTAAAAAGGGAACATAAAAGGATTAAGTCTTGCAGCTGCAGAGTACTGCTTCATAAAGTTCCAGTAAGTGTATTTAAATTAAAGACATTTATCAAGGAGAGTAATTTCTAACTGATATTTAGAACACCCCATATATTAATTGCAGGGCACCAGTTCAGACATCAACTGACAATAGTTTGATTAACTTTTTGAGAAACACAGTCATTTTATACAGTATATTAAATCAATTGTTTCATTCTGAGGAGGGACAAAATGTCATAATGAAACAATTAGGTTGTAAGTGATGAAATAAATTGATCAAGAATGTGTTTCATCATAAAACCTCATATTTCATAATATATTGAAGAAATATTGCGAGTGGCCTTACTAATTCATTATGAGCATGGTATTAGTTTTGATTTGGGAAAGATTGTGACGTATCACATCCTTAAAATTCTACATTTTTCTGGAAAGAGGAAACAATTTACAGTGATTAATGTTCCCTTGGGATTGTGCCTAGCATATTTGGAGTAACATGATTTATTTATTTGATAATTTAGTCAAACAAAGCAGCTTCAATTTTACAAAAGAGGCTGGTACTTAACTCATTAACCTCAGGTGTCAATCAACCATTTCAGAAAGGACACTTGAAATTATCACTCTCTGACTTCATAAGGTACTGGCATTCAAGGGTATGCATTATGCTTACAAGTCTATGTGTAGGTTGTATTCAGTATATTGGCTTTTATCGATCAGTCTGTGGTGTTCATAGTCAGGTTGGATGGGGCTTTGAGTATCTCAATCTAGTGAAAGATGTCAGGGGGGTTGGACCAGATGATCTTTAAAGGTTCCTTCCAATCCAGAGCATTCTGAATCTATAATAATGCTGGAGTGCCAGCTTCAAATACTACCTTTGCTAAAATTCCTCCATCAGATGTGATGTCAGTGCCGATGTGTAGCACTTAGAGTACAAGGATTCCTACAGCTAAAGGAATTTAAAGTCCCTGGCCCTAAGCTGACATACTCATGTTACCCCAGAGAAATGTGAAATAATGAGAAGTCCAAATAACCACCAGGTTTCTTTTATATTCCAGAGTAAGAGAGATTACAGAGATTAGAGAACTATACAAAGAAATGGGAGACCACATCTGGATTTTAATAGAAATGCTGAACACCATCCAAATGTGAATTTAGGTGCTCTGTTCAACTGTTTTGTGGCATCAGTTGGTTCAGTAGGAGTCTGAACCTGGCTGGTTCCCATGACAAAAATGGTCTTGAATGTGCAAAAGGATAGAAGAACAGGATTCCCAGACATCCATAACCCTGTATCTTTCTTGTTATTGTTATCAGATGTTAATGAGTGACCAGAGAGAAACCAAAGTGTCCCACTAGAAACACATGCTCCCACAACTGTAGCAGAGGAACAGAAGGCAGGAATTTGTGAAGGTATCCCATCTCATGTATGAACAACACCACACAGAATTAGAAAGGTTATCAAGCCTCATAGTCTATTGTTGACAGTCACCATGTTATACAATCATTTTTGTAAACTGACCAAGTTTCATCTTCAAAATATGTTAGTTTTTTCTATCACATATTCCTCCTGGAAAACTGTTTCCCACTCTGAAAATCTTTTTGCCTAAATAGAAATAAAGAATGTTTCATAAATAGTTTCCCAGATAAACTTCACTCTCAGCATTTAAATTTTCAAGGAAAGTTAAGTCTGATTAAGTAGAATCTTGAAAGGTGTGAAAAATGAGATGTTAATTTAAGATGTTTTAAGTGCATGTCCATTTGTATTTTGATGTTTTATCTCTATAAATACCATTTAGTTCTTGGGTTAGAACTGGCATCTCATATATATTGTTCATCACCTTCCACTGGAATCCACCACTTAAAGATACAGCCCTTATATCACATTTCCCTTTATCACACTGAGCAGCGCAATGTGATTTATAGATTTCCATACAATATATAACACATTAGAGTTATCCCAAAGAGGTGAAGGAAAGAATCCACATTTCTAGTTGACTAGGAACAAAAACTGTTTTAAAACTTTCATAATTATGGCAGATTTGGATTTTCTAGAACTGCTGTAGTTCTTAGTAGTTGAAATTGTTCAGAATAAGAAGAGATTGTTAAGTTCATAACCGTGATTGCTGAGGTGTTTCTGCTGAGCAAAGACCAACTTAATAAATGTAACTAGTAATAACTAGTGTTTGGTGTTCAAAAGACGGGTTGATGTGGTGCTAGGAGATATGGTTTAGTGATGGTGTTGCTTTTTGTTTATTGTGGGTGTTTATTTTTTGTCAGAATTAGGTTGACGGTTGGACAAGATGATCTTTAAGGTCTGTCCCTTCCAACCTAGAAGATTCTGTGATAACATATCATGTACTGCTAGTCAATTTGCATCTTCCCTCCTAATAGTCATTCCATATGCTAAATTATATTTTTGAGTATGAACCTTTGCCTTCTAACTACTGTTACAGAAAATCACATCAATTTCACAATCTACAATTAAGTTGGTGAAGTTCATTGAAGAAGAAAGTCTAAACAATTCCTATAGGTACATATTCATATTGCACTCTGTAATTAAATGTAGCTGGAAGTACTGTTTATTTACTTCAAGAATAGAAAGTGATCATATTACTTAAAGAAAAGCAGTGACGGGGTTTTATTTCAATGCTAACAGCCTCCAATATTTTACAGAAATAAAAGGCAGGTAATACAAAATACTAAAAGCAATATTATATTGCAGAAGCCTGCAATTAAGAGGAAAATAAAAGGGTTTGTAACACGAAAACATCTTCCAAAAACAGCCACAATGGACCAGGAGCTGAAAATGGATGGTCATTCAACAATGCAGAGGCAGGTCCTCCCCTCACGCAGTGTGGCACCGTGTGATGTGGAGAAGCTCTATCACTTTAGTGGAAAAATTGTTCAGTTTTTGCATGACTAATACCAAATTTACCTAGCTTGGGACATCCTGCTGACACAGCAATCCTAGGGGGCTTTTTTCCACTGGGCATAAGAACTGTCCTTGGTATTTTAAACCTGTGAAGCTATCAGCAGGATTGCTCATATTCCCTTAAAATATTTCGCAACCATCTCTCTTCTTCATTTATTGTCACAGCTTTGTAGACTTAGAAATTACTTTTCCCAATCAGCTGCTGATCCTTACTTGCTATTGTCCCGTCTCTAGAATTTAGGACAATTATGGCTATTTGGCAGACCATTTCTGGTGACAATGTGCTTCATTATCTTGAAAGCGGTGATGATGTCATGAGCGTTGAATACGAACATTACTGAAAGAATCAGACAAAACATAGAGATATTTAATCATCAATGAGGAGCTAAGTAATTCAGAAAAAGATACAATGTCTTCAAATGAGTCTTAGAAATTGCATTTTATTTTATAAAAAGTATACTGGAGTGAAGAATTACCCATTAAATACAGACCCAGGGGACACATCCCCTGCAGTTGATCTGCATAGACAAGTAAAAACAGTGCAGTCTGACAATGAATTTCTAATCAGTGACCTGACTACTTCTTGCTTGTCGCAGATGTTTTGTGTAGCATTTTCTGCGTATTGAAGATCAGCTGTGTCTGTCAATTTGCATATATTAATAAAAAAAATATTTAACCTACTGCACTTAAGAATGGAACTTCTGAAGGATTGAAGAAGTGCAGCAGGGGAACTGACCATGTATACCTGTTGCTTTGCTAAAGTTCTTTTCCTACATTACTGATTAGGAATAAATCAAGTCTCTCTTACTTATACTCTTCTATTATATGGCACCTTCTCAGTCAGGAGAATAAAGCTAAAACTCCTAACTGCAGTGAGCCCGTCCTCATTCTTGATTTGGCAAGGAAGGCCCTATGGGTTTACCTAACAAAACCCAGTCCTGTTGGTTCCTGTTAAGCCTGAAATACTAAAAATCCTTTCAGCACACTTTCTAAAGGATATACCTGTCCCTACGAGGCTACAGAACACATTATCAGTAAAGAATCACCCAGAAATAATTAGGTAGCACTGTGAACCTTCCAAGTTCATCCTGCACTGCTGCCTCAGTCTGAGGTGAATTATACTGTTTCAGATTCTAAAAAGAGCCTGTACCCAGAAGTGACATTTTTTGTTAGACCATCCTATTTGTGTGGGGAAAAAAAAAAATGTCCCTTCTCCCTACAAACCATACATCTCTTCATTTTTATATCTCCATGGGTACAATAATATCTCAATTATATCATTTTTTCAAACACAGAATTAGATTCACAGCAATGATTAATTAACCAGTTGTTTCTTGCAGTGAATAAATGCAATCATTATAGTACCATCTGCAAAAATCCAGACTGGTCCTCAGCATGCCCAAAGTCTATTTTTCTTTTACAAGAGAAGTTCCCTCAGCTTTTAAATTTCTTCTAGTGAAAATAAACACAATAACCTTTTCATATTCATGCCTATTTAATGCTTACATCCCATTACAATTCATGGACATCTTTTGCTCTATCTTGTAAGACAACATCAGGTACGTGTACTGAAGGTACTAGCCCATGCTTTGTTAGAAGAGCAGCAAAACTAAGTTGATATATAGAAGAAAAAGTTGGATTTAAGTACCTCTTCCAGCCTTATCTACCACCGCCTGGGTGAGTGCAAATTATTGGGCAAACTATTCTCTACTGGTGAAAAGATTTCTCTTCTATTTTTTGAAAGACCACTAAACTTCAGGGTGATGTTTAGCAGTCCCAGCGAGAAACAGGAATCCCGAGCAGCCTAGATTTAATTCTTCTAGGTCCTGTAAAGGCAAAGACAACTATTGTCCTTGGATTTCCGGCTCTTACTGGTTGATACTAAGCAGTTTCCTGCACTTCTTATTAGTTTTGTAAAACTTCCATAAAAAAAAAAGGCTCTGGAGGCTCTGTCCTGCAAGGAGCAGTTTTAGTATATGCTATAATTATTAAAGGCCATTGAACCTGAAAATAATACATTTACTTTAAATACATTTGCATTATATGCTCAGCTGATTCAACACAGTCTGGCTTCCATCAACTGCATTTTGAAAGATAGCTTCAATATGAGTTGCATAGTATGGAGTTTTGAAGGTCTATATTTTTGTGTATTTCAAAAATGGGACTAGCTTAACGTGAGACAGGTGCAGTGGATTCCTTGTCCTGTCCCGCTGCAGGAATGATCAAGGTGTTGAAAAACACAAGATTAATTGTCACAAATATCTTTTAAGATATTTTAGACAATTGCAACAAGTAAAAGGATCCAAATTGAGCATAGATCACAGTCATACTGTGTTTGGAATTTGCATTAGTCAAAGAAAATGCTCTGGTCTAGCCTGAGTTTCTCTACCTCGAAACTGTTTGGTTCATACTTGGAGCAGAGCTTGGATATGAAATAACAGTATCCGTTGCATTAACGCGGACAACCAGAGGACCAAGACCACAACCTAGCTAATGAGCAGAAAGTACATACGCCTGACAGAACAGGTTCTCCCACATGAGACTAAGAAAATGGCCTGATATTTTGATGTGTAATTTGTTTTTGTCAAAGTGAAAGGTAATACCCTTTGCAGCTATTTATTTTTATGTGGTTTGCTTTTTTCTCAAATCTTCCTTAAATGCCTCTGTCACTTCTAATTATGTTTTCCCGCTCAGATATAATTCTTATTCTGAGGTTTTCTACTAAATTTGAGTAGACTTAAAATCAACTCTTTAGAGGCCATACTTACTTAAATATGGTCAATTTAACCCCTTAAAAGTTTTCTGCATTAGAATATAACTGAACTTTACTTATAATAACAGTGTGAGCATAACACCAATTTCCCCACCCAGAGCAATACGGATATAGCTTTCCAAAAGAGTGGTCTCAAGCCATTGCAAATGTGTTAATGGCTCATTCCTCATCTATCTTTGTTACAAGCAGAGGCCTCAGAGGCAACCTGTGCACAGTTTGTGTAAGTGTGTTTGACAGCGTGACCTGCCAGGCATCCGGTGCCGTACATATTCTGGAGGCAGTGCCCTAGCAGTGCCTGGGTCTCATCCTGCAGCTGCTGTTTGCAAAGCAAGCACATCTCCTCTTGAAGCGTCGCTTCCCAGACAGTCTAGGCATAGCAAGCAGCAGCCAAAATATAGCTGGCTTCACCCCTGTCTTTGAAAAATAATTAAGGCAGAAAAATTCTGCAAGTAAAGAACCAGACCTGGCCTTAGGAAACAAGCTTTCTGTGCATCGATCCTTTAAAAGTCCTGCCTCCTAATTTTTGCCATTTTTTAAATTAGTATCATAGATTCATAGAATAGTTTGGGTTGGAAGATCCCTTTGCAGGTCAGCAATGAGCAGGGACATCTTAACTAGATCATGTTGCTCAGAGCCCTGTCAACCTGACCTTGAATGTTTCCAGGGATAGGGCATCTACCACCAATTTGGGCAACGTTCCAGTGTTTCACCAGCCTAATTGTAAAAAAATTCTTCTTTATATCTAGGCTAAATCTACCCTCTTTTAGTTTAAAACCATTACTCTTTGGCCTGTTGCAACAGGCCGCATCTTTCTTATAAGACCCCTTTAAGTACTGGAAGGCTGCTATAAAGTCTCCCTGGAGTTTTCTCTTTTCCAGGCTGAATAATCCCAACTCTCTCAGCCTTTCTTCATAGGAGAGGCACTCCATGTGTGTATTTAAGACTTTTTAAAATTGTAAATCTACTTTTTATTACTGTGTGTCTTTCAGACTGGTTCTAATACCCAAAGAATACACTTACATATTTTACAGCCATCTCAATAAATGGATAGCAGTATACTTTAAGCTATAAATAAAAAGGTGATAAAGTTGTTAAATAAGTTGGTAGAGGAATGCTATTATTTCTGTCAGTTTTCTTACATATATAGGAAGACAAACTCTACTTCTGTTATCTGTAAGAAAAAGAGCTTCTCCCAAAGGCAATTCCATTTGTTTTAGCAACAATATATACAAATTAAGTTACTACCTTGCTGCACTACAAATCAAATCAGAGAATCACAGAATCATCATGGTTGGAAAGGACCTCTGAGATCACCAAGTCCAACCGTACACACACAAAAGACCCCTGCAATATCGGCCACTCAAGCATGCCCTGAAGTGCACATCTACATGTTTCTTAAATACCTCCAGGGATGGTGACTCCACCACCTCCCTGGGCAGGCTGTTCCAGTGACTGACCACTCTTTCAGTAAAGTAATTCTTCTTTATGTCTAATCTAAGCCTCCTCTGCTGCAACTTCAGTCCATTTCCTCTGGTCCCATCATTATTCACTTGGGAGAAGAGGCCAACCTCCACCTCTCTACAACCTCCTTTCAGGTAGTTGTAGAGGGCAATGAGGTCCCCCCTCAGCCTCCTCTTCTCCAAACTAAACATGCCCAGTTCCCTTAGCCTCTCCTCATATGATTTTTTCTCTAGACCCCTCACCAGCTTGGTAGCTCTCCTCTGGACACACTCCAGCACTTCAATATCCTTCCTGTAGTGAGGGGCCCAAAACTGAACACAGTACTCAAGGTGAGGCCTCACCAGCGCTTAGTACAGAGGCACGATGACTTCCCTACTGCTGCTGGCCATGTTATTCCTGGCACAGGCCAGGATGCTGTTGGCCTTCTTGGCCACCTGGGCACACTGCTGGCTCATGTTAAGCCGGCTGCCCACCAACACCCCCAGGTCCTTTTCTGCTGGGCAGCTTCCCGGCCACTCTTCCCCAAGCCTGTAGCATTGCCTGGCGTTGTTGCAACCAAAATGCAGGACCCGGCACTTGGCCTTACTGAACCTCAATATATCCATAATTGATATAGAATCATACAATATGTCTTTGCATATATCAAAATATGTATCAGTTTTTGAAGAAAAGGCTTTTTGGTGATGCACAGGACTGTCAGCGTGACCAGATATTCTTTCAAATTAAATTACTGTTTAAATAGGATCAAGCAGAGGCACCTTGGAGTCACTTAGTTGAAATAAGATTTCTTTCAGAACTATATCAAAATCCACCTTAAAAGGTTTCAAAATGTTATTTTTTTTAATGTTTTACCAGAACCTCACCATTTATATAATTCTTTAAATCCAGATTAAACATATCCATGTCCAGCTCAGGTAAATCCCACACTTTCTTAAGTAAATGCTTACAAAATAAGCCTATGTAAAATTTATTCTTAGGTTGTATTGAATATTATGCAGTGAAAAATTATATGGTGCCATTTAAATACTATCAATACATCATATTATCTCAGAGTATGCCATACTATCACCATTGCTGATTTATATGTTATGATTACTGCAATAGAAAATCCTTTAATTCTAATCAAAATGTGAAAATTAAACCAGCATATTTTAAAGGAAAAAATATATCTGAATAAGAAATTTGTAAGTCTGAAACTATTTTCTCTAGGAAATTTTAAATGTGCCATTTTGTTCTGACTTGGTATGAAAGTAAGTTCTGAACTGCTAAGTGGAAAAATGTAATTATGAGTTCTGAAGGACAACAAATAATCTTTTTTTATATATATTTTTCCAGCAAAGAAAGGCTTAAGAAGTTGCAATGTCAGGGTTGTAGTGGGAGCAGTGATGTGACTCAGTTACCATTTTTCATGAGCAAGAGGAATGTAGCTTTTGAGTAAGACAAAGGCCTAAATCTCCTCAGCCAAATTATATTGTTGTTAGTCCGTAAAGCAAATGTGTACTAAGCTGAAATAGAATGGTTGATTCTAGACATAGGCAACGTAAAACTCATGAAGTATTATTTAAAAATGAATCAGGCAAAAATACAAAACATTTTTTGAAGTTAGTAAGCTTGCTTTTGAAATAACCCTTCCAGATCAGTAGTTCAGAAACTCAGTATTTTAACACAGTGCACCGTAAAAGCATAATGTTCCTAAATCTCATCGCTGAAAACTGTCACTGAAATCTCTGAATGCCTCTGGTCAAAGGAAAAAGCGATAAAAGCAATAGAATGGAACAAGTAATAAACTTCTTGCCTACATATAGCCAAAGTAACAGAACAAAATATTCAATGGTAGAGAAAATCCCTGTGAGATAGCAGAAAAAACCCACAGCTCCTTAACGCTAACTAGTGTATCCGTACAGAACTATGATGAATAAAATTCTCAAGCTGAAGCAAAATACAAAGTTCAAATACAAAAATGCAAAGAATGGCTGTGAAACAGAACTGTTTAGATAGTATGCTTATTGTTTACACACTTTTCTGTGAGTTAAAAGACTGCTTTCATGTTAAAATACAGCTATGGGTTTTATACACGTTCAGAAAACACTAATTTTAGCTTTGCTAGAAAGTTACTGTGCAAGGCATCTTACTGAAAATCCATAACTGATTTTGCAGTTAGTATGTTATGATCATGGATTTGAAGGTATTCCTGGATCTTTAATCACTTGTGTTTTTTTAAAAACACAAGTGATTCAAAACTTTTTAAACACATGTATTTCAAACACAAGTATATTTAAACATAAGTATATTTTAAAAGAGATTTAAGAATGTATACTTCAATTGGACAATTTGCTCCCAAGGCCCTGACCGAGGGCTTTTAAGCACTTGCCAGTGGAACCAGCTTAAAATAAGTGCGTTCTTATATACCTTGCTGAACTAGTCAGTTGGGAAAGTAAGGGGAAAAGGGGGAGACCAGAAACAAAATACATAGAGACACAGAGATGACAAAACAAACATGGAGGTAACAAGAAACAAACTGATGGGCTATCAAGGCAGGCACCACTTCCAGGAAGATCAACCTGGACTTTGCAACTAGTAAGACGCAAACCAGGGGAGACTGGGACTGAGAAAGGTGGGGGCATGGACGGAGCTGTGCAGGGGAAGGCAGAGCAGAGAGGAACAAAACAAGGGGTAGACAGAAAAGTGTCAGTACAGTTGTCTGGCTGAGCCTTGACCCTGATCACCACAGACTGCCATATCATCTTATTAGCTCTTTTCTTAATGATCTCGCTGCATAATCTCACTCTCTATCCCACATATATGTGCTCCGCAATGACTAAGTGCCAGCTGCTGGTGAGACTTGTATGTGTGCAACTGAAAACTGGTGGGAACTACTGGAGTCAGAGCAGGGGTGTAGGTGCCCCTGGCCCAAAAAACAGCTACTGGGGGAGTCTGGCAGGGGTGAGGCAAGTGAGAGTCTTGATGTCGATGGTTGGAGATGACCACAGGCCACGGCCTGTGTGTTGACTGCTGGGGGCGACTGTCTATGTCTTCCCCAGTCCTGCTGGGGTGGAGGGAGGTGTGCACCTGTATTCACTGGCAAACTTGAAGCTGACTCAGCCACCGAGCAGAAGGGCATCAGGTGCAGAACAGGGTATCAGAGGGGTAGGGATTCTGTGCTGGTACACCCAGGGGTCTTGTGAATGTGGAGTGCAAAAGGGATGAGTGTGTGAGTGTGTGTGTGTTTGCTGGTGAGCATCAAGTTGGATGACTTGGTGACCGGGGGACCTGTGGGGTGGGAAAGGAGGTCGGGAGCTGGGCAGGGGAGGCACACAGGCAGAGAGGCCATGCAGGTGCTTGGGAGATCCACAAATAAGTGTGTGTGCGCTTAAGAACATAGAGAGTGTCATGTGTGTATGCCTGCACTGGCTGTCCCTGCCAGCCAAAGAGGAGGAGGACATGGTTGGCCGTGCTTGTGTTTTACGTGAGTCCTCCATATCGTTCTCCTGTATGGAGGCTGGAGGAAGTAGCCGAGCTCCTAATATTCCTTAACAGGCATCAAATTCTGTTGTCAAATACAATCAAACGTGCTAGTACGGTGAGCTGAGAGCCACCAGCAGATCCTGACTCACAGGCAGCTTCAGTCCATGAAGGCAGATCTCAAGTTCTTCCATTCATGCTGTATCCACAGACTTATGTCCTACTCAGTCTCCTTAGGCAGACAGAAAAAAATAGCATAAGATAATTATTATTTTCTCAGCATCACCTCCTGCAGAGCAAAATCAGACACCTAATGGGAAATGAGGAATACGTTCATAGCTCTTAGGTGTTAAACAGACTATATCATAGTGTTATCCATTAGACTAAGCTCGTCACACTCCTTCTGCTGATCATATCTATATTATATTTTCATAAGAGAGCATTCTAATAATTATTTACCATTTTAAGTGTCTGCACTTTTTCTGCTAGTAACTTCATACCTTGAGCAGATTGCTTGTATTTATTAAGGTGGCTTATACCTAAATAACATGGCAAACCATGACATTATTAAACAAACGGTAACTTTTTACAGAATAATATGTCAAAAGTATGCCAAATTAGGACTAATTATGAAGTTTTTCATTCTGCTTTTTAAAAACTGCATGAATAATTAATTGGTGAAAATGTCACATCATATAAATGATGCTATTGTTCTGCTATATTTTCTCTTCTGCTCTTTCTGAAGGTGAGCATAATGTATTTGCATGGTATTACTTCACAAGGTTTTAAGATTAATTAAAAGCATTAAAAGGCAGACTTTTTATAGTGAAGTTAGACTTGTTAATGTATCCAGCTCCAAGGTTTCCCTGACAGCAGAGAAAACATTCATGCTTCTGTAGAGAATGTAACACATTTCTACTATTTGAACTTATTGGAACAATAGCAAAATTGACAGAGAGATTAAAATGAATAATCCTTTTATAGTGATTTCTCAGAGCAACAGAAAGGATGTTAAGAATATTAGATGTGAAATTTGCAAATATACATGTGAGAGTGCTATGTTTTTTTCTTAACTAAGGGAATTTCCTTGACCTTTCTCAAAGTATTTGGATCCTACTTGTGTATAATGTGAGTCTTTGATATTTGACAGCCAAATGGACATTTAATATTTATTTGAGTTGTGGATAGGAAGACAGAAAAGTAAACATATTTTAGAAGTCCTTTCTTAATTCAAGCTAGAGCTGGGCAGAAAAAAGATCAGATATCAGGGTGCTTTCATACCAGTACTGTGCAGAATATATATTCCAATCCCTACGTATACTTTTTGGAACTGGTCCACACTCGTGTTAAAGGAAGGACAATTAATTTCAATCAGCTTTATACTCATGTATATGATGTCAGATGATGTTTTAGCTTGAAATAAACCTATGGTGATGCAAAGTTAATAGTCATCACTAGGCTATGTTTTTTGTCACAGAACTGTTAGAGGAAAGCTGGAGTTACTGATATCTAAATAAGAGATAGGTGGGGATTCTAATGCTTGGGAATAATGGGAAGCAGCTGGAATAATTGTCATTGATGGATGTTTCTGCTAGAATAGTCATTAGTGCAATCAGAAGTGCCACTGGCATTTAGTTTGCCATCATTAGGTTTTCAAACCAACAACTTAATAAAACTAATTTGGGTTATCTTTTATTTCACACCATCAGCAAACTAAGGACAGCTTTTTTATACCCACTTGCAATCATGTTTTCAAAGTTGCCTTTGCAGCCTTTTTACACCAAAATGTATGTGTTACAATACTCAATTCTAGAAAACATAAGAGAAAAGTTCTTTGGCCAGAAAATATTCTGAATTCTGAGCATAAGGGATTCCCACTTTCCCGTTCCTTCATGCATATTAATTTTAGTGATGGCAGTTATTTCATTATTTATACCCTGTCTATGTCTAGAAAAAACCCATCAGTACAGTGATGGCTGTTAAGGTCAATTTGTAACTTGACAGTAATATTCCAGAAGAAAACTAGAAGAACAAAAAAGTGAAAATCTAGAATAAAAGTCTTGTGGAAAATCTTTTCATCACCAAATCAACATGGTGCATGCATTGATCAGTTGTAGAAGAAACACAAACTCAGTCACACAGCAATGGATTTGACTTGGAGTCAGTGTAGAAGTGTCATCTTCACTGTAACAGCACTGCAATAGCACTGGGAGTATAAAGTAGGATCTGAGAACAGAGAACAGGATTTGCAGCTGAAAAAGATATTCTTCATGAGGGGGTAATTGCAAAGCAGGGTTAAGCATAGAAGATATCATTGTAGAAATGATAAAGAATGATCAAAAATATCAGACAAACTACTGCCTGGGCATAGATTCCTATAAGCTTTTCTCCCAAGCCCAGTTACAAATAGCTGTCCATGCCTCTTGTGCTCAGCACTTGAAGTTCCCAGAGGCTACCACTTGCCAGGCTTTAGCTTGTTACAGAGTGATGACAGCACATGGAGTAATGCTAGTGAAGAAGAGATGGGTAATACCTGCTGAGCTCGGTAGGTGAAAACGAAAGAGGTAAGATGAATAAAAGGAGTCTGGGAAGCAGCTTTAATTTTACCATCTGGATCAATCTGCTGCAGCTCATCTTGGCAACCATCCTTCATTTTTATGCCTGCTGAGATTTACTTTTTATTGTTTCTTAAGTGGCAGCTGCAATAACCTAAAAGTCCATTTTGTTCTGCAAGAACTTCTGGTTCTTTTTCCAAATTTTGGAATACTAGTTTTTAAAAATTGTCACAAAATCTTGCAGTTTCACCCATGAGACAGGCTTTATCTGGCAGCTCAAGCTCACTCTACTCATGCCCACCACATGATGGCCTCCTGCCTTCCAGAGCATCATCCTTGACTCACCTCAGAAGGCCCTTTACTCTCAACTTTGTTCTTCTGCCATGAACGCTTCCGTGAACAGCACTTTCAGCAGTCTTCCCTAGTTTGTCATTTACTTTGGGTCCCTCTGACCCTTGTTCTTTTCTTGTTCGTGGAACTCATATAAATTTCAATCTGCAGAGAGTTACCTAACAGATTGATTCCTAATAGCCATTTAATTTATTTATGGCAAAGAAACTAACTAAGCTGCATCTATTCTTAAGCCATTTTAAGCAGTTTCATACCCATGCCTTCAATGTTTCTGTTAGCAAATGTTCCCATCTTTCAGCATGTAGGTGGCAAATAAGACCTGAGATATTTCAGATATTATCACTTCAGCCATGTCACAGAATAATATATATCCCAGAAATCAAGTCTTAAAATTGGCAAAAACATGAAGAAAAATTGCTATCTGGAATCATTTCAGTGTGCAAGTTTATAACAAATAATTAGTTTATTAAATCATTTCCAAGGACACCATTGTCTTTCCTTATATCCTTTGTACCATTTATAACCCATAGAATCAAGACTTGGGGTCCCACTTCTGGGCTTTAGTAGTTTTTAGTGCTTCCTGAAGTATTTTCTATCTTCAGCAATTCAACAACCCTACATAACTATTATTTTTTTAAGAATTTTTTACACAAATAACTAGAATCCTAACACACAATCAGGGTCTCACAGGGCTGTATGCTATATGCTAATATTAGAATTTTTGGCCTAAATAGGCATTTAAAAAAAAAAAGGGGGGGAGAAAGCAAGAAAACTGACATACAGAGAAATAAAGGTTATCATGTAAAATAGCTCCCGAACCAGAAGATCTTTATCTATTCTTTAGATTTCCCAGTTCCAAGAGATCCTACGGTTTGAATGATTACTTTTTCTCTGTGTACCTTTACCTTGTGAGCCCTGTTTTTTCTGATCTCTACCTGTTTCTCCAATGCAAACAGGAAAAGACAGTTCTTGAAGTATTCCTATTAAATGAAAAGAAAAAGACTAATGTTTAGGTTCCAGATATCCAGGTTAGATTCTTCCCGNCCTGAAGTATTTTCTATCTTCAGCAATTCAACAACCCTACATAACTATTATTTTTTTAAGAATTTTTTACACAAATAACTAGAATCCTAACACACAATCAGGGTCTCACAGGGCTGTATGCTATATGATAATATTAGAATTTTTGGCCTAAATAGGCATTTAAAAAAAAAGGGGGGGGGAGAAAGCAAGAAAACTGACATACAGAGAAATAAAGGTTATCGTGTAAAATAGTTCCCGAACCAGAAGATCTTTATCTATTCTTTAGATTTCCCATTTTAGAGCCCTATTTTTTCTGATCTCTACCTGTTTCTCCAATGCAAACAGGAAAAGACAGTTCTTGGAGTATTCCTATTAAATGAAAAGAAAAAGACTAATGTTTAGGTTCCAGATATCCAGGTTAGATTCTTCCCGTCTCTCCAACTTTGTTTCTTCATCAGATATTTTTTCTCCCATTTCAGATGTGTCTATTCAAACAATGATTCCTGGTTTGACCAAAATCAGCACTTTCACTTCTTTTTCTGCTGCGGCAAAAAAAATCCCCAAGCTTGTCAATGCATGTTGAAATGTAGGCTTCAAGCCAAGAGTTTGTACAAAGGTTGCAAAAACAATAAGCAAAGAGAGAAGAGAATAGTGACAGATTCTAAAGCTGTTTTTCCCATGTAAACTGCTACTTATGTCATCTGCACTGCTTTTTGACAGGAACATACAGGAGTTAGAAAGTGCTCATCGTGTTTCAAAATAAAAACCACCCACTCTGAAAGCTGAAACAGGTAGTTGTAAGACTACATACTTATGAAAATGGCCAGAACAAGGCTCTTCATTTGCCATTGCTCTAATTAATTATATAAAATTTTGTGTGTTTTGAAGTATGCAAGTTGTATGTGTTCATTCTTATTCAAAAGTGCACTAAAACTTTTAATGGAAGGCTATTTTATGCTCAGATGCTGATGTGACACAAAAAATATCTTTCATCATGACGGTATTTTTGTGTGCTATTGTGTATTCAGTTCTTTTGCCAACACAAATCTAAAGAAAGCAAACTTTTCAGCTAAAAAATACCCTTAGAAAACAAAAAGACTGAAAAGCAGTCTTGATTGGAAAAAAAAAATCTTAGCAAGCACTAGTCTCCTTGGGAGATAATGTAATGTGGTGCCCCTGCTCCTTTTCTTTCCCTGTCCCCCATGCTGATAGCATTTATGCACATGTTAACACCTATTTATTTGCTGTCAGTCTGGCTACTTAGAAGATAAATTAAACATAGATTTGAAGTATTAGGTGAAGTTTACAATACTATAATATGCTTAGAGAATAAAATATTCCTGAGTTAACCTGAGGTAAAGCAGTCTGATGTAGCCAACAGCAACAAGAACGTAGCAGAGCTTTTCACAAAAGTATTCCTCTTGGAAACTGGCTTCTGACCATGGCTTGACATACTCTTCTATCTGCTAAAGCTAAGTATTTTAAACAAGTTCAAAGTCATGATTTTCTTCCATTTTTTACCCTTTCTTTTCTGTTGGTTTAATATGACCTTTAAGGAATTTATAAATTTCAGCTAATGACAGTGCTGAATGTTTTAAACTAGAGAATGTGAGCCCAATATCAGAATTGGGATCAAGAATGGAGTTCAGATAGATATCAGTTACATTAGAATAGTTTGATTTTCTTAGATTTATGTAAACCTAGAGAAACTATGTTGATGTCAGCAAAAGTAGTCACTGTGTAAACGTCACAAAAATCTTTAATTATCTTTCTGTCTCTTATCTCCTTTCCTAAATGACTCATCTTTCCAGTAAATAACATTCTGGGCATTGCATTAAAAACCAAGAATAGATAGGACTTCATCAGGTAGCAGGTAGAATTTGAATAATCATCCAAAGGTGTGGCACTTTTTCTGGACTACCTATACCTTCCAAAGGTCTTTTGAAATTAGATTGAGAATTGTACGCTTCATGAGTTTTCTGTTGAACTGAACGGTGTTATTCCTTTTAACTCCAGGAGAAACTGGGGCTGCTCAGCAGCACCATTTATCCATAGGGCTTTAAGAAAGGAATTAGGATTTAGTGGTTGAAGAGAAGAATTCTAACCTTGAAATTGTTAGTCTGGACTGTGAATAAAGGTATTTTCTGTGCTTAGAACATCTGAAGGAGAATTTGGGAAAACAAATTTCAGTTTCTGATTTCTGCATTGTCATTGCAGACCTCAGCCGTATGAAGGAAACCGTATTTCAGTTCCTCCCTGTAATACAAGAATGCAAGAATGCTTTCTATTCCCAGTAGTTATCCATTTCAGACTGCAAACTCTTCAGGGCAAAATACAGCTGTAACACTAGGTTTGTGCATTACCTATGTCAAGCAAATAATTAATTAGATTTCCACTGGAAGAAACAGTCTAATCAGTGTACTGAGTACTTCAATTTTCATCTTTTGGAAAGATTAGGTTGTGATGATAAAAGTAGTTATTACAGTCTTCTCCCGCACAGTCCTTATTGGTGCCCCAAACCATCTTGATTTAGTAATTCATACCCTTTTTCTTCTTTTTACTTTAAGCATTTTTATTTCATTTAAAAAAATTCCATACACATTAAAATGTTCTCTCTAATGTCACAAATATTATATATAGGTTGATATTATATCTATAGAAAAGATAAAAGATTTCACAAAGCAAGTATTTAATCACTTAACAAATACTATGCTTTTAATAACTTGTAAATGAAACATCATTCATGGTGTTAAAACAATTTGACATTGATGAAATGGAAAATATATGCCTAAATGTAACAGAAATGATACCAGTAAATTGATAAAACTCCACATGGAACAAGTACAAATCACGCATAAGCAAAAAGTATCTGTTGTTATAAATAAGATCGTGATGAATACATCTGGAGCTGGTGTATATACAAATCCAGTTAAGTTGCACAGTTCATTTATGTGATTCACTGTCCTAACAAGGCCAGGTCTAGAATTTATAAAATTACTGCCATTATATACCAGAGGACAATTTAAGTAGGCCTACACCTGTCTTCCAGTTCTTTTCCCACATTCCCCTTCATTAGTTCTTCAGGCAAAAGCTTTATAAAATCCACCATGTATGCCATTGCTACCTGGGATATTCTCTTGCTATACTCCTGAAGAAAGTTTAGCCTTTGCTGCTGTCCCTCTACCTAGTCACACAAATCCTCTGCTGACCATAATCTTTTTACTGAAGCACTATCTCACTCATCTGATATAATTAATGAATTGAGTCCTTGCATGGACAAACGTAGACCTCTGACTTTATGTGCGTAAGCTGTTGACCTCAAAAACGATCTCAAGGGAAAATGGTATTGTGAGAATGATACATATACCTAGGTAAATAGTAACTTCCTGCTGTAAATAGTAGGAAATAAACTTCCAAATACAGGAAAATAGGGAGAAAAGTTTAGAGGGAAAAGGAGAACCAATAAGTAATAATATATCACAACAAAAGTCAATACTTGACATCTGAACAACTGAATTTTTCATAAAACTCTTTTCAGTCGCTAGCATCTGTTAAGTTTAAACTCTCTGTCCTCCAAAATGCTTCACTGACCTGAAAATCTCACGGACTAAGGGTGACCATTAAAGGATGAAAGTACAAGACACCTGCAGTTATTTTTCTTTCCTTAAAAGTATAGAGAAGTAAACTACATTTTGCAGTGTTTTTTTCTTCAGAAGCGATAATCTAAAAAATAATGTTCAGTGTAAACTGATGTTACCAATATTAAGAACATGTCTTAACCTATATAAACTTAGTGTATATAAACTTATAGTATGTAAGTATATAAATTTATAATATATAGGTATCTTAGTGTATGTAGACTGCAATATTAAACCAGCAAGTAGTAAGATCATTCAAAAATAGTATTCTAGAATTTAATTAACAGAATTACACAGTTTGTATGAAGGACTTTCTGTTTTCCATGTATTTTTTAACTGAATTTGTAGATCTAGATTTTTTTTTTCCCACTGTATAGGATGCATAACCCAGAATTTCACATACATTGCAGTATCTGTAAATTTGACCGACTCACTGTTGCTTTTGATATTTACACTTTCTACACTTCTTCAACTTTGTGGTAAAAGATTCTTACATTAGTATTGTGTCTATTAAGTAAAAATTAAGAGTAGTTACTCCTTGCAATACCAATTAGAACACATCTAAACTTAGTATAATCCTCTTAAAATAATTCAAAATTAATATAAATGGCTCTGTACAGCTTTAATGCAATGGAACCAGAACTATACTTTTTCTTACTTGGAAGTTTGTTTTATTTAGAAAAATATATGCAATCCACAGATATGCAATGCTCTACCATATGAGTATTTACATTGCATTAAAATTATCAGTTCCATAAAAATAGGAACTCACGATAAATTGGCTGACAGTTTAATCAACAACAACAAATTAGTGCTTCATCAGCAATCATAAAATATTAATTTTTACCCTCTTTGGAATTCTGTTTTCCATTGGATAATTCATTGGCAATGTATACTGCTTTGCAGAGTAAATATATCCATATTCATAGTAAGAGTGAGGAAAACCAGAAAACCGTGTGCTCAAAAACAGTTTTTAAATGATTAGTTTAGTCTCATAAATAGCTCCAGAGAACTACATCAAACACTTATTTTTCATAAAGAACCTCAATGCAGTATCATATTAAAAATATAGCTGAATAACATTTGTTTGTCTGAACAGCTAAAGATTCAATTGAAGTTATTTATGAGTAATTAGTCTTTGAGTTCAGTATTATGTAGAGCTAAATTCTGTGAAGTATGGAAAGTAGTGGATTCCCAGTGGAGAACAAGGTCTCCCACTCAGTGCTTGCCTGTATTTCCCAAAGGTCATGAGACCTCCCCACCATGACCTCCATGACAGGGGAGAAGCAGAGGCTCCGATGTAGGAATAACACAGTTTCTAGGTAGAAACAACCTGCTTTTTATGAAGTCAGTTGAGAACAGTGGAAAAAGAGAAGACATTTTCAGGTGTACAATTCCTCCAGAAAGTTAACAACCTCTCCTAAAACCATGCATTTTGCAAAGCTATGAAGAGAGAATACCTGAGTTCTTTCGGGGGGTGCAATGGGTATATTTTGCGTAGAACAGCAGCTTGGCAGCATTCAGACCTGTGAAAAGACCCCTATGCCAAACAGTGGCTATATTTCTCTTATTCCGGAGTCTCTGCATTTTGTGGGAGAAATCTCCATATTGGCCCCAAGTAGAGTCTATGCCATCTCCATCCATTAGTGGAGTAAGCTGGTGGCCCTACTCTTCTGACTACTTCATAAAATTTCTGTATACTGAACAGGCAGGTTAGGAGTTTTCTCAGGTGTGCAAACATCAGTAGATAAATAGTAAGTTCCTCGGCTTTATTTTTGTTTGCATTTGGGAATAGATTGTTCTGTAAAATGTTTAGAATTGCACAGTCACTGAGAGGATAAGGTAAAGATGGGCCTAGATTTTACAAGGCTGTGTGTATTTAGTGAGTTTCTTTGGAGTATTTTATTTCATTTTTTAAATAAATGAATCTATAAATTCCCTTCTAATAACAGGCAAAATATAAATGGTTTGTAAACAACTCTTTCTATCCAACCAGTAACTCCAAGGTTCCCTATGTCTGCAAATATTTTGTGTGTAAAAACCATACTAATATCACCTTGTTGAGACCTCTAAGCTAGTTTATCAAGGGGTTTCATTTTCAATAAAGGAATATAATGGCTTTCTGTTTGGCAAAGGTGAGGTTTTTCAAGCTAGTTATTGCTGTAGGTTTTATTCACCAGAGATTTCTTCATGCTCCTGTGGAAGCAAATGACAGGACCCATATTAAACCGCAACTCTGTGACGGAGAGGAGTAAACTGCTTCACCAGGAGCTCCTGCCTTCCCCTTCCCCAGTCCAATTCTAGTCACCTCAACAGGGCTCAGCCGCAATAAATCAGCTTTGTGCTCATTTCAGCAACGGCGAACAATAAATCACAATAATTCTCTTACTGTTCAGAGAGATTTCAATTCTTAGGAGATTTTTAATCACAGCAGAGAGGCAAGAGTGTTAATGAGGTCTATAAATTACCTTAAAAGAGGGTAATTATGTCCAGTGTTGCAATAAAGGCTGAGACAGCTAATATCATTAAAGCAATTAAACACTTTTTTAGATTGTGAAGATAAATTAGAATTAAAATATTACTGTAAACAAGGGGACCATTTATTATGAAACAATTAATTAAATAGTGGACTCAGCTAGTATTGCACTGGCTTAAACAGCTTCTGTGAACTTCATTCAGATTTTGTAAAGTAACAAGGCTACATATCACAAGTAGATTGTTATTACATTATCATCACATGAATCAGTGAACAGCATCTTTACTTGCACTCTTAATTAGATTTTGTTCTGTGCAATTATTATAATTTCTTCTTAACTAGCTTCTGCTCATCTTTTTTCTCACCCAGATTTGTCCTTACCTTTCAGCTTTCTTTTTTGTGGTCTGCATTTCTAAAATAAAAAGAACCTCATCATGAAATATAAATAACTGGAAATTTCTGAATGCCAAATTACTATCAGTTTTCCATGGATACATTAATCACAAAAATATTAACATCAGAAGAGTTTTTCATTATGAGCAGTCATAAAATCTGAAGGCAAAGGAATTAGTAAAGATTTACTCTCTCTATTTAAGCTATACTCAATGATAAGCTGAAATGAAAACCTTGATGTTAAGTACCTAACTACTCCTGATTTTATGTCCAAACCAAAATAAACTGTCGTTTTCTTATCCTATGCTTTTTCAGCATGATGCAATGTGCTGCTTCTTTCAGTACAGTGGCAAACTTTAGCAGTAAAAGTGAGAAATATTCCTTCAGCTTGTATGTTTGTGGTTAGGACATTTTTAGGAGGGAAACACAGAATTTGAATTTCATCAGCCCAAAGTTGGCATAAAATGTAATTTTATGGGTATCTGATCAAGTAACCCCAGTGTAATTATAAAGCATTTGATGGCGGGAAACAGATACTTAGGAGATGCAAGAGCCTAACAACCCAAGAGAACGGCCCAGCCAGTGGTCCGTGGGCCGTTGTGGTAGTGTCACAATATTTTATGGAAGACTTAAATGTTAACAGGGTCAGAGGCATCAAGCAAACACGAGCACAGTTGACTAGCCCAAGAACTGAGACATTCACTTAATAATGACAGACCAACAATTTATGTAGTCGGTGTCTTTAGGAGCTTTTCCCTCCCCAAGGCAGTGCACAGACCCAGTACACTGCAGACTCTTGCTCTTTTGGCTCTAATGAATATTTAATTATTTTGTATAAAGGAGAACAACTTAATTCAGCTGTTTTACCAGAGTTCATTGCTGGAAGAAATGCACTGGAAGTCCTTCAGGCTGGGCAGAGGATTTGTACTGTGCTCTTCCATAAAATGAAGAGGAAGGTAACTTCATACGCCAATGTTGCTTTATTCCATATTTCCTCATTCCAATGGGAAAATAGTGGTGGAGGGTATGATTGGGAGAGGAGAGGTAAATGTGGGATACTCAAGCGTAGCACCAAGCTGTTAGGCAGTCTAAAACTGGCTCTTCTAACTTCACCCACTGCATAGCTATTACTGGAATAAACCCATACATTTCACCTTCAATTTGCTTGTGAAAAAGCCAGAGGATAGCGTATTGGAAGTATACAGTAAGGATAATTTGACATATAACACTGCTGATGTAATACATGTGAAGACTTCAGGTTTAGGAGGTTGAGAGGTAGAGGAAAAGCTCTAGTAAAAAGGAATGGATTGTGATGTCTCACAACAGGGAACTGTGCCGTGTTTGAGTGCTGCCCAGTTAGCAATTTGTGAGTATAAATACTGTGTGAAACAGACGGTAATTGTAGCACTTTTTTTCTGGCAGTATTTGCTAATGATAATAAGACAATTGGCTGTCTGAGTGTTATAATGAATATAGGTCTAGGTGACCTCCAGTGTAATCCTACATGGTCCTTCTCTTACTGGTGCATATATTTTTCTTGCTCAGATGTCAAGAGATTTCAATATTTAAATACAGGAGGACAGGAAAGTTTACTTAATCTAAATAAAAAAGTTATGAAGGAAAACACATACAGCGGTTGCCAACAAAACCAAGGAGACTGGACTCACTAACTCCAAATGTCCCTCCCATTTCTGTGTTTTTAAGACCAAAGGTATTGGTGTGTCTTGCCAACTAAAGATTCATTTTGTACAGGAACTGATCTTGAAAATGAACCCTGGCTATTTCACAGGAAGTAATCTGGAAGAGCTCAGTGGCACGTTCTTTCCTAGTCACACTTCCTAGTCACCTAGTCACAGAGGGCTGTGATCCATGTTCTAAAACTTAAAGCTTCTGCTCCTTTACAGAGCTCCTTGTCCTTGACATATTCTAAACATAATTTGTCTTTTTTAGTTACAATATGTAACCCGGTGCTATTGTCTGAGGCCATTAATTTCAGATAGTTATTGCATGTTTTATGAGAATTATTTCCATTCAATACATTCTTCTACATAGTTTCTGCTTTTCAATATTAATACATCTAATAGTCATGTTACAAAGAGAATGTATAGCCTATTGGATAGCCTAATCTATTTATTCATTAACTACTTATAAAACATTTTGTACAGTATAGGATGAGAATACTCAACTTCTAATACTGAAAAAAATCAACTTTTATTTTGATAGTGGAATTCTAATTTTTTCTTGCATGTAGCCAAAGTACGACAGCGTTAAGCTAAAATCTGCCACATTGTATTTGCACCGATTAAGATGATCATAGAAAACAATATAAACTCACTGATGTAGATTTAATGTATACTACACACTGAAGGTATATGTGATAGCTGAATGCTGTGTATGTATTAGTGAGTAATTACTGAAGAAGTTCACATCTGCTTGGAAAACTTAACAATTCAATATTCTAACCAATTGAAAAATAATTTAAGTAGAAATTGTATGATTTACAGTTTCGCAAATTGTAAGCAGACTTTTTTTTCTTAAATAACTAAGCTAAAAAGGAGGACAGGTGGTATTGAGAAAGAAGAGGCACTGATTGCTACATAGGATTTTCCAAAGTAAACCTGGCAATTCATCCATCTTGTTCTATAACCTGCCTAAAGTAGTTACTAGTACCATGTAGAATACTCCTAGGGGAAGAAAGAAAAAGAAGTAGTCTTGGGACACAATCCATTAGCCAATGATGTACATTTAGGAAAATCCAGGGTGATATTTTGCAAGTTTCACTTGCTGTTAAGATGCCTCCCATTTTTAGTTTATCTAAACTGTGTAAACTAATTTAAGGTCACTTATAATCTGTAAAATTTAGGTTCATCAAACAATACGGATAATTTCCATTTCAGTTACATTTTCATTGGCAGTCCTGCTAAGAATTCTTTTCAGTGGTTGTCTGCTATCAGTCACGAATCTAGTTTAGTGCTCACCTTGCCCAACCTAATGCTTAGCACTACTTTGCTGGTTATTAATTACAACTCCACAATACAGCAGGTGCCCCATGCATCTCACCCCATTTGTATTCTGGCAGGCTGGTAGACCTCATTCTCGTATGCACACAGCACCAAAGCAATTACTGTTAAAAGCAGGTGTATTATTCATTGTGCTATGAAAAGTTCTCTTTCTGGTAGAAAGGTAATGAGTACTTGAAAAGACTAATGTTTAATAATATTCTGTTAACAGATCATCTCTTAGAAATACTGATTAAAGGAAAGAGTGAATGCCAGATCCACATTTGGTGCTCATTTGCATAGCTCTACTGAAATCAATAACCCCACATAGGAGTCTAAATATCCAAGTAAAAAGTACTGACCTTTAAGACTGACTCTTTGATCTCTGATCATTGAGAAGCTGTCTCTGAAATTACACTTGAATTTCCCCAAATGATAGTTAAAGATATTTTTTAAAAAAATTAATTCTGAGAATGAGCCTGAATTGTAGAGCTGAGGCTTGGATGCAGACACAAAATTTCTAGAATAACCACCATTCTTTGGATACCACGTTTTGGAACGAGCAAGTCTTAAGAAAAAAAAAAAATGACAAAGATATAGAGAGTGTATCATCCTAGATGAGACTTACTTCAAAGTTCAGGTAAACTTAGATACACAGCTTGATTCTTGTCTACTTCTGTATCTGTAATGTAACACTGAAACCCTAGAGATATTTAATTCATACCCAGATTTAGACCACAAGGTTCAGTAAGATCCCCTGGGATGTGAGGACCTGACATTGCTCCATGTCAGTGTTTTGACTTTCATTTGAATGGAGTGTGGAGCAGGATACAAGGGTAAAAACTGGAGTTCATTCCAGGAGCATTGTTGCCTGTATTCCAAAGGACCTACTTTTGAATTATCAAAATAGGTGACATGCTGTTTATGAAGGGCCTCCCTTTTGAAAACTGCCAGGTTAGAGTCTCTTTATGAACATGCACAAGGATTTAAAAGGGGACACTTCTTGCTAGTATCCCTCTGGAAATGGAAAAATGTGAAAGTAGCAAAACCTCTAATAAAAGAGAAAAAAGGAAAATTCTGGAAAAATAAATGTTATCAGGAAGCAGAACGATTACTCAATGAATGGCATGTATAGTCACAAGCTGATAAAACAGCTAAAAACAGATAATTTAAAGTATTGTTTCAGTTCCTAAAGGACTGTCTTTAAATTCTTAGCTATATTCTTAGCTTATTTTTAAGTAGTGTATTCAAATGTGACTCTAGATTACAACATAATGAAATGCTGGACAGATTCCCAATTTGCTATATTCTGATCTAAATTGTGAGTACCTTGGAGACAATTTCAGAAATGTAAGACTGCACAAATATTTCTTGAAGAAAGGTTATTGCTGTATTTTAGATGAAGCTGAAGAGGAAATTGTAAGTCCTGTGAAGAGTTGATATACATTTACTTTCTTTTACCTGCAAACTTTCACTGATGTTTGTGATAACTATGGAGGTAAGTTTGTTTACCAGGGGTAACTTAAAGACTCAGACTTTGAAAAGTGTGTGTCTGTAAGAAAGTGAAAAAGAAATTCACCAATTTAAAACAGAAACATTTTCAGAGTTGACCATATTCCTTCCTGCTCTAATGAACATTTATACTCAAGGGGAAGCGCCTGAATTTTCCATTTTTCCTTCTTATTTTCTTACCAGGGGGAATTTAAGAGACATAAATCATTTTTGTGTGCCTTTATGTAGCTTATTGGTCAATGCCATGGGAGCTTAAGATGGCATAAATCATTTTGTGGATATTTATGGTGCTTATTGTTGGGAGTCCAGAATTTTGTACAAGTTCTACTAGCGACCTTCAAAGAGAATAGATTTCATGGCAGATTTTAGGGGAAATGTAAAGTAGGTGACAGTGTTTCTTCATGCAGGAAATATAAACAAACACCCAATGAAATCCTGGGGATGCAAATGTTTTATAACATTGAATGAAATTACTCATGTGAGCAAAGTTGTGCGGGAAGGGAAGGGAAGGGAAGGGAAGGGAAGGGAAGCATAAGAAATTACGGCTTTATAAGAAAGTGTGATGCACAACAGAAAGAAATAACACAAAAGCAAAGATAAATCAAGCCATGCCATAGGAACAGTTCTTCTTCTTAGTTTTCTTTTACATTTAAACTAAAAACCCTGTTCTATGAACCTGAGTCAAGATTGATCACCAAGGTGGGGATATTTCTGAGTCGTGTGTAATAATAGCTTGATACTTCATTGAAAAAAAATCTTATGTTCAGGTGGTTTGGCAAGGCCATGGTGCTTTTCATTTCCTCAGTTCCCTATTAATTCATTGCAACGCTGAACACTTAGAAAGCGAGATTATTAATCTACACACCAACAAGTGACTGTGTGCATGACTGAATTACTGTGCTTATGAATCTTGGACAGCTACTTTTCCTCATTCGTTATGTATAAATATTCAGATTTAAGGACAGCTAACCGTACTAACTTTCTGGACTTTTTGTCTATTCTTTACTAAACTTTGATCATGCTTTGGCAGCTTCCCTGTGCAGCCATTAACAAGACCTCTTCTGCAGTTTACAGACAATTTCACCCAAAGCCTTATTTAGCTTCCTAGAAACTGAGAGCAGCCTTCATCCGTTGAAAGCAGCAGATGGGAAGTAAGTTGGCTGCCAGTAGCCAGGGAGAGCTAAGGAGATATATAGCTCCTGAGTGTAATTTACTGAAGACATCTCTCAATGGTTTACACTAAAATTCTTTGTTTAACCACAATTAATGCTGAAACAACCGCTTTCCCATGGCTGGGTTCTGCAGCAGCTATTAACGTTATTATTCCAAAACACCAAGAGAGTAACACAGTGCTCTGTAAGGAATGATACATCTTTCTTATAGTCTGTAATTCTAGCATTTCAAGATACTACAGATCTCATTCAGGTACCTTAATGCTGTGGGCAGATTTTCAACAGCTCTCAGTGGGAGTTGCGCGCTGCTGACAGAGACACTGAAAATCCAGCAGACTTTGTGCAGATATTCAACAGAAAATCAGCTACTTTGGAAAATGGCCATTAAATTACGAATCCTGAATTTCTCCAAATCATTTGGAACCCTTATACAAGCAGAAAGTTTGTAAATCTAAGGCAAAATACAGTCACAAGTGTTGCATGCCCTGGCTCTGAGATGGGTTGGGAATATCTGAGTTTGACCTCTCTCTGCCATGATTCACGCACCACATTCAGACACATGGCAGCTGGAGGATCTCTAGAATGAAAAGATGCCAAGCACTTTGCTCAAGGCCACAGAAGAAAAATCAGTGTAAGAATCTGGAATAAGAAACATCTATCTATTAAATAAAAAAAGATCTGACTAACTGTACCTTCACCTGTCCCTTTCTGTGTCACCATCTGTGACATAAGGCAGATGCTTTTACACCCACTGAGAAAGCCAGTTGCAGGAGAATAACGAATAGTACATTATTTTCTTTTATAAAGGACCATACTTCACCAAAGCATTTAAAAAGACTATTTGGTTAGTGTTTGTAGCAGTCGTGTGAATTAAACAAGAAAGTAATAATATAATCATTACTTGGCACGTGTTAAATGATTTGCTCTGTACCACAGTGGGGAAGTCTGTATCAGGATTAGGGGGACAAATCCATGTCTTTTGTGCTTTGCTCTTTCTAGCCTTCTATTCCGTTCATTAGATGAAGCAATATCAAATTTTGGTGTCCTTAAATTTCATCAGACAATGGAGCTCCTCCAAATCTAGCATAAATACTCATACAAAAACAAACATTAATCAAGAGCAAGGAATCTTTGTATCAGCTTGTAAAGACTCTGAATTCAGCTTTCTGGGAGGACTGTTCTGCACAGCAGCTAAGATTATGGTGTAGCCCAATCAGCATCATAACCCAGTAAGCAAAAGGCTGCAGAAGTGCAGGCAAAGTCCTGACTACACTGCCTTTGCAGGGCCCTTTCTTTCAAATATCAAGAATTTCTTTAAGATCTTCATCTCCCATAAGTTTTTTTTCTCACTTTTTTCCTTTCCTGCAAAGGACTTCTAATACCACTGCAGTTATAGGTCCTTCTTTCCTCATTTGTCTTTCAAAGCTTTGTCTTCTCTAGACTCATGTGTGTTTCATTACACTTTTGTGCACTGAAATCAAGCAATGGCGGGTCACAGAAAGTTAATAAAATGCTACATTGCCTGCTTTTCACAAGACATGATGTGTGCCATATTCATTCAAGAACAACATAAGCTTTAAATGTCAGCATAGACTATTTTAAGAAATAGGTTTCAAATGTGGTGTAGAGTTGTGGATTTTTTTTTTATCTCAGAGGAGGTTTGTTTGGGTTTTTTCCTCCCTTCCCTGCCAGTTCATGGCTGTGTTTGCTATATAATCATCAACTTTTTGGCTCTCTTCAGAAACTGATGGTAGTTCACGCTTGAAACATTTAAATCAGAGATAGGCGAACCAAAGTAGCTAAAATAACAAGGGCTACCTAGCTATCTAAGTTTCTTACCTTTTGCAATTTCATTATTTTTCATTTCTGAAATGACAGTGCACAGTCAGGGTCAGAGTCCTAGAACTGTTAAAAGAAAAAAGTGCATCCAGCTCTGGAACAAACCTTTTTTCTAGGGCTATTTCTCATTGCCCTAAAAAGAGCAAAAATTTCACAGCAAGTCTTATTCTTGTAATATATCCAGTTCAATATTGGAAGCCCATGATGCTCCCAAATATTATATAAACATTCTTGCTGTGAAATATCTTTTTAAAAATACCACTTTTTAATAAACAGAACCTAAGATATTGTGAGGTGCACAGACAGAAGGAAAAGGAAAAAAAAGTCCAATAGTATTGGTAAATTAGTAAATAATACTAGTAACTAAAAAGAAAAAATAATATTCACATTACTAGTATTCATACCATAAGACATTCCCTAAATTGACATAAAATGTCCATTCAGGCCATGGCCCTTGAATTAAAAGGAATCCATTGAACAATAAGGCTTAAAATTCAGGAAGTATCATTTGAAAATGTAAAATGAAAAAGGGCTGAAAGAGCTGGCCTACTTCTCTGCTGTTTGAAGGAAAGGCTGCATGGCACAGCATGGCACAGCAACATTTGCACTAGCTCCAAATAAACAGACTAATAGACTGGATTACAATCAATTCAATTTGCTTCCCCAAACTTTAGCTAAGGGGGTGAGAATATTTTCTTCACATTAGGACATTATACGTGAAGGAATCCATGCACAGCCTTTAACTGTGATTCACTGCAGACATTTTCTGTTTACAGATTCTTCGTTCCTACAAAACTAGATCACAGTAAGGGAGAATGTCGAAGAAGATGTCTAAGAATGTCTAAGAAGATCCTTTTGCAGCTGTCCCCAAACATAAATCATAAAGGAAAGCTACTAGCAAAGAGAAACTAATGAAATTTTAATACACATTTCTCGGCTTTCATTTCTTTCTGAGCTCTTGAATCTCTTCAGATTAGGTTAGAGTCCACTGGAGGAGAATAGCTGAGTCAGATCAATCTGTACTTCACTGAGAAGCAATTAGCACCTCATCACAGCACAAAGCTCACAGACTAAAAGGTGCTTTGCACCCTGTCTGGGGATGTGTGCGCACTTCACTGCCAATCTGCGCTTCCTGAGCAGAAACTCTGCTTTAAAAATGTCAAGACATTCTGTTACAAGATACAGCTTTATGTCTGAAGTCTAATATCCATTAGTCCTAACTCATTCTGCCCCTGTTCTCCGCGGAAAAAAAACAGTTTTATCTCTGCAAACCATCTGCATCTGCCAGCCAAAATGGTTCCCTTTACTCAGTACATGTAGATCTGCATGCATTAATGGAGTGTGTATGCTTCTGTATTTACAGTTCCCACACAAATGTTTCTAAAGCTAAGATTTTAGAGAGAAACATCTCAACTGTTTCTCAAATTGTGGTCAAAAGGAAACTGTGGAAGCGCTTTGAGGAAGTAAAAAGTTCTTATATTAACCAATGTCAGAGGCAAATAAGTATTTCAACTAGATCTCATGGAGAAATTGTGCAGCTGTTAGCAATTAAAGGTATTTAGTTGTTCGCTGGCTCTCAAAAAAAATGCCTGCATCCAGGAATTATACACCTTAGTCACAATTCAGGTTAAATTAACTGCAGCGAACTGTTTCTTGATCACCACAGACTGCTGTAGCAGTGAAAGGACTAGAGATAGACCCCGAAAAAGGTTATGTTTATAGAGAAAAAAAGACTAACAGAAGAAAGAAGATGGAAGAGAAAAATAAAGAAGCAAGGGGGAAAAAAAAAGGGAAAAAAAATATAAAAAATAAGCTTTTTCTATTTGTTAGAAAAAGAATTATACCATTTTACAATACCAGCTGGTATTTTAGATGAGTAGCAATTAAAGAACAAGATCAAGTTTATGCCAACTCTGGGGACCACCATTTCTACATACAAAAGTCACTTCTGTGAGAATTCAAAAGCCATTGGATTTTTTGTGTAAAAATAACTGAAAATAAAACCAAAATGCAGAAGGAAATCCCTTATTATTCAACACTCCGTGATCCTTCGTAGAGCAAATCACTACATTCTGTGTGTGTTTGTGCATCGAAGTGGTAAGCTTGTCATCTATTCTGTGATACATTAACCCATTCTTCATTCTGAAGTTAGATTCAAAATTATGATAAATGGCTTCATCAGCTATATTTAGTATGAAATTCTATTTCTGCATTTCTCTTATATTTAATTTTTTATTCCCTCATTCCGTAAAGAGAGAGATATATTTTTTTTTGTATTTGTGATGGAGAAAGTTGAACAAGTGGTTAAGAGAATGGCATGTCAATGTCACTGTCTCTGTCATGTTTCCTGCACAAGTGAAACAGTGTCAATTACTGAGCTGCAAGCGCATTCACTCTTCTTCTCTCTCCTTTCAACATTTCTTAAAAAAAAAAAAAAAAAGATGTCTTTCATGGGCTTCTTCACTGTATTTTTTACAGATAAGTTTCCCAGGACCCCTAAATTTGAAACTATATGACAACATGAATTTTCATTTCACACTTTCATAGATACAATAAAGGTCATTTTTCCAACACCCAGGAATGATTTTGATTATGATTTCTAGTAAGGCTCAGGCAAAAAATTATGACTCAGAAGAGGAAAAAAGCATTGTAAAATGGAGTTAGAAAATGTAGGATAAAACCACATATGAACAAAGAATATTCTTTGCCTTCACAGTTTGAGATTTTTAATCATGCATGTTTCACTGTAACCACGAAAAACAGAATTTCATTAAAGAAAACCAAAATTTTTCATTTACCATATAAATTCTACAAGCCGCACCACTAAGAAATGCAAACAGGACTTTCACAGTACAGCTGGATTAGTCAATATTTTAATTCCAAATACACCATCACAGAGGAAAGAGATCAGAATTCTATAGTTTCAGCTATTTTCACAAAAGTTCTGGTATGTTTAGCTTCTCTCTAAACCTCTTCTGAAATCAAAACCTTTCCATTTTTGACCATTTCAGTGGGAGTTGAATGTTATAGACAGACACAAATATCCTGACTTAAATAACTGTACATTGCTGGTGAAAATTACTTCATGATAAACAATTTATTCACTCAATGGTTGTGTCTTTTCAAGATGTTTTTGCACATCCTTTTAGAACAAAACATTCAATATTTATACTTGCGTTACCATGTAGGATTTATATTTTGCAATCTTAGAGGACTACACAGTGACAATATATTAGACACTGTCTTTGACCTAAGAGTCAAAGATAGAGGAGCCTGCCAGCATCTTAACCAATCTTTGCGTGAAATATCTGTATATGTAAATATTTAGCTTTAGGGTATTGTATGTCATTCATGAAAATAAGAATCAAATGCTATAAAATTGTTCTTCCAAAAACCTAAACATTGTCATTCATTCCTAAGACACACCAGATCTCTCAGATAAATTATTTTCAAAAAGAAATTTTTGCTTTTGTCTCCAAAATGGCAAATAAATACACCAGAGATCTGGTAATTTCCTTTTAAAAAATGTTCTAGGTGCACAGTATAATGATTAGGGTGATGGCAGTTCATCGTATGTCATTTCATAGAAATTGGGGAAATCTTTTGCTGTAACGTAATGGCATGTCAAATTTCTAACCTCCAAAAAAGGGAAAAAATATCTCTTGTGCACACAACTATCATCGTAAGATCACCTGCTTTCCAAAACATTTACTTTTTTTCTTTTTAAAGAATTAATCAATTACCAAGCAAAAATATTATTTGGTAGTAATTACAAGAGCAGCCTACACTTCCCCAAAATCGACTCAGTTATCTAATAACTCTTACCCACATCTCTGAAACAACATTTTCATATTTCACAGCTGAGTAATAAATACAACTGTGATTTTATTCTAGTCTTCTGCTAAGATAAATAGTATAAAACCTAAGACCAAGGCAGAGGCGGAGCCATACTACTAGTCCAACAGCAAAAATTATGTTTTCTTTCTCTTTCATTGTCAAAAGAAAAGCTTCTTCCTAGAGCAAGTTATAACCAAAAAGCAAATCAATACTGAAAAATGAATAGCTGTTGAAGAAACTTAACTCCAATTGTGGAGGCAGAAATTATTTTTTTTTAAAAAAACTGTTTCGTTTCCCAATTTGTTAGTTTCTTTGGGTTTCTTTTGCTTCTCTAAAGCAAAAGAGAGAAAAGTGAATCATTATCTAAAGGAAATCATTATTATAATCAGTCTCTGAGCTGTCCAAATTTTATTTCAAAGAACTCTACAACTTTTTGGGATGGTTCCAAGTAGGATTAAGTTTATGCAAAATTAAAGGCTGCTATTTCTCTTATAATGTGAATTAAAATCACTAATAAAGCTCTAGACTTATGAGCAGGGAACTCCTCTTATTCTGCACAGAACATGTTAAAGGTGTGTGACACAAGCCTAAATGCGAGATTTTTAAATGCATGTCAGAGAAAGCAACTCACCCTATGGCGAATGCAGTATCACCCGACCATGGTTCCTTTGTGGCAGCTCTCTTACTATTTATCACCACAGAAAAATCCATAGCTAGGGGGAGGTCATAGAGTTGTCCAGGCCGGAAGGTCCAAAGGTCATCTAGTCCAACCTCCCCACAGTCAGCAGGGACACCCCCAACTAGACCAGGTTGCCCAGGGCCTCGTCAAGCCTCACCTTGAATATCTCCAGGGAAG
>JAHREE010000340.1:422094-500758 GCA_033628505.1 Tringa tobata
GGGAGGTTGGACTAGATGAACTTTGGAGGTTCCTTCTGCCCTGGACCATTCTGTGATTCTGTGAAGCGCAGGAAAGGAGGTTGTGACTTGAAACAAAAGTACCACTTTTAAAACCTCTGGTTACTGTGTACAGGTGACTGTCCTGTTCTTCCAATTTGTCTTATTGCAACTTATCTACGAGAGTATTTAGTTTTACCTTTATTACTTCTCAAGTTTGCTGTCTTTTCTTTCAGTATAATCAAATGATTTATATGCTGCTCCTCTTTCACCAAAAACAAATACCAGTTGTTGCCTGTTTAGATATCCTTCACTTCATCCCTTCATTGCTGCTCTCAACCTCTTTGTGAAAAATGTATTGCCGTGCCTTACAAGAACCACCTTAGAAAATTGTATTTCATGTATCCCCATTCAATCCTACGAGATAATGAACAGTAAAGAAGAAATAAAGAGGAACTGCCGTTTCTCCGGGTTTTCCATTAAGAAGCCCAGACAAAGACCTAAATCAATAGGCTGCACTGATAATGTAAACTGAAAATATTTATGCCTTCCAGGGAAGAATTATGATATTATAGTAAGTAATAGGACTACTACCATGGATAAACACAGAGATTAATAAACCTCCCTGATTCAGTAACTCATTTTGCTATGGACCAATTTGGCATAGCAGTACTGATGATTAAAGCCAAAAGGGCTAAAGCCTCAATTTCGTAATGTTTGATGTAAGAGCTCTTAAAGTCACAGTGGTTGTCACAGTGTGAAATGGTCACCTCCTAAATGTCATGTCCAATAGAGGACCCACAGCTGGGTGCCCAGCTATCGCCACACCCCAAAGATCACTCTTTGTGGGAGGAAATCTCAGATTTCTTGTTGAGAAAGCTAAGCCTATGCATAGGGCACACATCAGGCTCTTCACAGCAACCTATATGACCATCACATTATAGACTGTCAAAAATTAAATGATGCAGAGAGAAATATGTGCCTAGAGAGCCTATTCTGGAATCCTATATGAACACGTACATCACTCCTTATGAGACAGCGTAGTTATAAAGTACGAATCAAAAATAGGCATTTGATTGAAATATTCATATTGTTGTCTGAGATGAGAAAATTAATTTTGGACTCCTAGGTTCAGACATTCTGGCTGAAAGAAAATGCACCATGTACAAAACAAAGACTGCACAATTAGTACCTAGATAGACATGAATGAAGCTACTAATGAGAATCCTACCAATTAGGCCAGACTGAAAGTTCTCAAAGCCAGGGTAATATCCTTTGAATTTACACTTCAGTGGCTCAATCTTGTACAGTAAAATCTCAGATATAGTACAGTGAGTCCTAAAGAGAGAAATTAATTTCCTATTTATTTTCCAGTAAAATTAACATACACAAAACACATTCAGACACCACAGTGTGGCTAGGCTTTAAAGCTCACCACTGAGTTCAACAACAATTAATTTTAGAATAAACATATGAAACATCTACCCAAAAGTACTATTTTCCCTGCCATGAGGACAAAAATACAGCATTTGAGAAACTGTATGTCTTAGACAAGTACATGCCATAAGCTTAGATTTTATACAAGTTGAAGATATGTACCTATCACATACTACCTGATTTTACAGCAAATTAGCACTGCATATGAGTACAGGCTTGTGCTGTAAATTTATAGCAAATTTGTGAAAGATTTGTTTTACAGATAATGGTAGGAGGACAAACATTTCATTATAGAAAATGAGTCTGCAAAATCATGCTATTCTACAGAAACACTGCCTGGCAGAACAACCCAAATCCTGTAATTTCCTCTTTATTTATTCATTTAAACATAAGAATTAGAAAAGCTTAACAGAAAGTGCTGAAATGAAATGCATTAAATGTATTATTTTGCTTTTAACCCTGTAAAAACAGCCCCTGAAGGGCAGCATGGGTTTTAACACAGTTGGACACGGTTGAAGTCACTGGTAACAACCTGCCAGATTAAATCAGACACAGTCCTTTAAAACATGGTGCTGATTTGGGCAAGTTCAGTCTGGCTGACAAAGCCATAGATATGTTTTACCATTAGCTACAATTGCAGTATGACCCACAGATCACAGATGCCCTAAAACAGGCTTTCTCTGAAGTTCAGTTGTAGCAAACCTCACTGAGGTCTGCTCCTGCAGCTCTCATCCTCTGCCTACCAGCATACAATAGCTTCAGGGTCAGCAGCAGATAAGCAGCATTTCAGGTACTGACATACAGACAGATATCTAGGGAGAGTTTCAAAATCATCTAGCAGGGAGGTTTCTAAACTGGATGAAAATCAGTCCAGTTCCACATAGCCCTGCAGAACCCCTTCTAACATCATTAGGCCCTTCTGAAGGTCTGACCACAGAGCCTTCTCCTAAAATCATCTCTGGGCAAATACACGAGACCATCAAAATGGTTTCTTACTTATCTAACAATTGTTTGATGGGCTTAGCTTTTTACAAGCTATTTCTATATATCTGTATTCTTGAAGCTAACAGGACACAAAAGCTAGTGGGAGAGTATTTAAAGTCTAAAACCAGATGACAACCAGATGTTTTTAATATTGTTTCTACAGGCTTTATACTGTTTCTACACATTTTCAATCATGATCATGAACAGTAATGGAGCTGCCAGAAATAAAGCTTTTTTAAAGGTGAGCAAATTCCATTGACACATTTTGACAGAAATTCCTACCCCATTTGGTTTAGATTGTTTTTATGTTGCTTTTTTAGTTCTTTTCCTTTTGCTCTGTATAAGAATTGAGTTTACTGGAAGAATTACCTGCAGACACAGCAAACGTTAAGTATATTATAGAGAGTAATCACAGATATAAATTTTGAATTTGCAAATATGAGTACTTGGACTTTTATGATCCTTCAGTCAGGGAATAAACACATACCATATGATTTTTAGGTCTAGTTAAAATTGTGACTTCTGAGCAATCATGAAGGGAAAAAAATGCTCAGTTCTCTCTAAGAGACAAAGAATTATTTGCAGAATTACTTAGGTGGAATCTGTTTCTGAACTGCTTCCTCCTCAGTATGAAAAGATGTATGTGTACCAGGAGACTCACTCACTTAAAATAGGACTATACAGAGATAGAGAGTTATGCTGGCAATTACAGTGTATTCAAGACATATTAAAATAATGGAATTATTTTTATGGACTACAGAAGGCTTTGGATAAGACCTTACTTGTTTAATTATTTGGTGGATTTAGTGAACAGTTGAGCATTTTGTTAAAGAATGAGCTTAGGGAATTGGGATATTAACAAACAAAACGAGGTAGAATGTTTAGATAAGTTGCCTGCTATGAACTGTTTGCCAAAATTAGCGAAATCCCTAGATCTCTGTGGTTTCCCAGACATAATCACCACCTGTCAACCTTATATGTCTGCTTTATTTTCAACCCTCAAAAGCAAAGACTACATTTTTAACACCACCTGCTACCTATTATTGAATATATTGTCACATCTTCTAAATGATACACTGTATGCTGCAGTTCAAGTTTAAAGAGTTTTAAGAGCTCAAATCTCAATTTGGGATCTGCACTACACTGTATATATGACTGAACAATTAAAATCAAGTAATAGATTCTGAAAGACTATCCACCAAAATTCCTTCATAAATAGTAATTCTTACTGCAGCTGTGAGATCACCTGACCTGAAATTTATACTATATGAAAGTAGGGACAAAAGTTCCTCACTGCAGGTACCTGCTGTAGTCTTCAACCTGTAAGTTATTATGTATAGTCTATTATATATAGATCCATTTTCAACCTTTGCGTAATTTGTGGATTCCAAAGAAATTTTTTAATGTTTGAGGGTCAGGTTTATAAAGTTCATCTTATGCAGACTGCTGTGTAGCACACATTAAATTATTTCTCTCGGTCAACTTCACAAGTCAGAGGTACTTCGAAAGTAGTGGTGGAGTCTGTGGATCATGGGCTGAAAGCCACTGATCTGTAGGACAGTTAGCAATGATCAGTGAGGTTTCCAGGCTTCCTTCCTGTCACATCTCCTACTCAATTGGTTTGACATTGTGTGCTTCCACTTCTCCTGCTAGCTGAGCCCAATTGCCTCTGACCTTCTTGTTGTACCATTATGAGCCCGAAAATTTCCTAAAAGTGTTAGGAAAATGATCTACGTTCTAAATTGGTGTGTTTTTTCTACGAATCTAAGAGATAAATTTTGCCTCAATATATATGGGAAGCGGCAAAGCTGGCAAACCACCACTACAGGTTACAGGGTGGGGGAAAAAGGAAAAAGAAAAAAAAAAGGAAAAAGAGAAAAAAAAGAAAAGTTTTGCCTTCAGGAGAGAACTGTGGAATTTTTTACTTCCTAGACCAAAGATCAGCCCTCAGAATCCCAGCTCTGATACATTATTGAATGGAGATATTAAAAATTACATGAAATATTCTTAAAATGATGGTATATATTATCAGGGACAAAATTAATCCGTCATTTATTTAAAGCAATAATAAAACAGATGACTGGTGAACATTGCAACAGCCTGTATTTTGATAATAGGTCAAAATCAATCCAATTTTTCCTTATTAAAAATATTAGAAAATCCAAGTCATGCAAATAATTTTCATTATAGTTCACTCAAAGGTCTCAAAGATCCCTGTTTAGTAATGTAGATAAGACCCCACTTAGTTCCAGTGAGAACTGTATTTCTCTGTTATCTATTATAGAAAGAGAGGATGTGCTATCAGATCTGATAGCATTAACAAAGCTGTAGGAAAATTCTAGAAAATAAACCATTAATCTAATTACCTTAAAATATTTCTATTAATTTCAGCAGGACCTGGATCAGATAATTTGTGAAAAGAATTATACCAATTAAGGCAGCAGTCTGCTCTTCCTCCTGCATGGTATTCACCAAAGAGCAGATTATCATGCAAGACAGCAATCGGAGAGACCACCGGTTCATCAGAACAGCCCAGAGCCCAGCTCATGCATCACAAACTCAACTGTCACTGGAATCAACAACATGTCTGTGTGAAAACAGACTACAGCAAAAAGCACCAGCTGACGCTACAAGAGCTGCTTCTTCTTTTAAAGCGTTCTGAGAAAGCTATGAGAGAAAAGACAAAACAAATGCATAAGAAAAATACAGGTCAATACTGTCCTTACAATGATGACAAAAAGCATGCAAAAAAAAAAATTAGAAATTAAATTCCTGAGCTGTGTATAAGGACATAATACTTTCTTTTTTTTTTTTTTTTGTGACCAATGGATAAAGAGAAACAGTGATATCCAGAAATACAACAGTCTTCTATGTTTTCATGAATTGTGATGCTTAAACACTATAACTTTCTTTCAATAGCCACAAGGGATACTTGCAAAACATCATTAAATGCCTTCTTCAAAGCCATTTCCTTGAAGAAGGAGGACAATTGCAACCATAACATACAAACACCCCATCCATGCTATGATGAATTTACCTACAATACACTGCCAAAGAGTCTCTTCCAATGTCCTCTGAGCTTCTTTTATGCCAGTGCTGTCTTCAGAGAGGTTCGGCTTTATTTAAATGCTAAAGTTTTAAAAGCCAGGGTCAGGTACAAGAATTACCAGTTCTCTTCCTGCTAGAAGAGCTTCCATTCTTCCCCCGGCCCTTCTCACAAGTATAGTATGGCTATTCTAATATTTTGAGATCCAAAATACTTCACTTCTTGGAAGTATAAGGTAAATATCGGTCAGAATCCATTTAGAGAATGTGAGGTTGCTACAGCAAATTTTTTGAATTGTGGGCACTTTATTTTTCCTGCCCAGGATGTTACTGTGACATATAATAATGGAATATAATATTACCATGAAGTAATTTGCAATACAAAGTTAGCATAATATAACATTACTATGAAAATAATATCTTTTCTCTTAAGAAATAAACACTGGAGTGGCAATGAGGAAAAATGAGAGTACTATGCAGCATAGTCCTGGCTTCTACTATATTTAGTGTCAGACCTGATTTCCCAATGTCACTGTAGCCCATCAGAACCATTTGGGTTGCTCAAAGTTATAATGTCTACAGCCAAATAAGGAGAATCCACATCTCTATGGATAGATAACTCAACCTGCCCCTCTCACTTTTTTTTCTCTTCCCCCTGTAATTTTCCCCCTTCCTAGACCCCTGCACCCTAGACCTGCAATGCTAAAAGCTGATGCCATTAGCATCAAACTGGGCAGTGTGACTGCCATGTTTCCCTCTACATTTGGCCAGTATGATTGTGTTCTCTTTTCCTGCACTGGGTAAGCAATCCTTTAAAAACATCAACCAACCAACATCGCAAAAGGGAAAACAGACTGACAGGAAGGTGCAGAAACACTGCTCACAGTCTAAGGTTCATACAGGTTATGAAGAACAAAATCTCATTTGGTTTTGCTCATCGATCGGCAGCAAAAAGAAGTTATATGGTCTCTTTGAGCTACACTAGAGTCAAGACCCAATGCACAGCTCAGGGAAACTGCTGTACTGACTTTAATCCTGAACAGCCAGAACATAAAGAGATTGGCAGGTAGTACAATGGTGCTACCAAAAGTGGGTGGTTTTTTTTCTGTTATTATAAACACATGTGCTCTTAAAAGCATCCGTCATTACCAGGATCAAGGCAAAGTGTGTGCAGTGCTGTATTCACTGCTGCCATTAAGTGGACCAAATCTGTGCCCCAGAATGTGACACAGGTAGATACAGTCATATTTCTTCAGAACTGCATATAGAATTTTATTAAAGTATAGGAAATAAGACTGCCTTTCCAGATAGCCTATATCAATTCCTCTCTCCAAAAAAATTAACTCACTCTGTCTTCCAGGAGTAATATACTTATACCTTTCCTCTCCCTGAATCCAAGGGAAGACAGATTTAAAATCTACCAAAAGAATCTGTAGGTTTTTTATTGGCTGAGGAGACACCTTCATGGGAAGACCTTCAAAAAACACAGCCAGATCTTTTTGATAAAGAATGCCACCTACTTCTTTTTAGAAGATTTTTATTCTTTCAAGGATGCACTGTACTTTTCAACCAGCAGAAGTTGTCGCAGGTGCTGAGGAGCAGTCAGTTTGCACACTTTGCAATGGCAGTAATCATCAGCAATAACATATACAATACCTTCTTCTTGGCACATAAGCAGCATTTCCCTAGGAGTGGTCTGACAGCTGATGTTGAACCTTATTAGTCTGCCATGTATGTAGTCACAGAGAAAAAAAGCCAAAGCATTAGTCAGGGTAATCTGTATGATTAGCTTGGTTTCTCTGTGCTCACAGATGTGATTAGCAGGGAGCCAGAGCACTGACGTGTCTCCTCCTGAGATCTTATCCAAGAACAATTTCTGATAAGTTTCCATAGAAATCCATACTTACAGTCTGTGATAAAAATAAATAATGGCATATTGTGGGTCCTTCCTCACTTCTCCATAAGCAATTCTGTATCTGTCCCTTTTAATGATCATGGCACTTGCATGTTATACCTGAAGCTGACTTTAGAATCTGGCAGAGTGAAGTCAGAATGGTTACTGGGAACATTCTCAAATAACATAATTCAAATAATTTCTGTAGTAGCCCTCCCTTATAACCTTTTGAGCCATCTACTGTTTTACCTGAAAGGCATTTATTTTTTCCTCACGTTTTCAGTGCTGCCTTTTTATTCATTCTGCTCTTAATCAAAACCAAACAAGCCCTCTCTATGTGACTAGCAGGGCTATATTATTTTTTAAAGCTCCCAGAATTTAGGGTGAGATAAGTATATGCAGCTGCAGGATCTGCATGAGAGTTTGTCAGTCACTGGATTGGACAGAACATGAATCCTGGAGAGGCATTTGAGCAACACTGACATCAGCTAACAATTACAGAAAAACATGGCAGAAAAGGCAGCATTCTCTGCCTAAAGCAGGGGAGAGATACTCTAGATTGCAAGCAAAGAGCAAATAAGGCAGATAAAGTCTCAGGAAGATGCTTGGATATATCAGAATTACTTGCCAATTCTTTACTGGCAGTTTGTAACAGGAAAACTGAAAGAATAGAAAATGGGATGCAAATCAAAATGCAGTAGAATAATAAATAAAATGATAAAAACCCACAGACAGTTCTAGGCCATTTTCTTCTAAATTTGTTTGCTTTTACCATTTCTTTCCATTTCAGTGGTAATTCTTAAATCTGCCCATCAGGCCAGGTACTTTATTAGAACTTTTAAGTCAGCTTATCCTTCAAATGTATTTATATTATAGCTTATAGTTTTCTAGGAATTTATCTCATACATTTGTAGCATTTTCAGTAGTAACCTTAATAGATGACCATACATCAGCTTTTACTTCCATGCTGCTCCTTGATTTCTCAGTTTTGTCATGAATCTGTTATGAAGGTCTACTTGGTTCAGTCACAAGGCAGCATAACTTTTTCTTCACAAGCTGTACAAATCATCATTTACTTCTGCATCTAGATCTATTCCATTCAAAGAAATAAAATGAAAAAGAATCCATCACTGTGAATACAACCAAGTATAAAGCAATCTTAAAAGTGTTATAACCAGTATAAAAAATGACGGTGGCAAAAGCTATTTTTAAGAGCAGGTAACCCTATTGATGAGATTAAATTGAATCAACCTGGAAAACATTGTTGGCACCTAACCAGCTGTCAACACAAGGGCCACTGATATTGCTAAGTGAATTCTGGTAAGCTGGATCTAGCCAGCTGTTAGAAGCTCTGACCAGTGTCAAATACCAGTTACTGAGTTCAAAATCCTTTTCTCAGAAATCCCATGAAAATGCTCTGAGTCTTTTTGAAAAGCATTGCGAGTAATATTAAAATAGTAAGCAGTTTAGATAGACTTTCTACTTCATGAAAGAGATAGAGAACCTTGAAATAAAGGTTCTTATAAAAAAGAAAAATTAACTGAAATTTGCTACTAATGGAACATCTTAAAAAACCTATTTCTTAAAAAAATGTATTTTTTGGCCTTTTGTTTCATTTTTATTTAATATTATACCACTTTAAAATAAAGAATTTTGAAGTACAAAAGCTCCTGAATAGTTGAAACGATGTATTAGAATGTTTTTTTAGGATTTTCTGTCCCTAAGAAATCTCCACTATATTTACCAAAGCAGTCCCATTTTGACTGACCTATATCTTTCACAATATGATTACACAGTTTTTCTTACATCATCTCTTAAGTAGTTCAAATAATTCCACTTGATTGTGCTTTTGCCATTACAAGTAATCCTGATTCACACTTATCAGTTTCAGCTCCAACATTCAGAGCGTTACCTATAGCAGTGGATACCTACAGCAGAAACTGAAGCTGAAGCTTGCTTCAGGGAGCTGAATCAAGAGGAAGGATAGTGGGAAAAGATCTGCAGAAGCATAATAAAATGGAGGCCTGGAGAAAAAGAAGGAATATGAATATACAGATGATTTCACAAAGTATATCACTGACCTGAAAGTTCATGTTGAATTTGCTGTCCTTGTTCATTACAATTTGACAGGTGAATCAAAATCAGAGGTTCCATTTTTAAAAATACAGCAAATAAGCAAACAATAAATCCAAGAGAGGTACTCCTTAGGGAAACTTTTATGACATGTCTTAGCCTAGTGTTTCTCCTGTCCTGAAAAAAAACATAAAAGCAAAAAATTTTAGTAATATCAAAAATATCCTCTTCCTCAGGCATATATTTAAGAAGGAGTAAGAATGCATCACGCAGGCAGTATGCTTTCAAAGAATATCAAGTGGAAGTCCACTTTCTTTTCCTTTTGTTGGGCACATCTGATAGCCTCTATCCATTTCTGGAAGTAACAGATGACACTGTATCCATATCTTTGCCATTTCCTTGATGCTGCCAAGTGCTTGTGTTTTGAGCTCCAGTGTGTAAAAAGAATCCTATGCCCCATCTGACCAAACACAATCTGGGCCCTGGAAATACTAATCACTTGTCATGAAAGTATGTTAATGGCATTAAAAATTACAGTGTTTTCAGTGAATGCATTTGTCCTCACTGTTGGAAGTCCCATTGCTCCTGGAATTTCCATTTCACTATGGTTATCAGCCAAAAAAATCAGTCTATGAGGCTGCATGTGTTGTTTCATTATAGATTTCTAATGTACCATTGAAGGGAATGAATAACTGAAAAAACTCAATTATTACAGTGGCAATAATTTGTTTTATGACTTTTTAAAATTATCTAGATAGCTCCCATGAACCACAATAACCTTAGTATATTTTTTTAAAATTCAACAAGTGCTTTATTACCAAAGTTATTTTTTAATTTTTTAAAACCAGTTATCATTATTTTCTTGAGATGTTTCAACCACCACAGAAACAACAGGCCGTGGGCTCGTTAATTGTTTACAAAGGCTCAGCAACTCTACATCACTGTTTAGAAAACACAGAAAAACATGTCATGGCCCATCCCTGAAAAGGCTAAAATATGAAGACAGAAGGAAACTGACTTAGATTGCACAGGTTTAATTTGCTTAAAATTACATCGTGTAAGTGTTCCTTTGAAAACTTTTCACAGAAAATTTGTGGCAATCTTTAACCAAGTTTCCAAAAGAGACATGAGGAAGCCATTCGAAATTATAGGCATTGACTGCAGGATATTTGGATTTATTCATTTTACTTCAAACAAAAGCAAAGAAACTAGATGCTGCATTCCCAAAGGTACTTGAAGCTTTAACGCTCCCATGCTGCCTAATCCTTCCGTCACCAGTATATGAAATTGTACATTGCCTTGATTAATATTCTATTAATCCATGACAAAGTACCCATATCACTCACACGCTTACTTTCTCGGCGAGTTCCTGAGATATGCCTCATTAACTGGATTACTTGTTTGATCTGAACGCTGTCATACTGTTCTGTTGACAGCAAGGGTGCCTCGTGCTGGACTGTGCAGAGGATGGGCTTTATTAGCACCAACCCCTTCACATACTGTCTTTCTGAACCCTCTCGCCTGATGTATGGAAGGTGGCCCAAGGTCAAACAGTTTGTGATTACTGTGAATGTAAGTGTTGGTGTCTTGTCCGAGTTATCGTAAAATCAGCTTACCTTTGATCTACCTTTGAGATAAAAGAAACATGAAAAACTCTTATGTTCAATGAATTTTTTTTCTTCATGGACTGAAAAAATATTTTTGTCTATGCTGACTTTTTTTCCTTATAACTTCTGAAGGAATTTAGTGCTGCTTAGAGGTACCATCCTGACAGCCCTGAGATCAAAATTCTCAACTAGTTACAGATCAGAAACATCATGGTTTCTGCACACAGCACCCTTTTTTTCTCATAGAGAGCAGTTCTTCCAAATGGAGTCATATTTCCTATTGCCTGAGGCTGCCTGGTCTTTTTTCATCTTACCAAGAACACCAAGCAACTTTAAAGGTACAATGAGTTTTTTAATTTACCTATAGGGCAGGTGGATCAAGACCTGCACCAAAAGCCTTTTCTTTTTTTTCTTTTGTCTGCATCTGAGTCTCCTTTAAACTTTAATTGTCTAATGAGATGTAGATTTTTATACATTCAGAGCAGTATTTTTAAGGGAAGTCTGATTCTAGAAGAGGGTTAGAAATCAATTTTGTTCATTTTCTCTAAAATGGGGGGAAAAGCCTCATTACCCAGACACATACACATACCACATACACCACCGTCTAGATATTTGACATTTGGATCTGGGTGCAGTTCTAAATGTTGACATTTTCAGCGAATTGGTGGGTTGTGTGCATTCTTACCTAGTTGACCCTGGCAGGCTGCAAATCTATCTAGCCTTTCTCAAGGATCACCTATGGTGGAGAATTTAAACGATCTATTCTACTTCTTCATTATCTTTACCATAAGAAAGTGCTTTTTAATATTTAATCGGAATATTCCTCACAGAATTTAAGCTGGTCTGGTCTACTGTGGGCATGGGCAATGGATTCCATCTTTCCTCTTTTCTGCAGTTTCTCTATCATATGCTTTAATCCCACTTTATTTTTAGGAAAAGGGGGATATTATTTATATTTACTGCTTTAAACTTCTGCTTAATTTTGATGGAGTGTTTTAGGCTATAAATAAATGTTACCTTATCCTTACTGTATAAAAAGTGACAAGCTGATGGAGGAAACTGGTATCCAAGCATCGGAGTTCCAGCTTCAATTGACATAGTATACAAAAATCAGTCTCACTAGTTCTGAGTCTATTTACTTACGGCTCTCTGGCATTCAACATATTAAACATAAAATCCTCTACTGCTCTTATCTATAATTCTCTTTACTTTTACTTTCATTAAAAAAAGAATTATTTCCTTGACTAGGTGGGATAAGACTGATAACAAACAGATTTCCTGACTTATACTCATTGAAGTTTGCTGAGCTCATGCAGTGTAAACCAGTTGAGACTGTGGTTGTGAGCCAAAGAAAGCAAACTTCACTGTTGCATTGCATAAGCACCCCTGACAGCCTGACAATACTTCTGCTTCTTTTATCATGCATTAGATGCTATTGGACCAAAGTTGTAAGCAAATAAAACACCTAGTTATCTCTCTAAGAAAGGTCCATTTTTTTATTCCATACTTCAAAGCAACAGTTGAAAACCTCCATCTGAATAAAATCTTTTCTGTACTGATGTGAAGCCACACATGGAAAACTGCTCTAAGTGTATGTAATGCACTGTTAGTCAACAGCTTGAAAACAAGTCTCACTGCATAATGCAAAACATAAATTTCATATGGCAAAGTTGTGACATCTTACAATTCTCAATATATATATTTACATACTCAAAATAAAAATGAACTGAGAGATCCAAGGTAACAGAAACTACTATTTGAAACTGGGACCAACAGAGCTCCTGGCTACACTGAGGTCAAGAGTAAAAGTCTTGGTGGTTTTGGCTAGGTCAAATTGGCTTGACGGGGTTAATTATTGTGATTCAAGGTGAGATCTGATGGATCAGTTAGGCATGAACTATGTGAAATACATATGCACAGAGACAGATGGTCAGTCACCAGTTTCACTTTGATCCTAGGAAAGTGTTCCTGACAGCATAAGAGGATTTGTTCTTTATTAATAGCCAGCTGGATACAGAGAAAGTTTCTCATTTCTACCACACATTATATAGGTTAACCAACCTTGTAATAGCTATAGACGCTTCCCTCTGCCAGAAAGAAAATTATCTTGGCCAGAGATCGTACCCACAGAGATCGGAAATGAATTGAATTTGACTTGCTTACAGTATCTCAGGTAACATTGCTGATGGCAGTAGTATAAAGAGGTTGCTAAGCAAGCCCACTGGATATTATTATTAATAGACTGTAAATCAAAATTCTGAGCAATTTCTTGTATTGAACAAGACTGAATCCAGCAGAGACAAAAATGTGTGTTTCAGTGTATGCATAAAGAAAAAAAATTACAGTAAAGCTTCTTCAATTTCAGTATTTCAGATAAGATTTGTCCATATTGCTGCAGCATAAAAAAAATAATGATAATACATGTAGGATGATTTAACAGATGGTTCTGGAGAAAATGCATGGAAAATAAACTTTTCAGATCAAAGTTTGCCATTGTTTGTGAAACTGATAAAATATCTTTAACAAAAAACTATATGAAGAAATCTTTATAATCATTACATGGAGAGCGTAATTGTGATGTGGCAAGTTTATGTGATACTTGGTATCCCAACCATGACAGCATTTAAATATTAGATGTTAGGTATCAGAGAGTTGGTAATATAAGGAAGAAAAAAAAAAAAAGAACATCATAAATTTTGTCTATTGTCATATCATGAGGTTTAGTTTCCTAGCCTAGTAAAGCCACTGTGAAGGTTTATTTTATTCCCAACTAGATCAGAACCTAAAGATATCCTCTATCTCACCTTAAATCAGATGAGGTCATTATTATTTTTAAAAAATATCAGGGAGTAACACTTTATAACCAAGAGACACTGTTCTTTAAGAAAGAAAAAAAATACGTTGAAGGCTAATTTTCATGAAATGGATAGTTTAGTGTGAACATTTAATTTGGAACACATTTTCCTAATCTTACAATGGCAAGTAATTTGTTTTTCTATGAAATAAACAAAAACTGGTCTGAATATTTTTACCATTATTTGCTTGTTGTTGTATATAAGAAAAGAAATCCTTTGCTTTTGCTTGTACAAGTCATTAAACATTAGAGAGAAAATGTAATAGCAATCTGGATACTTCTATTTTTTCTACTCCCAAGCCTCTTAAGGCTGAAGAACAACCTCTTAGCCACTTCCTCCATCACTGCTGTTCTAACTTTTACACAGTAATTGCATCTGTGACAGCTCCAATTTATTGTTGGGAGGAAGGCAGTTGTCTATTGCATGTAGAGCTTGCATATTCAGTGTCCAAATCTGTGGTGCTTTCTTGTAAACCTTTGCAATGCTGAAGCCATGATCATGGAGCATGGGTTAGCAATGTTCTGGAAAGCGTGTTGTCTGCCTCATTAGTCTGCATCCTGTCAGGGCTAGCCAGGCATATTCAGGATCATCTGCACAGGAGACTAAGTCGAGTGTGGTATAACCAATAACAATTTTGAATAGATAAATTCCATGTAATGTCCAATAAAAACAATTTTTCTTCTCTTTCTCTTAAATATGAATTAAATATATCCCTAAAAGCAAATATTGGCAAAGTGTCAAACCAAGTGGAACCAAGCCGAATTTCCACCTAAAAGCTGGAGCGAAATACCAATGAGCCTTGATTCAGAACACAAGCAGAGACTGCGAAGGAGAGGATGATTGGTCATTACAGAGTTACGTTAGATTTATGAACAGAAAGGGCATTCTACTCTCAAGGCTCTCTATATGAATTTCTGTGTAATCACCACAAAGGTTACCAGTGCCTAGAAACTAAGATTTTAGTAACTGCGAGGACATAACAGAACTGTAGCCCTCGGATGTTATGCTGTGAGGATTCTGGGGGATGCTGTGCAGTGTTTGCTGCAAGTATTTGTTTGCAAACACTGTATCACATTTTTTTCCCAGAATCAGGTTATATTAGAAATATAATAAGGATTCTTTTTTCTCAAGTTTCCAGTCTAGAGAGTTATGTCAAAGTATTTAAACAGGTGAGTAAACCATCTCTGCCCAAGGGACCTACCTGATTTAAACTACGCTCTGTACTTCTGAAAGTCTCCTTACTGGAAACATCCTCAGAAGCCAACTCTTACTACTATAACAAAAGATACTAAAAATCAATTTAAGAGGGTTTTTTTTGGTGTGTTTTCTGTTTTTGAGTTGAAGGGAGATTTATAAATACTGTATTTCTTATTTTTTTTTCCCTTTTCAGGAAATAAAGTTTTTATTATATATGCTCAAAATGTAATATGTCACTCAACTTTATAAAACACTCACTTTCCTTTATGTATTAACTTGCTGAGATGGCTAAAATGAATTCCTAAACCTATATGAATATTTCAATAATCTGAAGAATACAGCAGGGCTACTTTCTATTCCTTTCTTATGTTTTCTTGTTATACTTTTCTATTTTTATCATTAAAATGCGAATAACAAAATAAGTTCCATTTTTACGTCTAAGTATGTCCATTAAAAATACACTTTTTCATCCATATAAATTGCAGTTCACTTGTTAAATAAGTGGCAGTTCGATACCAGTGACGGTTATAAAACATCTTGTTTCACTGTAACTTCCTGTGTTCTCACAGTAACCTTGTCTTCATTTTTCCTTTCCTCTTCATTTTTATAAGCTGTGGTCATCTAAGGGTTGCTGATATTTCTGAAGGGATGGCACTACAACTGCCTTCTTATTTCATAGATTTAACTCTGCTGAATCTCTTTTCCTTACTTAAAGAAACTCGTGTATGTCTTATGTTTTTACTTAATCAAAATTCCCACTTAGTTTGGCCTGTGACCTTTTACAGTACAATGTTCCTGAGACAAAACTATTGCCTCTAGGATATCTGCATCTCTAAGAATATTTTTAGGCACCTTATGCATATATTTCTAAAATTACTGCACAGAGTTCTTCAAATATTGACTGAAATGTCTTCCTGCTGTTACTCTCAGTTTTGAAAATGTTTTTAAAAGTTTATTTTTCAAAGTTTACAAAGAAATTTTTCTTTCCAATTTGTTATGGTTTCTCAAAACAGAAGCAAAACACTTTTTCTTAAAATTTAAACATTCCTAAGTCATCAAGAAATTCTTTAGGACAATAACTGTTGGGAATGATAGGGCCTCTATGTAATATTATTATATGATAATAATCATTCATTTGCACCTTCTGCATAAGTCAAAGGCTGTTTTTATCTTTCAGATGTCACCTTATAGATGGCAGACGTTCAGAATAGGTGTCAAGTGATAGCTCTGTTCCAGACATGGCGTATTATACAACATGGGACCTGCAGCTCCATCCTGTATGATTGTTCACACCCCATAAGACAGAAGATGGTCTGAGAACTAACTACTAGGTAAGACAAAATTAGTACCTTCTCATATTTGGAGACAGCTCTGCCAAGACACCTAATTACTGAGGGGAGTGCAGAATTTCACATTCTGGATGGAAATGGACTACTCTCCTGAAGGCTCAGTTATCTGCTTTTTGAAGAACAGATCTGTATTTATCACTTTGGCAGTTCTTAGCGGCTCATGTAGCAATGGGAGCCTCTGATGGTCTACATCTATTTTATTCAAAAGCACCTTATTCTCCTGTATTCTTTGTATACATACATGCACAAACAAGCAGATTTGCGTGCATGTGAAAGGAGTTTGGGAGCCTACAGTAGGGCAACAGATACCACTGAGATGGTGTTTTCAACTTGCATAGAGGATCCAGGGTGGATTTTACATACTGTGTTGCTCCAAATTATGCCTAATTACAAGATGTAATAACTCCGAGTAGCTATGCTCCCCTCTACTGCTGTCAGCCCAGAACTATTCCCTTCTCTGGGATGCCAAACTCAGAACAAGTGCACTTTCCCTTCTCAATTTGTACAAACCAGTTATTGTGCACAGCCCTCAGTCTTATTAGTAAAGGTCTTTCTCATTTTTTAGAGCACAAGATTTTCATTTAGAGTAATTCATTGGTTTATTTACCTCCTACTACCAACTTACTCATACATCAGGCCTTTTATCCTGGAAAATAAGTGTTTAAAATAGAAGCTAGGACAAGTGAAACTGTTGGACCAGAGTTTTTAAAAAGTCTAGGGATATCTAATCAGCCCATTCATCACTGTCACACACATTTCCAGAAGCTACTCTAAAACTCCCAACCTCCATGTACTCTCCTGGGAACTCTTCATTGTTTTCTGCCAAAGTGTCAGAAAAATAACCTATTCGTATCATTTTGGATTAGGCTGAAACCAAGAGTGCAGGAGAAATGAGCCCTGCAAGGATAGCCTAGTAGTTCCACATCATCTGTGGAACTGTTTTTGAACTAAAAAGTGTAACTTTATCCTTTTTAAAAAAAAATAAAATAAATGTGCTCATAAACCATCACATCACAATTTTATACTTTCTAACATCCACCAACCATTTTCATACCTTACGTCATGCTGAAGTTTATTTCTTTTTCTGTTCTTCTCTCACTTTTTGCTAGGATTGTTAACAAATGCGTGCCTCCATGTGTACTGGCTATGCACTGACTATTACCTTCAGTATTGGTTTCTTCCAGTTTAAACATAGGTTGTATTATTCAGGTGGCCATAACTGTACATACTACTTTCCATGTAGAATATTACCCTTATAGTCACAATGGTATGGTTCTGATTTTAATTTGTGCAGCCTTAGACATTTACGGCAAAATGGGCCCAATTTTCATAACTTCTAAGCATGCAACATTGGCTTTGCAAATGATCTCTGAACTAAGAATTCCCATACTGGCAGGTACTTTCCCCAATAGTCTTTTTAATGTTCCAGTTTAAAAATTGCACCCTGTTTCTAGAATTCATTTCTTTTCCCATCAGTTACTTTTAGTGCAAAGGAGACCAAACTTGCAACGTACTAGACAGTAAACAAGTGCCTAAGTGCTGATCTGTAAACAGTCTGGATTTAATGTTTATTCACATAATAATAATTTCTTTCCCAGTGGGCATAACTTTAATTTTCTTTAATAATTAATGAAGAAGCTGACAAGGAAAATAAAATAAAACCTTCAAGAATCATTCAGCTGAGTCGATTCCTAGATCTACATACCAAAAATTAAAACTTGTCTAAAAAACTTTCTAATAAGTGGAGTTATGTGCATAAATAACAGCTAATAGTATTTTCTACTTTCCAGTTTAAAGCAATACAAAATTTACAATGTAGAAGTGTATTTACCTTAATTTGGTTATCTTCCTGCAGGTGCACATTCACTAAGGACTATTTAATGTCTGAAGTAAATGGGACAGAGGAATGACAAATTTCGTCTTATTTCTTATATCACTACAGTTAATCTCCAAGCCCTATTTACTATATATGCTGAAAGAAACAGAAATCTTATTAAATGACAGTTTGAAAGTATGTGATTAAAATGGTATCATAAAGCACTCATGTGAGGGGCAACTTAATGTTATCCAGGCAAACTCAGTCTTGATAGGTTTTTTTAATCACATTTCCTCACATTATGCATTTGATTTGCCAGAGTTAACACTTCTTTATGTAGCTTTTCTTTGTACAATGTCCTAAATCTAGATGTCTTCACTTTTAAGGAGTATGGAGGAAGAAAACAATTGCCAACACTGTGACTAATGGGGACTCCACAGGGCTGTATAACAACTGACCTGAAGTGCCTCAGCACAGTCTAGCAACAGTGGTAGGTTTCCATCCTCAGTGTGTGCCAAAAGCATTTCTGCCATCAGCTTCAGGGGTTGTTTGATAAGAGCAGAAAGGCATGGCAATGGCAACATAAAGAGTACCCCACATGCCCTTGCAGAGACACGCTGACTGAAGGTGCTCTACCTACTTAGAGAACATAGCTGCTTAACTCTTTCAAAGTCTGCAGCGTTTATTTACAAAATAAGATTTTTTTTCAAAGTCTTATAGCCTAACTGAATTGGAGCAAACTTTAATGCCAATTGAAGGCATTTCACTAACTTGATTGCTCCAGTCCCTCTTTGACATCCTTCCAATCCCTATTTCACAGGATGGGAGGTTGTCAAAGAGATTTAGGGACCTAAAAGCATTAGATTTCTCTTTCATGTTGGCAAAACAACACTCTTGTTTAACTTTCTTGAGTGAAATAGTGAAAATATATCCACAGATATTTTTAAAACTATTCAGTTTGGAACAGATAAGTAGCTAGAAAAAATATAAATATTTAAAACTGAAGAAAATATTAAGCAAACTGAAAATAGGATCTTATAATTGGAAATGTCGGCTGACTTTCTACATTTTCTCACTAAATGATGCTCCCTATAACATTTCTCATTACAGGATGCTCTCTTGAATTGTTCTAAAAAATGCCATACTTTTAAAAACATAAATCCACATCCAGCTGAGGAAGCCCTACGGTTAGTAACCTAGAGAAGAAAATCATCAGGCATTGTTGCAGTAATAGTATTTCACATTTCTTCAGGACTTCACACAGAAGACCTCAAGGAATATTACCGTTTAGACAACTGCAATCTAGAAGTGGATTGAATGCATGCTTACAAACAGAAAAGCCATATTGTGTATAGCAGCAGCTCCCAGCCTGGGGTACTGCCATCACCTGTAATCCCACTGTGGCTGCCACAGCCATACAGTGTTGACCTGGATAATCTACCCTACCTATTTACCTAGATATTGGCAGGGTCTCTCTAACTTTCTCAGACCAGTAGCCTACAGTGCTTTGCCATGTAATAGCCTTTAATTATAGTAGCTCGAGAGAAAACATTAGGAATATTTTCAAAACAGAATATGGCTGAAATCTCTTTACCTTCTGTCTTTCAACTGTAGAAGAAATATTCTCATTTTCTCCCCTTTAATTTTGCTTTGTAGATTACCTGGGTGATTCACACACAAATTGGCAGAAAAAAAATGGAGAAAACAATTTATTTAGTTGTTTCCAAACAACCATAGTATGCCCTCCAATATATAGCAGAAGGTGGAAAAATTTAGTTTGCCAAGAGAAAAACAGTGTAAATGGAGAACCTGAGTCTGCTTCCACAAGATTAGTTTTATATAAGCAGAATCTTGTCTTAGCACATTGAATTTATTGATCAGCAGCATATGAAGCACAGTCTTTTGTATGTCCTTCCCTCCATTTTTCCCTCTCTTACCTCTAGAAGAAAAATCAAGATAAGAAAAGGTGGCGATGGGCGCTTTAGAGACAAGTGCCAGCTGTCCACTTTAACCAGTATCATACATCTGGAAAGAGATAGTGAAAAATAAAAATAGACATTCACTGTACAGTGATGATATTTATAAACTCTTTACATTGTCTTTCTGTTATACCTACCTTTGGGGGAAAAGGGACAAAATGTCCCTAAAAATCATGGGGGGTAAGAGAAGTATGTACTCTGTGGAGTAAATAAGAAAAATGCATCATGTTATAAAACGCTACACAAGCTAAAAGGAATGTAAGAAAGTCCCTTAAAACAGTGATTTGCTTAATAGTGACAGCTGCTTGAAGCACACACTGAATAAAGATCTTCCCTCCGACCTCCAACCTATTTCAAGATTTAGGACAGACTCTTCTAGATTTAGGAGCAACTCTTCAACTTAATGTGAAAGCATCTTTAGCCTCACAATGTTTCTCCAAAATGTTAAATATTTTTTAAAAGATGGGAAAGAAGATGGTCAAATAAGTACACAGGAAGTCTGTGTTCAGTGACAGATCCTGTGTATTGTGCACCTACAAGAAAAAGGAAACATATACAGATGCACATGTTACGTCTTTATAAAACCAGCCTGTCTTTTCTTCTATGATTCTAGATAAATTAGGAGGAGGAAAAACACCCAGCTGGTAATAATTATAGAGGGAGGAAGATTCAATTTGTAGTACAGTGAATGCACTAAGCTTGAAGTGCCTACAATGTTTTTGACATTTTCAGAAGGAAAATAACTCAGACATGAATAAAACATATCCACAATACATTGATACTCAAAATAAAGTAAAGCACTGTTAAAAACCATTGAGTGTGCTAAGCTTATCAGGTTAAAAAAAAAAAAAAAAAGAAAAAAGACAAGCAGCAGCAACAATCAAAGAAAAAAAAATCCAAGTTTAAAAGAATCATATTCACTTCAAGGCTGCAATAATTATCAAGTCAACAGTTTGCCCACTGACAAAAATACCATTTCAAAGCTGACCATACAGATTACCAGACCAGGCCCCTGGGTATGAAAATAAAATAAAGAGTCACTGACGACCAATTTTCTTTATATTCCTCAAGGTACAAGGCAATTTATTAGTCAAAATCCATCCTGGAAACCTATTTAATTAATATATATAAGCATTTACATTTAATATATAATTTCTGTTAAAAGAACACGCCGAGACTGATGAGAACCTACCTTTTGAAAGATAACCATAGACAGACTACATAAACCAATGTTCATCTCCCCCTATACTAGGACACTCAACATTCACACACTTTACCCAGTAAAACTCTGATTTGATTAAAATTCTAGGACTTCTGCTTCTGACTAGCTCCCTGCCAGTTTTCACATATTCTAGAACTGCTGTCTCACAGGTGCTGGCCCTTTTCTTTCCTTTCTCATCATCTTTCTCAAGCTTTCCAGCTCCTGAGGTGAGCCTCTCCCATCATTCTGCCAAGGCGCGTATAGGAGTTATGCCCCCAGCCCTTGGTAAATGAGCTGCTACATATTGAGTTCTGCTGGCAGCCGCCGCTCCCGCTGAAGGTCATGCACCTGGGAGGGATGTCTTTACGATTTAATCCACTGTAGCCTGGGCTCTGAACAGAATTGCTCTTCACACGTTTCAGCATCGGTTCCTCCTGAGGATGAAGTGGGTGTCAAGTAGGGCAGCCTACCTTGGCCAACTTAGGAACGGGACAAATGCAGGCGAGGATAAAGTGCAAACAGACATCGGGAAAAAATTGCAGAAAAAGTGCTACACTACTGAGCCACATTTTGGATAAATGTGGATGAGGGCAGTAGTCAGTTTAATCACATTTAGACTAGAAGTTAGCAGATAGGCTAGGAAAGAGAATTTGCTTGCTCGTTTCCTTTTTAGCTTATTAGCTTGTGGTAGCTTTTTACCCAGCTCAGGCCATACCAAGCAAACATGGCACTCCAAATTGAACAGAAAACTTATTCTTCCAAGTGTCATCTAAAAGGTAAAAGCAACAAACATGTTTGACAAATTACATTAGATTGTGCACAGGTACTTACAAAATACTGTAAATATATTTTATAGTACTGTGACAACTTACCTGTTCCAAAACACTGTTGTGAACTAAGGCAGAAATATCAGCCCAGAATGTATAAAACATGATTTAACATTTTATACGTGTATCCTATATAAGTAAATTTTGAATAGACTTTTTTTTTTGGCATAAAATACAATTTTTCTTATTCCAGTTTTTCTCCTTTATATTTCAATAGGGGACAGAACTTGTGTGAAACACTAAACCCTATCTTATCTCTTCCAATTTTTGCACATAAAAAAAACCATCTCTCTTATTCTCATACTACCAAATGTATTGACTTTGAAGCTGCTATATTATTTTTATACAAGTCCAAGGGTGATTTTTGTGTGCCTTTTCTTGAGCCAAGATCTAGTATTTAGTAGGTGTAGAAAAGCTAGGCTCTGCCAGCCCATGGAAAGAAGTTTTGTGTGTAATAATCATTGGCTTTGAGGTAGGCTACAGCTTTGTCATCATTAAATGGTAATTGAGGTAAATTGCATCCAGTGCACTTATTTACAGTAGTGCCATCTTAAAAGAGTCATGCAAACCCAATTCTCTGTCTTCAGTTAGAAACCACGGTGAGTAAATCAGTAGCTCCAGGTTCGTAGGGATTTTGTGGAGCCCAATTCTGCTCATGTGCCTGAATATTTGCCAATTCATTCCCAATGTATTTTCTCCTGTTCATTCATAAATGCTATCTGTCTACCAGCTGGGCTTCCTGTGTATGCTCTTTTTGCTTTTTAAATAAGACAGATGTTGGGTGCCAATCCACCATTATATGAACACTGTGATCTGTCCCTATCACAAAACTGCTTCAGCAAATTACTTTAAACCCCACCAGTGGGCTCAGCTGTAGCCCAGTAGCTCTACATACTGGTCTCTTGTAGTCCTGTAAGCAGGACAACTCCCAAGCCCCAACAGAGAATCCCAGTAAGAAATAAATTAAGAGGAACCATGGGTGGTTTGGAAGGAATTATTTTGTCTTGAAGATCTAAGTGAGGGGAAAATAAACTTAAGAATTGCAGATGACCAATTCCAATTTTGCAAAGGAATAGCTGCTCCTATTTTAAACATCACTAATTCATGGCCAAGTGTTATAAAGTCTTAGAGCACTTGAAAAAAGGTGGTACATCTGCTAGCTAGAAAATAAATCGTTGTCTCTGATCATCCTTGCATCATCTCAAAACACTCTCGTATAAGGATGACATGAAACAAAATAACTGGAACAAACATAAGCATCTAAGCATTTCTATTAAAGTAACCAGAGCACCTGGATGGCAGTCACTCTGCCTGCTCCTTGCCTTCTGTGCTCAACAACCAAGTACCAAAACAATAGTGAACCACCTTATCACGGTGGATATGGCTAAGTCTTGATCTGTGAGTCATTTTCATCCTTTAAGTCCTTGTGTACTCTAAAGGAGCTCTAATTCATTTGGAGCTATTCCAAAGAAAGGGTATGCAAGAAATGCAAGGTAACTTGCTTGTCAACCAATCAGTGCACCTTTACTCTGGCCCATCCTCAAAGGGAGGTTTTCACTCATCTACAATCTAACATACAGAAAGGAATGGAAAGAGGCACCTGGACTTACTTGTAATTAGGCCAGTCCTTTTGGAGAGGAGTAACATGTCCCTGAATAATTATTGGAACAAAGCTGTTCCTGTGGAGCCAGGGTTGGAAGGAAAATACCCTGAAAAACTGTGAAGACAAATCAAAATCAGTCTCCTGCATAACCGAAAATCACTCAAAGCATGAAAACTATTGCTATTGACTTTGTCTTATACACCGTTTGTACATTTTCTTTTGGGATATAAAATTTAGTCTCAGCTCGTAGAAGGTGACAAAATGCCATAGAGCCATTATCTTCAAGTGATTGGGGCACACACTTTGGCAGTCGCTTTCACTGACCTCTGCAGGGCTCTGACAACTCTACCTTTGCAGAGGCTGCAGCTGGGACACTCTTCTTAGAAGCATAAGCCTCTGCAGAAATCAAAATTGAAGATGGAGACTGACTGTGATTTTTTGCTATCTGCTTGCTCTTGCCAGTGTTACGTAAAGACAGAGAGGGTTTTTTTTTAATTACTTTTTTTCCCTTAGCAATAACCTTTGGAATTATAGAATTCACTGATTTCACTTTTAATGTTATTATATCTTCAAAGTCAGTTGCTATAAGAACTAAGCAACATATTATTGAATATTTTTTAAGTGTTAAATGAGCTCAATTTATTATGGAGCCCTGTAGATTCATCTGTATAAACTTCATAGGGATGTGTAACTCATAATCTCTCTGGGTCTGTGATAATTTAACATCTGCTGTTTTCTTATAATGCTCTAGAGTGCCAGCCTATGTACCTAACAATATGTTTATAGTTTCATGTACTCCAGATTAAGAAAACTGCCAGTTTTGTTTCAGTCACATATAGACATACAAAATACCTGTAAACACTTCTGTATCAGTGAAAGTTATCACTGTTTTTCCAATTAAAAGGGGGGGGTTGTAATTTATCTCTGTTTGAAAAACATGAAGAAAACAGAGGCTGCAAATCAGAGGAACTGACATTAACCAAATAGACAAGCAACCATGTATGCAGCAAGATGAGTACTTTTGCTTTTAGAAAAAGGCTATTACCATCAATAACTTTGGATGGTAAATTCCTTTTATTTTCTGCTAATGGTCCAGAAAGCAGGTTTATAAAATAGCCATTGATGCAACTTTCCATGACACCAGTGTGCAAGAATTAATGTGCCAGCAAAACCCAGATACCTTTACAGGAAGCTAGCAGGACTGCACATGGTGGCGTAGTCCTCCAAAGCAGGGAAGAAATCAGAGCTGGGCCCTGGCTGCTGACGGTGGGCACGGCTGCCTCAGCCATCTGCAGGACAGCAGGGGCTCTGCAAGCGGCTGCCACGTTACATCAGGAAAGTCTCTGATCTGGAAACCTCGCTTTTTGACTACCCACTGCTTTCTGGTGTCTCGACCGTAGGCCAAAGTGAGCACGTCTGCTTCCTGCAAGTGGTGTTCTCTGTCTAAGCATGCTGTAATTCTCAGGCCCTACAAACAAAATGGTAGGGACATATATTTACTTGTGTTTAACAAAGGAAAAGGTTTTCTTGTGTAGGCATAGCCATTCTACTCATACACTATAAGCAGGGTAAGATTTCTGGGTAAAATTACAGGAGCCCGTTATCACCTGGAGATCTAGTTTAAAAAATATATCAATTTTTTGTTTTAATTTTAACTTGAAAAAAAATCATTTCACCATTTTTATTAAAAAAATAGGGAAAATAATCTTATTCACTAAGGGAATTTCTTCTCAGACTTAGATTTATCTAATATTCAGAGATACTATAAATGTAATGCAATTGGATTTACTAGCATATACCTATTGTATCATCAGTTTGAAATCTCCAAACCTATGTACATAGAAATTACTCTAATGAGTGGTAAGTTAACAGGAAACATCTGCTCTAGCTGGTGAACCCACTAATGTGATCCACCTGTCACTATCTAGGTCATTACGTAGCAGTAATTGTGAACTGCTGTAATATTTTTGGCACATATACAGAGCCCCAGGTTGAAGTAACAGATTGAACTGAGGCCCAAGATTAGTACACTTTTTTGTGTGTGTGTTATCCTATATGCGTATTTACAATACTTACTAAGGCCAATAGGAAAATACCAAGGAAATTTCTTTGCATGATTTTGCAGTCTTCCTATGTGTCTTTCTATTTATCCCCCCATATTTTCTCTGTACCACTCAGCTGAAAAATTTGCTAAACCAAAATGTTTTTAGCAGTAATGTCGAGACTCAGAACTTAATTTGAATCATGCTTTTAAAAGGTGAAAGCCTCGATATCTTACAGTGTACTTTTCAGTACTATGGCAAAAGCATTTAACATTTCTACATATACAGACTACTATTATTTCTGGGGAGTTTGTTAACATATCAGCATAAACCTATTAACAAGTTATAGTTGGGACATTGGACTGAAAACCAGAACATCTCAGCTCCATTTTTGGATGTATAGTGATTATTTATCACCAATCTTTAAATGATCTTCAGCATTCAAAAGGCTTTGTTATCCATTTTTAAATAGCAGACACCATACATTATAAACTGTAGGGTTTCACCTGGTGTAGCCATTGCTTGTGATACTTAATCGACCAAAGAAACATAAAAGCATAATCCAGAAAAAATTATTCCAAAGGTTTTATTATACCATGCAATAAGTTCTCCATGGGAAGTATTTTAAATAACCTCTTACCTAGCTCTACAGGATACACATTGAATTCTTGGTCTGTGTAGAAGTTAAGCAAGGCAGATCCAGACACACAACAGTTTCTTCTTCTTCTTGTGTCCTTTTTGTTTCGAAGGCAAAACTCAGTAAATCCCAATTTTGTCTATCTTCCACATTTCCAGCTGAGCAGCCATTCTCTTTTATCCGCTGATAATAAAATATCTATGATCTAGGCAGAGAAGAAGTGAAAAATCATCAAAGTAGAAGATTTTGTTCGTAGGCAAGCCAAAAAACAAATTGAGCTACACTAGCTTAAATGAAAGGAGAATGAAGCTGTTCTGTACCGTTAGATCCCTGGAGCTCAATAAGACCAATAGAAGGGGTTATAAAGAAAACACTACAAAACCATAAGTAGGGGGAATTCGGTGACTCTAATTGGACTCCAAGAAGTTTCAGTCTAATACTTCTAAAACTTGGAGCAGGAAGTATTGGATGAACTAATACCTAAATATCTCCTACTGAATCCTAGTTGTAACCTCATAGAGCATCGGGCTTGTTTCACCACCAGGCAAGTACCCAAACTCCTAGCTATTGACTTCTCTTTAGTGACCAATCTCTCTCTTTCTGTCCCATCTCTTTAGGATACCATAAAAAAATCTCCAGAGGCCTTTGGGATAATGCCAATTTAGGATGAGAATGGTCTTGATAACAAAATTAAACCCTACACTCTTTCTAGAATAAATTACTGTCACTATTCATAGACACATTGTGCATTAAATTGCATCAACATAAATAAGTTGACCTAAAAGGAGATGACCTGTATACTGGAGAAGGTAAATGATGAAGCTTGTGTATCTATAGTATCTACACCCCTATTTTGGGGTAGTTTTAGTCTTGCATCCTGGTTGAAATTTTCCCCAATGCTCTCCAAAGGCCAAATTGGTTCAGACCCTTAGGTCTCCTTTAGAGCACATCTGGTGACAGTTTAGTTTCCTCCAAAAGGAATCCAGCCGGCATGAACCAAAAGATCTCTGTAAACCAAATCAACAACATTCATTAAGCCAGGCTGATCTGGGGCTTCCCGACAGAACTGCAGCACTGCCCAGAATTGCAGTGCTGTGTTGACATCACCTTAGGGTTCATCTGCGTTATGGGCTTAATCTGGATAAGAAATGAATGTACCGGATATCCCCTCTTACTTGGTTTGCATGTTGAAATGATGTCAAGGCAATTGAACTAGATTGTTTCATGTGAAACTGAAATAGAAGTTCCTCTCCAACTGCAAATGGACATTTAGTCCGTACAATGAGATTAAAGCTACTGGGAAGTAAAAATGAATCCCTGAAGTACCTACAGTATGAATATCAGCTTCTCAGCACCACTGCTTTGTTCCAGAGCTTTGTTCCTACAGCTCTAAACTACCTTGTCAATATAGTCATACTTCAAAGTGTTAAAATTTCACCTGAAGCTGGTTCAGTGCTGGATGGCATTTTGGGTTATCTTAAGCTTCAAAACAGACTTTGGTTTTTTTTCCACCCCTAGGATTTCTTTCTTATGAAAGCTATTTTGTGTACCTTAGCAATAATCTGACAACTGATGGGTATTTCTTATCATTCTAATGTCTTTTATTAGTGTTCATGCAAATTTATTATTTTTTTAATAGTTTCTAAATAAAAGCTCTTTATTAAGGTAAAACATTGAAATGTTAGTGAGATATTTTCTTATTTAAATCAAAAAGGAATTAATTACACATTTCTTTTTTAAAAGATAAAATTAAACACAAGGTAAAGGTACACTTAATTAAAAGAGTATATGACTTGGTAAACTTTGTTCATGTCATCATTTTCCTAAATTTCTTAAGTTTTCAAGACAGTAGCAGAAATAAACAAAATATTGCCCAAGACATAGAAAGTTACTGTGCTTACACAACATTATATGACACCTATTAGTATGTTTAAGTATGTTTAAGCTGGTTCTGATGTTATCTACTTTCATGATGAAATACTTTCATTAAATGAAATAGACTCGTAATCAAGATTTGGCATATAAGTAAAGGAGATCCTGAGTTTCATATGAAAAATAAAAAATACAACAAAGTCTATTTTGTTGATTTTTTTTAAAGGGCGACGTTCAAATTCAAAATTGCTTTTCTGCATGGAACACCTACTAAATTTATAGTATAACTAACTATAGTATAACTTCAATTATTTTTTATTATTTTTATTTTTCTTGATCCAGTCTTTCCAAGAATTGAATGAAGCAATGTGGAACTGAGAAGAGCTACAGGCATAATTTAATTTTTAGTTCATTAGTCAAACCACATTTGAAAACCAAACATTTTAAGATTTTTTTTGGTGGAAGGAGATGTATTAACCTTACCTTTATTAAATAGAAATTAGTTTATAATATAAAGCAAAGCCTCATTTCAAAAGGAAGAAAAATTTTCACTTCAAAACTCTTGAATTAAGATTTTTCAACTTTTTATAGTTTCCCCTTTGCTTTTCTTCAACATGACATCTTCTACACTATTTTGTTTCAATGTTTCCGTTGGCCTAAATATGTTAAAATAAGTTTTCCATTTAAAATTTTTCTAGTTCCTAACTGAGCAACTTCAGGTCTCTGCTAGCCTATCATAAGATTTACTTTATTAAAGCAATGAAGTATGTGCCAATTGCATATCAAATAAACAGTTCTATTGGTTTCAGTGGGAATCTTCACAAAGACACAGAAACTTATTGCTGAACCATGGCCATGTATAAATAAATATAAGCCTTAAGTAAATATACTGATTTTAAAATGCTTTAATGCCTCCTGATGTTACTATGTCATCAGTACTTACTTTTTTCCCAAAAATGTTTGTCGTTTGTAGCCCTAACTATAGTAATTTTATGGACTGCTTCTGTAGTATGATTAAGAAGTGCCAAAAGAACACACCTGTGGTGGCCAAAATAAAGTCCTCCAATATTTTTTTCCATATTTTCACATGAGAGAAAATTTCCGAGCATAAAGCATGTGAAATCTTCCCACATAATTATATGGAAATAGGTCTGGAAGGAAGCTACAGACGTCACATTCTCTGTGCTTAAATTTTACCTTTGAATTATTCCTTGGATCTAGGGAAAATAGATTTGAACAAATGAAATGGGTTGTGCACAGGTCATTCCTCTGATTTGAATCATCACACTTCAGAAACCAGATGCATATGATTTTTAACATTGATTATCTGTTTAATATAGAAGCACTTATTGATCCTTCAATGCAGCTCGCAGGTTTTGAGCCAGTCATGCATTTTTTTACTTGAATTGTAGGCAAGGAGTCATAGCCTCCCTTTTTCCTGAGTTCAGAGCCTACTCACCCTTCTGTAATGGAGAGAGGGTCCTTGCAAAGTAAGGGCATTCCAGAATTCTAATTTAGTATCTTCTTTAAAGTATCAGATTCAGTGGGAGGTTCCTACAACTCGGACCATGGATTTCTGCATTACACAAACAGGCTTTTTGGAGAAGAGTGCCTTCCAAGCACTCTGAAGGACTTCAGTTGTCTAGAATTTAAAGTGAATTTTTAATTTTTTCTTTTCTCTGGAGTATAAATGTCATAAACTGTGTTACCACACACAGGCCGTATTGGTCCTATAATTTGTTTGTAAAATCACTCTGATTTTATAAATTTATCCTGCAACTTTTATATGATACACAAAGTATTTTTTCTCACTGGCCTGTCATGGTGGATTTTTGCAATCCTGTCATTTTCTGGCAATCTTCCATTTCCAGCTATACAGTTTGGAAATATTTTATTTGACTTTCATTGGTAAATCAATGAAAAGGTTGCTTTTCTGACATCTCTGACCATATGAATCACTTTTAACATTCTCAAAGTGCTACCAGGGAACAGATATTTTATGTCTTCTACCTGGAACTTAAAACCAAGTAGGGAATGATTGTTTATTTTGTTATGGCAGACTAAAAATGTTGTAATCTTGTAGTGTAGGTACTTCACAGATATGCGAATGAAGGTGGTGTATGAAGATAGAGATTATTAAACCCTGGAAGTATAAAAAACTTATTTATATGTTAGTTAATTGATAATTTTTAGTTAAAGTCATAAAAATTGACTTGGAAATTTTCCCAGGTCCTCCCACAGGGATTAAGAAGCCATCTTCTCAAGATTTAAGAGTCAAAAATTAGGCCTTTAAATCTAATGTCAAATAGCCTTAAATATATGTTCCATAGATAATTTATGAAGTCTTAATGGGAAAAATTATATAAGTAGAAATAGTATCATTTCAGTATTTAGGAGTCTGACTGCTCTCATATAATTTGTTTTATATTGGATGTTTGTTAATAAATGCTCTAATGCAGCTTTTTCCATTGTTCCATTCCATATCACAGAATCACAGAATCATCATGGTTGGAAGGGACCTCTGAGATCATTGAGTCCAACCGAAAAAACAAACCAAAACCAACCAAACAAACAAAAACCCACCAAAACAAACACCAAACCAACAACACACACAACACCCCACCACATCACACCCACCTACAAACCAATAATCTTGGGCACTAGAGCATGCCCTGAAAAGCCATGTCTACACGTTTCTTAAATACCTCCAGGGATGGTGACTCCACCACCTCCCTGGGCAGGCTGTTCCAGTGACTGACCACACTCTCAGTAAAGTAATTCTTCCTAAGGTCTAATCTAAACCTCCCCTGCCGCAACTTCAGTCCATTTCCTCTGGTCCTGTCATTATTCACTTTGGGAGAAGAGGCCAACCCCCACCTCTCTACAACCTCCTTTCAGGGAGCTATAGGGAGCAATGAGGTCCCCCCTCAGCCTCCTCTTCTCCAAACTAAACATGCCCAGTTCCCTCAGCCTCTCCTCATAGGACTTGTTCTCTAGACCCCTCACCAGCTTGGTGGCTCTCCTCTGGACACACTCCACCACTTCAATGACCTTCCTGTAGTGAGGGGCCCAAAACTGAACACAGTACTCAAGGTGAGGCCTCACCAGCGCTTAGTACAGAGGCACGATGACTTCCCTACTGCTGCTGGCCACGCTATTCCTGATACAAGCCAGGATGCTGTTGGCCTTCTTGGCCACCTGGGCACACTGCTGGCTCATGTTAAGCCGGCTGTCCACTAACACCCCCAGGTCCTTTTCTGCTGGGCAGCTTTCCGGCCACTCTTCCCCAAGCCTGTAGTGTTGCCTGGGGTTATATATAATATAATCCAACACCTTGAATTTATATAAAAATCTGATAGGAAACACCTCATTATTATAATTTTAGTCACATTGATTTTTTTTTCTGTTACTCAGTTTTCTTCTTATGTGTTTATTTTATTACTTCCTTAAAACACTCCAGACTGTTTGTCCTTCTCAGTTAATCAGGTAGAAAACAACTCATTAATCTAATTACAGAAATTCATCTTGATTTCAGAGAATTTTCATGTTACTATTAATGAGCAAGACACTGAATTCAATACTGAGGTTTTGTAAGAAGATAAAGCTTAGTTTAATCGGTTAACATGAACTAAACTGATATTTTAGTAAAATTTCTTATAGTGAAATACGATGAGATTCTAGGTCAGATATCTCACCATTTTCAAAATTTGACTCCAAAGTACCAGAGGTGGATATCTCTAAGTGTGAGACACTTAGAGATAAGTTGGCAATCATCCCCATCTAGTAACCTTCTACTATGAACGTCTTTTCACTCATATGGGTTCTTCTTCCAGCCCTCTCCATGTAAACCCCACAGTTTCAATATGTTCTGCCGCTCAAGTACTTGCATGTTTCCCCACTGGTAATATCATACTGGCATAGATGAAAACCCTCTAAAAACTTTTACGGTCGAAAGGAAAAATAGCAGATTAGGTCAACCAAAACAATATGACTTGGCTCATCTGAATTAAAACAAACGATTTTCAGCGGAAAACAAAAAAAGTTCTGTGTAACTAAAATAAAACCTACCTTCACAAAGCTCCTATCTTTGCATTTCATGCTTCATGGTTGTAAAAGCCTTAACATTTGCTATTAGGTGCCTGAAAAATCATGTCCTTTTATTCTGAATGGAGGTGAATGAGAATAATCCCAGGAAAAGGGATTATTCATATTCAGAGTGGTAAGATCAAAAATTAAAAAAACACATACAAAGAATCTTGACAGGGCAATATTATTTGGTCGTCATTTACTTCTACAAAAACAATACTGGAAGCCCACATACATAGCAGATTTTTTTTTATTTATTTTTTTTTTAAATCTAAATACCTTAGATGTGTGCTAATTAAAAAACCCTAAACCATAAGTGGGTAAATTATAATTGCTATCATCAAAGTACCTCCTGCTTTTAGGTGGATTCTACCAAGCCTAAAAGCATTACTCAGGAATGTACAGAGCTGTTTCTTCATCACACTGTTTGAGCTTTTTCTAAGCAAAAAGAGTAGATTCCTTACCTAAAGACTCTTATTCAAAGGTTTCTTATTCATTGGTCTTTTTTTGATTGTAGGTCTATAAAAAATTGATGCCTGGTTCTGCAATGCAAGATATTAAGTTTCTATTTTACCAAATCAGTTATATAAATTAAATATTTAAACAACTTTATTACATTCTGTAACATGTACAGGTATTGCCAAAACATCTTTCTACCTTGATCCAGCTGTATAATGTCAAAGAACAGCAAAATTATTTTGGTTCACAGCCTGGAATTCTTACTGCCATACCTCTGTCCTCCGTTTAAGAAAATTTCATTTTGGATAATGGATATAGATAAAGTCCTCTGACTAGAAGATTGTACTGCAAGATGATGCAGGATTGATGACTTGCATTGACTCTGTGTATTAGACATTACAAGAGAATATTTAGTTAAATGGGATTTCTGGGTGGCTTAATTGTTTTGAAAGGATAGTGATGAATGCACATTTTGTATCAAAGTTTTGAAAGCATATTGTGCTGCACAATGAGATATGCTCTGACTGGCGTATTGCAGACATTTTCCCTAGTACAGGAAGCTTTTTGCAATCAAATGCTGCAATGAATAGATAGAAATACTGCAGCTCAATTGAAAATGATCAGCTAGTTCCATAAGAACAGATGGAATAAATGCTTGTGATATTAGGAATCTAAAACATGCATTTAAGCTGAAAAATCTGTACATAAAGTTATAATGTTTCTGAATAGTATAACAAATTATTATTTTTTTATCTCCTTTATTATTCTGAGCTGGTTGTGCTTGCAGCATGTACATCTGTTCCAAAAGAGGTCTGAGTACCTTTCTTCACTTCATAGACGAACATAATTTACAACCTACAAGCTAAGGTTAGGTTGTAGCATAGAGAATAATTATCACTGGCCACATTAAATTCCTGGGAGAATGAGGCAGGCTTTGGGAGTAAAAAGCCCTTTTGGCAGGTGCAGAGGGCTCTTGTAAAGTTTCAGGGGGCACAAAGGATTTGGGTGCCCTTGAAAAGGGGAAAACACATAGAAGTCAAACGAAAGTCTGAGAAGAGACATGTAATCTTTCTTAATCTGAAGAAGATGCTTTAGCACGCAGCTTTTTTGCAGGTAGCCTTCTAAAGTCAAAGGGAAGTACCAGCTTAAATTTCTTTCCTCACAAGAACACTTTCTAGACCTCCCTTTGGAAACTAAGTTGGTGTTTAATAATGCCTGGAGAAAGATTTTTGACATACTGTATTGTACTTGTGTTCTCAGTTACAAATGGAAAAAACAAAGAGACAGCCTAAGGAACTTAGTTGTCCACATAATGTTAACTGTAAGGAGAAATCCCTATAATTCATTCATGCCAGTGCAAAAAGCCCATCCTCCAAGGTTCTGTAATTGCTTTCATGCCACAGTGGTTCTATCCTTATTTACTTCTAAGTAAGAAGTAAACATCCTTACATCCTTATGTACATCCTTACATCCTACAAGTTTTTATTTACTTCTATCCTTACATGCTTATGTAAGGATAGAAGTAAATAAAAACTTGTAGATCAGTACGATATAAAAGACTGGTTCCCATGAAACAATAAATTTAGGGTAGCAGTCATACAACAGATAATTTCACCATACTGTTTCTTCTGCAGAAGAGTTTGATCGCATTGTACTTCCTTCATTTATAGGTTACAATATAAAAATATATTAACTGTTGAAATTAAAAGTTAAAAACAAGTAAACATTGTAACACAATATATTAAAGTAATGCAATCAATTATTTTTGCATGACTTTTGTAGTCCACTCAACTTCACAATGTTAAAGTTTTTTGATCCGTAGTTTTTTTATCTTGTAGATAAAAGGACGGCTGTTTAAAATTCTGTCTTATCTAACAAACCCTTCATTAACTGAGAAATCTGTAAAGCACACAGAAAAGATACTGTAAAACACCTTGAAGTGTTTTTAGCTTTAAAAATATCTAACATTTTCCACCAAAAATATTATTTAGATGTGACCGTAAAATATATGACAACACAAGCTCTCTGATTAAGGTGTTTCATATGATGAGTGCATAAGGCTTTTGATCATAGCACAAAGGAACTTTTATTTAAGTAACGATCTGAAGATGTGCTTCTAGTATTATCTGAAACACATTTTTAAAATTTTGTCTATACAATGATTCTCTGATATTTCAAGAGTCTTGATAAAGGAGATAATGACTGGAAAAATGGAGGAAAAGACACTGAACTTTCTGTTCAAAAAGGATTTTTCAGGAAGATGCTTTCACTCTGATTCAAAGCTATCTTACAGAAAAATAGTATCTACCAGCTCTGAATTTTAATAATGAATAGCCATGCCAGAGGCTACTTTTGTCAGTCCCTCTTGTTCCTGGCTACTTTACATAGTTCTGAGCTCTTCCGTACATCAAAGTGAGTATGAAATCTTGAAATACAGTGCATAATCTCAGTGTCGCTGCTTGATTTTAGTAATGGAAATACTTCAAGTGGTCATTTCTGTTGAACAAAGAGAGGGGGAAAAGCAAAAAGGATGTGATCCAAGATATTGTGTGAATTATTAAAATGCTACAGGAGTGCATCATGATTCCTTACTGGTTTTTGCAAACTTTTATTCTGTAGAAAGCATGAGTAAATAGCTCAGCTGCATTTTTTTTTCCATCACCCACTGCTTGGATTACAGTAAAGAAACAGAACACAGAGTTTGGAAAAAAACACGGGTTTGGGGTTTTTGGTTTGGTTTTGTGTCGTTTTTTTGTTTGGTTTTTTTTTTTTTTTTTTCAAAAAAACAAACCTCCTTTGACTATCAAAATGATCAAAATGATCTCATCTCCCTGTGCTAGCTTCCATATAATCACTGCATCAGCTTTGAGGCTCAAACTCAACAGAATATCACTTTATGTTCTGCTCTAAAGGCATTGAACAGCTCTTCGAGCAAAATGGAACAAAGAATGAAAGAGAACTAGTTTATAACTATGAGTTTACCAGTAAGTTCTGAACGGGCAAGGTCCAGAGCTTTCAGCTCTGACTAGAGCAATAGAGGTTATTCAGCAAATACTAAAGCTTATCCCGGATAATCAGTTTTGCAAAACTTTTCAGTGATAACAGTGCCTGTAGATCTTTTCACTCATTATAGGGCAATAATAGACATTATTTTTGCGTTCTTAATGCAAACCTCAAAAAACAGACAAACTACTATCCTATCTCTTCCTGTGGTTCCACACAGTTGCTTTTCCACGTTATTTTTCCAAAATATTTTTCCAAAATATATATTTTCCAAATATATTTTCCAAAATATTTTTCCAAAATTGCTGAGGCTGGCAACTGGCCAGGGATTACAAATACTAAATGCAAGTTCATGATAGGTTCTAGCACTAGAAAATTAACTTTAAAATCATGTTGAAACTTTCCAAAGCTCAATGCTACCAAATAAAATAATGCTAATATAGTATTAGGAATGCCTTAGGAGACATATTTAGGAGCTGCAAAATAATGAAGTATATGATATCATCTTGGCGGATGGAAATGAACATGGCAAGAAAATACAAGCCTTGTAACTTTCTGGTTCTCTTATAACTGGATCCATAAAACCATTACAGGGAATTTTGAAGTGTCCTTTGATAAAACAGAGACTAACTTTGGGCTAGTACATATAAAAGCCACCTGTCATTACATGGGACCCTATAATATTTTTGAAACAAACTGAATTGTTAAGGATGCAATAAAAGTTGCCAGTGAAAGCAAAAGAATAACTAAAGAACAAAGTGGATTGGAGAAAACAGACTTGTTTTAAATTGAACTGTTTTAAAAACTAATAGATCTGTGGAGCCATACTGCCACCACCTTTACAGGCATTAATGTAACATCATTTAACTGAATATTTGGCAATGTCAGGGTAAAATTCCATATCAACATATTGCATATAATCCAGAAGTGTCCAAACTCCCCATCCTAAATGCTCCCCTCATTCAACTTCTGCTTGAGGGATGATATTACAGGGAAAATAAACCCACATTTACACTGCTCCAAAAAAATGTCTATAAGGTCATTTTTATGTTGAGTCCAGAGAGGAAAAAAAAATGTGGCACTTCTCCAAGTTATCTTCTTCATGGTCAACCCCCTTTAGCTGTCTCCAGACAGAAGATAACATCTGCAAACCAATGGTTGTATCCCTCACTGAGTTAATTATTAATCTGCCTGATGCCTCCAGTCACTGTAACGCCATGGTGCCATGTAGACATTCATCACCACACAGGTACTCCTGGCAGACCAGAAAAGCACACCCAACATTTAAACAAAGCCAAATATAAAAAAAAAAAAAAAAAAAAAAAAAAAAAAAAAGGCTTTGCAGTAGGTTTTTTTCTCCTGTGTTGTTTTTTTTGTTTGGTTTTGGTTTTTTTTTTTTTTTTTGTTCTGTTTTCTTTGTTTTTTTCATTTCTTTATTTCCCAATTCACTTTTCAGAAAAGACTAGAAAACCCTCATTCAAGTCTCCCAGTTGGGAATGTTCCTCCGTGAAAGAGTGTCTCAAGAACAGAGTTGGCAACCTGATCTCTAATCTCCTTTTCCACCCTCTGCCCAGAAAGTCTGTCAGGGTTTTCTAGTCACCTGCAGCTACCATACCACTCCCATGGGGTCCTTGCCATTCTAATCCTAACACAGATGAGAAAAGCAAAAGAAAGAACTGTTGCTAATTGTGGACTTTAAGATATATTTCCTTTTCCGTAGCTCTCATAGCAGCTTGAGAGCAGGCGAGGCTCTCTTTTATCAGTGGCTCCTCAGTTAGATTGAGTTAGGTCCTATAATATCTTCTAGTTTCTAAGACCCAGAAGCAGCTGAAACTTGGAAGATTCATTGAACACTCACTATCGTCCTGCTTCACATCAGTGAAGTCTTGTGGTTGCAAGAGAAATCATAGAATCATAGAATACAAAAAATGAGAAGAGCAGCTGTGATCATACTTCCTATCCTCTCACTGTACTGAGGAGATTTAAAAATTACAATAAATTAAAACTGACATGCATTGAGCTCATACTAATTCATCACAATCAAATTTATTTTCCTCAGAATGCACTACCTATTTAAGAGCATGAGATTTAGTGTCCCTGGCCACTCTACTCAGACCCTGACCACCTCAGACTACCACTTGGATACTACTGAGCAAGTATTACTAAACTATAGTCCCCTCCGTAAAACTTATGACAATATTCAAATAAAGGATGAAAACCCTTTGATTTTCTTTAAGTAGTTTATGTTTTAAAAGAAAAAAAATATTAAAAAAAAAAAGAGCTAGAAGATTCCAGTTGTTTAGGTTTACTTCTTGGAGCTAAAGAAAAACAACAAAAAAACCCATCTGCTTGGACCCTTACGGCTGTAAGTTTGTTTATGTACAAGCTCAGCATTAACCCTATCATAATTTTATCTGCCTACCTGTGTTGTTTTATATCCTTACAGCACTGTCAGGATTAGGCTTTACTTGGGTCCAAGGCTTTGGCTTTGCATTAAACAACCAAACAACATGCTTCACCAGTTAAGATGGGGTGGGGGAGGAGTGTAATGAATGTCCTAATCAGCTCTTGGGATTGCTAAAGGCTTCATATCTACTTAGAGCATCCAGACCGAAGATGCATGCAGATGTGCTTAATGTCTTTGTGCGCTTCGGTAGCGTAGTTCCCATAATAATGCAGCATCTGCTTGGTGAAAAAGACTCTTCAGAAGTACAGAACAAAGGAAAAAAAAACATCCTTTATCTTTTATTTGTGCAAAACCCTTGAGCAACTGCAGCATGGTTACATAACCTGCTTGCAAACAGGGAAAAATGGTGAGACGCAGGGTGCCAGGAATTATCCTGAAATTATATTATGGTCCAGGGACCAAAAACTGCATGACAGAGAAGTGCCTGGCAACTGCTATACAAACTCAGCAAAGTCATATGCACATTTGATTTGAAAAAAAAAAAGCAAAGAAAAAAAAAAAAGCAAAGAACAAAACAACAAGAAAAGCAAACAAATAGAAGACAAAAACATTGGCAATTTTTGGAGTGCTGAATTTAGACTTCACAACCTAGAGGAGAGTTAAACAACACCGCAGAATGTCCTTGTATACAGTTGGAAAATATTGTGAAATGTTCCGAGTTCCTTTTAAACACTTAGCATCTTCTAGAAAAATCTGGCTGGCTGACTAGGAGAGTGAGGACAGAGTCACAAGAGTGAACAAATATTTCCAGCACATATTCTGGAAATGATAGTACTTATGATTTTAAAATGCATGATGCTTGCACAGATGCCTTTTTGAATCTTGCAAAAGTATCATGCCATATAAAAATTATCTCTAGTGTTTGTAGCAACTGTGTTTTTATGTCTGATTGAGTGTTCAGTAACTACATAAGTGTTATAATTTTAATTTCCATTCAGTCCCTTTATAAACTTCTTTTAAAGTTTGGCTATGTGCGTTGCTTTGTCAGGAAAAGTATCTCTACTTCAGCATTTTAACTATAATTAATGATGACACTCACCTTGATTGTTGCCAAGTTTATATTCCCTAAGAGATGGAACAAAACACACAACGTGTGAATTATTTATACTTCCATATGGAGGCTTATTGTTAATACTTTCTCTGTAATTCTTAAGCGTTGGATCTTAATGAGGAGATGTAGATCACCGGTGCATTTAGTTCAAAATATAAACAGAAGCATCTATCCAAAGAGATGAAAATGCTGTTGTACTTCAAAAATGAACAATAAAGAAACCTTTCTTTCTGTCAAAATTGCTGTGACAGCTTTCAGAATGCATCTATACATGAACCTAGATACCCTTCTCTGCTGTATAATCTGCCTTTGAGCAATGACACACTGCCAATATTTCAACAAGGAGCTTCCATAAGTTTAAAAAAAAATAATAAAAATCTCTGTTGTCTTGCAGTATCCCTTTAAATGCCAGGCAATCTATGATCTATGGCAGGTTGAAGGAATGACAGAACATAGCTCTTTATTTTCTAATTTAAACTGTTCTCATGTTAAGAGGGAAGGGACAGCAGCATTTGATACAGAAGCTTTAACTTATATATTGAGTGGAACAGGTGCTGTATCTTCAAAGCAGTACCTCAAGTGGGGTTAGCAGCAGCTCAAATGTGCTCTGGATCTCCTGCAGTTTGTACAGAGGACCGTGGACCCACTGTAAGTACTGTTCAGTCATGTTCAACTAGGTATCAGTTCAAAATATAATACTTGGGTTTGTTTCTTAGATCAAAATGCTAACATATTCTCTTCATTGCTCAAATTTCAAGGTATTTGTTAGTTCATGTGGAACTAGAAACTTGGAAACAAGCTTGATCAGAAAAAGGGAAAAATTCTTCTACTTTCCATCCTTTGTAGCTACACATAGATATCTAGATATATTATAATATTTATATAATATATATTTCTGTTATATATATATGCACACTCTGTCCCGAATATACATAATTAAACTTCCCGCAAAATCTTATTTGCCCACAGTTTTCTCTGACTAAAAGGAAACAATAACTTTCACCTACATTTTTAATTGGGGTTTTATATCGCTTCATCGTCCCCACGGCAGGGAGGTAGGACTAGATGATCTTTGAAGGTCCCTTCCAACCATTCTATGATTCTGTGACTTCTATTGTTCCTAGATACTTGCGACCCAGAATAAAAAAGCACCTAACTTGTGTAAAATAACAACATGGCATGTGAAGGGAACTGCAAAGTCTATCTGAAGTCTCTGCAGAGGAAGAAAGCCTTTGAAGAATTGTCATTCTTAGCCCACATGTGTGAAAATCACAGGCAAGCACTTTGCATAACACAGACTTGCTATATTGTGTGATTTCTTGCCAATAATGTTTCTGCATACCATCTGATCTTTTAAAAGATCCAAATGATATTCACCAAAGATCCAAGTGAAATCTACCAACTGACAACAGAAAAAGTTTAAGAAAAAGCAGGTGGCAGGAGAAATCAAAGCCTTTTTCTGTTTCCTGTACTTTTCCCTGCCTGTCTTTGCATTTGCAGAGTATCTCACTCTCAGAGTAGAACTCGGGTGTTGAGAAGCAAGGCATGTATGAGTTTTGCATATATTTGCCAGCATCAGGTGGGGGAAACGTGAGGATTCACACACTATTTGTCCTTTCCAAGTAGTTTCTTTTGCCCCAGTCATTGTAGAGATACCAAATCCATACAACTTAACCCTCCAGCTCCTTCCACTTGGGCACTATTTAATGAAGGTGGGTTGCATGTTGTCTCATCCAAGTGGTTTCAACCACTCTGTGACAGCCATCCATTCAATATTATTCTAGTTTACATAGGAAGGGGCATCATATCCTATAGCAGCCGCTGTGGGGAAGCTCTGAGAGGTGACATTTTGGTCCTTTTTTGTTTCTCCCTTTCTCAGACAATATGCTTAAACTGAACAAGAGAGATGCAAACCTTTTCACAGATCTTAAAACACTGTTTTGCTTTACAGCTTTTATTAATTAGTTTTGTACTCCTTATCTGTGATAAAATACAGGAACTGAGATCAAGAATTACATCAGCCTGAGTGAAATTATTCTATTTCAACTGTAGTAAGAATCTCCTTCCATACTATATGAGTATGTCCCAGAGTTCTCTCTTAAAACTGACTTTGACCCATGGTTTTAAATTTCTATTTCCACTGATATATATATATATTTATATGTTATTAATTTAGTTATCATAGACTGATGATCATTTGCCAGTTGTAAGACCTTTTACAATTCAAAAATGCTTTAAAAATGTTTAGATAAAAGTTGGAGCATTGAGAAGATGGAATCTTGTCTCCTTGATTCATTTCTAGAGGCACACTAAGAAAATGTTACTCACTAAGAAAATAATTTCCCAGTCATTATGGAATCAACCAAATTTGGAAATGCATTCTAGTCAGCAAAATTATTAGTTCAACTCAACTCTGAAACTCTTACATTAAAAACTAGCAAAGTGTATTTCTTGTAAAACCAACCTCACTGTACATTACATTTCCTAATCAGAAAGTCTAGTAAAAAGTGGGGTAAGATTTTCCTTGATCAAAGTTCACTCATTTTGAAATATTTATAAAAAGAACGGAGCTTTGGCTTTATTTTTTATAGGATCTATAACTATTTGTTTCTAATAAACTATTGTGACTGTTCTACACTGCATATAGCTAAAACATGATTGGCTTGCTAAAAACCTTACTTAAACATGGGGCAAGCCACCAGAGATAAAGCAGAAATCAAGACATCTAAACTTAAGGGGTTGCTGCTGTGATTGGCCATAGTTAGGACAAACATATGTTGAAGGATGTCCATGTTTCTAAGACTATATCAAAATTCAGAATTAGAATTTTAATTTTACAGTCCATAATCTAAAATAGCCTCTTTGCTTCTCTCTTTGCCTTCTCCTCTGTGGCTCTCATACTTTGATTTTCCTCAAAAGCTCTTTCTTTCTGTCCTAAGTATGAAGCCCAGTCTCATAAAGCAAGAAATGCTAAATATAAGTTTGCATATTTACCTAGACTATAAGGAAAACAACAAAACAAGCTTGAATGGCACTTTCCATTGATGATTGTCTACAAATGAGAGCTATGGATAGCACTTCAGAAATCTCAGATTGCAAACAAAGCGAGTAAAGGCTTAAAGGCATCTGTTTGAGCTGCTCACAGGGTAAGCATTTTGTTAGGATTTTAGTTCAGATCACGATTGTGCTTTTTATGTGAGTCCCCATTTATTGTGTCGTGGTTTACTTGGCACACAGATCTTGGAGGGTACTAACTGGATTCTATACACTATACTAGAAGAAAGAGTTCAGGAGCGTATCTAGTACTCCAATCAGTAATAGTCATTCAGCCCAAAGGACGAGGCTAGAATTAGTCTGTGAGATGCAGTCTGAATTTTAGCTCAAAAAATTTCCAGAACCGTCTAATCTTGATTACTCAAAATGGTCCTTTAAATTTTAACATATCTTACTTGTTCTTTTTAATTAAATCCTTGGCTTTTTTTTTTTTTCAATTGAAGAAGCATTAATGTTATGAAGTAAGAGAGAATGTATGAAGTGACAAAAATAGTAAATTGAGCAGAGTATGTCTGCCCTATGCATCTAATGCAGTGCTGTTCTCTCAAATTACAAAAGAATTTTAAAAAAGTACTAATACATTTTTAAGTGGGAAAAACCCCAACCAAATAAGTCCATTTTCCTTACATTTTTGATTCAACAATTTTTTAGAACTTTGTATCCTTTCTAGTTTTAAAAGTCTTGAGAAGGGATACTACCACTGCTTTCTGTAGTAGAGTTTCTAATGTCTTTACCCCTGTTTGTGTTCCTTTATCTTAATTTTATTTGGTGCCTTTTGTATCCTTTTTTCACCTCGAATAATTCTTCTCAACACAAAATCAAGATTCTCTTTTGATATCTGTAGATAGTTCTCCAATTTTTCTTGCTCTTAATACTCTCATAAATCAAACTCTGTAATCTATAAGTTTGTGCTAGGCAAACTCACGGCTTTGAACGCAGTATTGCCTGTGTGATCTCATCCATTGCACTAAGCATTATAAAGCAGTGATTTATTGGAATAGGGAAGCCAAGTAAATTCCCCGTCTAGGCTAATGTAATTGTTCCCTTGTTCTAAAGGTTCAATGATTTCACCGTTAGTCATTCTATCTCTTTTCCCTACAAATGCATGCAGATACCCCAAAAACCAGCAGCCTTACACAACATACATTTAACTTAACGGAAAGATTTTCTTGACTCAGTATGACCAAACTCTTAATCCCTGATTCAGTCAGGAAATAAACACACTGTATATATGTATGTATGCTTTCCTCTGTGCATACCCAGAAGACTGAATCCATAAATATGAGACAAAACAACTGTAATCCATAGGCAAAATAAAATTCATTCCTGTCTTGCATTAACACAATTTCAGTAACTCAGTGTTGCTAAAGACAAAACAACCATACTGAAAACAGGCTGGTAGGCAGCTTTGCTATTCATGTCTCCAAAGATTAGGAGATAAATGCTGTACACACTGAGACCAAACTGTCTAAAAGAAAGCACTGTGTATTACATATTCTGTGTGTGCAGTTATACAACTTGTACCTCCACATAAAGCAAGTATTGATGATTCATACCATGCAATATCTATTAATTAATTTAATGATGAACAAGAAAATATATTAGTTTCTGAAAATGTCATTCCAATAGAGACACCTCCTAGCCTCCAACTTCCTACCAACACAGGAAATATACATCAGTAAGAGAGGATGTGTATATACCTAACCTATCCTCAGAAATTAGTTTGTCTGTAGTTCATCTGGAAATGGCTTCCTGTGATCTATGCTGGCTTTCAGACTAATATAAATTTTGTACTAGATTCACCAGGTATTTATTTTATATAAATATTTTCCAGTTAAAAAATTAAAAATTGCAAAACTATGATTTTTTCAGGTAATAATTGAAATACATATACAATAACATTTATTATTTCAATTTTCCATCCCACCTAATGATCAGTTTTCTCTTTGTAAAGCCATAAGTGTTGGACAGGATGAAGTGTCCTAGACATACATGGCAGGAAAGCAGAACTTAGACTTCCATAGTCACACTCTGCTGCACATTGGTCTGTTCTGAGAGTCAGTCACTCCCTGAAATAAATTCATAATGCAAACTCTTAGCCGAGTACTGTTACAATTTAATCAGATCATTATAATTTTGAACATTATTGCTTTCATCAAATAAATGTACTTTTGAAAAAGCATCAACTATGGTCTAGAATCTCTATTTAACTTTAGCTTACAAACTCTAAATGCATCTGTTTCGACTATTGCAGTTTGGGTTGACTAATGATGCAGACTCTTTCCCATAACTATATATTGAAGTTGGGCAATCAATGGAAGTGACAAGGAGGCAATTCTTCAGTTACCTAGCAATACATTAACCTTACTGTACAAATGGTAAGTAAACCGACTGTATCACAGTTCCTTAGCAGCAAATAAGCTAAATAAGAAGGCAACATCCAGCATCCTTTCAGTCTCACAGATGATTCAGCTTGATTAATAGGAAAAACCGTAGCAAACCAACTGCCGGTATATTCAAAGCTGGACAAGGTTTAGCAGTCCCACTGTGACTTCTGTAGAGTAGCACTCACAGCACAACAGATACAGTATATTATAATTAATTCAGTTGAAAAGAAAAGGTGAATTTTAGAATGCATTTTATTTTTCTCTCTTTTATGCTTCAGCCTACCAGAAAATTGAAATCTCTATCTCTGGCAGTGCTGTGGCAGACTTCCAGCTTTATCTTAATGAAGAAGGAATTATTTTTGACAGAGTTCTGGTTTCCAAGTATCCCAAAATCCTCTAATTCATTTACATGAGGTAGAGAGGAAAAGTAAGGATGGAAGGAAGAGCAGTGAAGCATACAAATATTACTCAAAAAGGATATAGGAAAGTGTTCTATGGAATAGAAGACATGAGTATTTTATTGTAGAGAAGTACTTCAATCATATTTCCTTAAATGCAATGCTTGAAAATTCACTATTTCGTTCTGAAATAACACTATCAAAGGAATAATAAATAAAAGTTACCAATTTTGAAAATCAAATGAGACTGAGAGGAAGCTTCCAAAGGATGTTCAAGAATATGATTTTACAAACTAATATTACATCCTGTCATAAGGGCACTTTTCCCCAAAAAAAACAAATCCAAGCCAACAGCTACTATAAGGAAAAAACTCATACTGAACTTCAGAAATGCTGATTTAGACAATTTCCTTAAATCGACATGTAGGCTGTTGTTTTCAAGCAGCACATTACATAATCTTCCCATTATATCTACCTAAAATTTCTGTAGTGCCATGTGTGCCTGTGATAAATTACAGAAAAAATTACGATGACATCTGTGTTCAAAGAACATTGCAACTCTGACTGAAGCAAAGAAAACACAGATGCCTGAAGACTGAGAAAGCAGGACAACAGTTAAGTCACTTTATCCCTTAGGTCTAAGGTCTCAGTATTCTACAAGTTATATATTCAAATATTACCTGTATGTGGTTATACTTAACTCCAGAATAAGAATCTCATTGAATTGTTGTTTTGGTTGAAAATATGCTTATTCTATAAACCCATAATTAGCAAGACCTGTTAATAAAGTGTGGGGAGAAAACAAAAAATGCTAAAATCTTGACATGGTGGGTTAGCCTTGGCCAACAGACAAACTCCCACCCATGCACTTGCTCATTCCCCTCCCTCTGCCCAATGTGACAGAGAAAAAATAAGAAAATAAATGAAAATGCTCTTGGTTCAAGATAAAGACAGGCAGATTGTTTACCAGCTACTGTCACAGGCAAAAGTAATTGGAGGGAAATTCACTTAATTTATTGCCAATTAATATAAGTATTTTCCAGTAGTGGAAAACAAAAAGGACAAACATTAAAGCAATACCTTTCCTTCTCCTCTTTCCCAGTCTCAACTTCATTCCTTCAGTCCCAGCTCCTCTAATCCCCTTCCCTGAGTGGTGATTGGGGTTATGAGGGAAGGGTGCTACAGTCAGTATGTAGAGTTTCTCTCTGCTTGTCCTTTCTCCTCATACCTTTTCCCTGCTCCAGCGTGAGCTCTGTGTGGGCCACAGTTCCTTCAAGCATATCCATCTGCTGCAGCATGGTCCTCTCCACAAGCTGCAGGGAAAGGCCTGCTCCACCATGGTCTCTTCTGAGGGCTACAGGGTAATTACCTCTTCTCTGCCATGGAAAAACTTCTCCTCTGACTTTGATGTTCCCTTGACTGTTTCTCACTCTTTTTGTCCCCTTCTCCTCTGCCTGTGTTGTGTTTTCTGCCCTTTCTTACATGCATTTTCCCAGAAGTGTCCCACCTGGGACTGATGGGCTCAGCTGTCTCCTGTGGTGCATCTGTTGCAGAGATGAGGCAGCTCCTGCCAGCTTCCCACAGAGGCCATCTCTGCAGCTTCCTGCTGCCAAACGTTGTCACCTACACCAACACACTTGGTAAAAGCCTCAAAAATATTTTTAACACAGTTCTTTTTTTTTATATCTTGGAATTTGTAGATTTTATCACACCGGAACAATTTGTGATAAGACTACATATGCTAAAAAAAAAGCCCAAACTGAACTAAAAGTTCATGGAAATTATACCTGGACTTTGAGCTTCTCTTACATTCATTAATGTTTTTCACTACATGCAGATTCGGTAAAGATGTACCACATACATTGAGCGAAGGTTTAGTTTTGACAATGATTACTTCATTATCAAAGAAACAGAGGCAGATGCCCAAACTTCTTGCAGGGTTTTCTGAGAATCGGAAAGGAGAAGCTGGGTTATTCACAGACTGTTTAGGACATGTTTATACAGCTCATTTTCAAATTAGCTTTCACCAGAAACTTTCCTACTTAGTTATGATACAGTGAAAATTTCCTTTCCTCAGCAAAAAAAGGAATCAGTAACAACAGTTCTTCTCTTCTCCAAGGGCGACTGGTCTGGTTACTACCCAATTTCACCTTAAACAGGAGATACTCATTAAAATAAACACTTTAACTACAGGTAATTTCTAGTGGGCTTCTTCACTCTTCTGCCATCAGTTTTGTTTCCTGATTTCCAAGCTTCTATGGAAAGCTCTAAGGTACACAGAGACATCATATGGCAATATAGGGAGGTTTTGCGAAACTAAATTTTAACTTTGTACCATGTACTTTGGAATTCTTCATGATTGCCCTGTTCTGTCCTGATGAATTACAAGTTTCCTCATGCGACACTTTATAATTGTGATACGGCATAGTTCAAAGAACTTTTTGGAACACATCAAATCACTAGTAAATGGTAATTAAGCATCAAGGAGCTAATTTGTTTTTTTAATGTGAAATAAAAAAAAATGCCGGTGATTTCAGTAAGAATAGAAAATCAGAATCTGTTAATCAGTCTCAATTAATCACTGAATGGCCTTTCATCTAATAAATTCTAGATTTGGAATAATTTGTAAAATCTGATACTATATATTCCTATCTCAGATTTATTCTCTTTGTTTAAAGTATTAACAGAACAATCCCTTTTATTGCAGTCTCATGAATCCCACTAATGTTCACTGAACCGAAGAGAAAGTGTTCTGTCCTGATGCACTATAACCCTCACCTTCTGAGATAGCAGCATGATACATGAATCACAGATTCATTTTCTATTCATCTTCTATTATGTTTGGAATGGCTTAAGGGAAACAAGATCTGGATTAAAATTAATATTTAAGGATATTTTCATTAGTCACGTTCTCCTATTAAAAGAGGAGATTTGTGCTCATAACTTCAAAATGTATAGAATAAATACAGAAGCTTTAACACTCCTAAGAAAACACACAAAAATTATCTCAAAAAGTATCAAAAAATCTATAAACAGGAAATTAAAAAGAAAAAATATTACATGATTTGTCTTTTATAAGATTAGCAAGAATCCAGCACAATAGCTCGGTTATTTGTAGGCATTTGCAATTTCCTAAGGTTGGAAATTATGAACTTTCAATTTTCAAAGTAATAATTTTCTATCTATTTTATTCTCTTAAAGTGTCTACTTTTGATTAAACTAAAACAATAGAAACATTACAACAGTGTGAGTACATTTGAATTTACTGATAAAGCAGAAAAGAGTTAGAGCCATAGGGATGTTATTAACATAAATTGCAATTATGAAACTGATTGTCATCATTTATGACTCTTTTCAAATTACTTGACAGATTGTCTTGGAAAAATAATTTATGCAAATTTATTAATGTTTATGCAAATTGTTTTTCTTTAAGACTGCCATAAGACTATGGATCCAATACTCTTCAACATTTACAGTGAAAAGCAAAGGATATGCATTTCACTTAAACTTATTTGAATTAATCATGGTAAAAACAAAATAATCTTGTCTCTAAAATTGCTTTGATTGAAAGATGTTCCTGACTCATACAAACTGAGCAATTAATCCAGCAAAGTATTATGTAGACTGCGACAGAGTTCACTTTGGATGTGATCATGGACACATTTTGACTTAAGATCAGGAACTGTTCAGAATGCATAAAAATGAAGTAGTTAATGAGGGGAAATTGGAGAAGGATGTTATGCTGTACTTCTTAACTGCTTTTTTTTAAGTCTTCTGATTGCTTGTAAATTTTGATTTAAAGTGCTTTATGTAATCATGTAAATACTCAGCAGGCTTTACCCAAGCCAAGTTACTTCTACAGCTGCTTTGCAGATTTAGACAGGAAGACACTTCAGACTGCATTTGAGATTTGACCACCAGCTTTTTTGCAAATTGAAAGTTTGCTCATTAAAAACTTTTTCTCTGAAATCATGAAGGAAAAAGTAAAAAAAAAAAGATTTATGAACTTTCTAATTGCAACCATAGAGAAAAAAGGACAAATATGTCCAACGGGCCAATGACTACCGTCTACACAAGACGTTTCTGCCAGGACAAGCTCATGAACTTAACTGAATTCACTATTAAACAGAAACATATTTGCTCTACTATAGATTTAGCTACTTAATAATTTCAAAGAAACCGTTATTCTTTCAACATCTGAAGAAATAAAAAGGTGAGTAGCCTCAGTAAAACAAAATAATGTGTTGACTGTTCATGCTGGTGAGGAAGGAGAAGCAGCGAGAATATTCCAAGATACCTGACATACTTGTATCCTTCCATCAAGATAATACATAAAGTATAGAGGATTTATACATGTCCCCATGGAACAGCTGAATTTTCTTTATTCCTTGCCCCTTTACATCCTCATCAAGAAGAGGTGATGTTACTCCACATTTAACCATCCCTGCGGCCAAAGAAATGAGCCAGGTCTCCATTTGGAGCTAGTCAGGTGCACTTTTAAATCATTTAAAGGACATGCTTTTTAGTTTAATAATTCCTCTCTACCACTGCCTGGGAATTATCTTGCTGGCAACTGCCTCAGTGGAGACATATGACCGTTCAGGGTATTTAACTGTGGTGAAAACTATCAAATTTGTAATGAAATATTTAATAATATTTCCTGCAAGGACAATAACAGAAAATTGAGAGGCTTTTTTTCTTGTTATGTGAAACAGATGCAACAAAAATTTGAAGTGAACATTCTCAGTTTATGACTTTGTAAGCCAAAAATATAAAAAATAATAATCTGTGGAAGAACTATTTTTACCTTTCATATTACATTTAATTTCAAACTTTTGCTTGTAGTTATTATAGGAAAAGAACATCTGAAGACTAAAGTCAATTAGCTTTTATTTTGATTTGTCTGTCACCACTTATTATTCATTATGGTATACTTAGAAGTCTCAGCTATATTCTGAATCCTAATTTCTCTATATCAAAAGGCTGAATATCAAAAAGGTAGATGAAGAATTGAAGCTAAGGACAGTAGAATACAGTAGAGGCCTGGAATGCCTTCAAATCCAAGATACTAAAGTTGTCAGCAATCTATGCAGGGCAAATGAAAGGAAAGGACAGGACAAAAATCTTCAGAAAAAGGGCCTAACTAAAGTAATAGCTCTCTCAGGTAGGACTCATATCTAGGGAGTTAAAAACCCAACCAAGCTGATCAGCAAGGGAAATTATGCTTTAGGAACTGAGAAGTAGAAAGGTAAAAGGCAAGTAAGTAAGACCCGTGAAAGGATATTAAAACAAATAACTTAAGATTCTTCATGTATACAGAAGAAAAAAATAATTTAAAAAAGATTATGAAGATGGTTCTGGGTAGAGATTAAAGATAACCTTAATGTGACTCCAAACCCAAATTAATACATAAAGATTTTCACAATGAAGCAGTCATTGATCTAGGGACAAAAAGAAGGGCAATAGGAAAACAGAATCCACCACAATGAAACTGAAAGAAAAACTCAAACAGCTTAGTGACCCAAAATCAGTTAGGACCAACGATCTCCCCCCCAACTAGTTGTTCCATATCTGACACACAAAATCATTATAGAACCATAGAATCATTTAGGTTGGAAAAGACCCTTAAGATCATCGAGTCCAAACATAAACTTAACACTGCAAGCTTTCTTACAAATATTTTTAAGATAAAGAGAGTCTTGATTTTGTTTTTAATATCTAGTGAATAGTAATGGTAGCACACATTTAAAAAAAAAAAAACTAAAAAAAAAACCAAAACCAAACAACCCATAATTCAGAAGTGGATTACTCAATCCAAATTATCAGATCTGTCATTATAAGCTCAATAATGTACAAGGTATTATAACAAAATTTTTTGTCAAGAGAAGCTATGGATATGGACGGTAAAGAAAATAGGGTTAGACATTAAAGGTCTTAGCAAAGATGACCTGGGAACTAAATTTTCTAAATAACAGAAATACAAGAAATCTCATCTAACCGGACTTCAGTGTGTAATTGGTACTGTCACATGAAAAACTAATAGAGTTGGAAAAGACAGAAAGTAATAGTGATGGATGAGAAACTACTAAAGAACTTATAACAAGCACTAAACTTCAGAGAAAATACTGTGACTGATATTTTCAGTGAAGTTACCATTTTAAATAATGGGACTGATCAAATATATGATTTTCAACATCCTTTTTTAATAAAAAGTTTGGACAGCACTACCTGTTTTAGAAGACACTGGCATATCACATAGAAAAAAGGAGGCTACCTCAATGATCAGTATAATAAGAATAAGAATGGAATGAAAAAAAAAAAGTTAGAGATGGATCATCAGAGGAAATGAAAGTCATATCTTGCAAGAAAAGGCTAAACAAAAATTTTTGGCCCAGAAAAAGGAAAGCTGAGAAGTGATATAACAACTATCCATAAATATTTGATGGTGAAGTATATAAATAGCAGACAGTGCTAGAGTGAGAGCAAATTTAGGAGTATGATCAAGAAAGATTTTTTTTCTAACTGTAAAATTTCAGACAGAGAAGCAAGAGTGAAAGACTCAACTACTCTGAAATGGAGCTTCCCACACCACACTGTGATAATAAGGGATGATGCAAGAGGTTTCTGTTACTGAAATATTTCAGTTTATGAACATACACTGAAATCCTGCCGTGAAACTAAGATTTAACTTGATTTATTTACCCAAACTCATATAGCTGCTGAAACTGGAGAGATGGGAAAGTATTTTTTAGATCCTAATCCTTTTTTCTGGATTAGTATTCTGCCTTTCCTTCAATCTATGCTCTCTAGAAAAGCTAGATCTCTTTGGTAGTGGCATCTTCCCTTCTCAGTCAGCTCCAGAAGACATACAAGAAACGTTGAGTGCCCAGCTAAATTGCACATTCTCCTGGCTGTGCTAATCTGTTAGGGTTTTTTTCCTTTCCGCTTACTCTTTTCTAGAGTTAATCTGTTCTTTTCTACTAGTTTGTCAAGTTTAATTGTTGCCTTTTGTCACAGACAGGCTTGTGACCTGCCCTTTTCCCTCTGTTGCTACGCTCATAAATCCGACCGAGAGGAGCTGCAAGTCTCTCAGAGCTGCAGTCAAACAGCTCCACCAAATGGTACTATTTAACACGGAGATCCCTGAGAAAATGCAGTTTAAACTCGTTAAGATTCTGAAGTGTTTTGGGAAAAATGGCCTTCATGATATCTATGAACTTTTATTAGCAAGCTTTTATTGAAAACCTTACTGAAAACACTGTTCACCAGCTGTTGCAGTCTTCTGGATGCCCACAGGTCTAGAGGTCGTACTTTGGTGCTACGTGGCACTTATCACAGCTGATATTCAGAACACTAAAGACAGAACGTTTGGATACCTTTTGGACCTTGGAAGGTAGGCAGATTACATCCCTGATGAATAAAAATTTGTGGCGGAGAAGGGGGTAATTCTTTAGTTGTTAAAGCAGCGAACAACCAGATAGCAGAGGAAATACCTGGTGGTTCGGAGGAGTACCACGGTATGAAGGGAGTATGTGGTGCCTCCACATAGAGACAGTGGTCTTCTAATAGTGTGGACATGACAGCAAAATGAAAGAGTGTCTTGACCTGTCCACAGAATATGGTGGTTCAGCAATAATTTTGTCAGCAACATGGAAGTCAGTTGCTTTTATTTCTTAAATAAAGATACTTCATTTTGCTTTTCAAGATCATCAGAAAGTTCCCATTTTGTAATGGTGATTTGTTAAAGGCCTAATTAGTTCAAAACAAATTAACATAAAATTTCTGGAGAAAATAAAAAAAGATAAGAAAAGGACTATCACACGTAATTCCTATGGTAGTTGCCATGGATTTTCAGCTCAAAATATGGCAAGTCAGGCCCCCAAAACTCTTTGATGCAGCGTAAAAGTGTAGATTGATCAATATCTATATTTATATATTCTTGTATGTTTTCGATTTCTTTGAGACTGTAGATTTCATATTTTCCAGCTTTTCTCCACTAAAACTGATTTTTCAATTTAAATTTTAATTTTTATTTAATAATAAAAAAAGGCTTCTTATACACAGGGGCTCCAGGGGCTGGGACTTAAAGACTACCAAGTGACCTAAGATTCATGATAAAATTCTGGCATTGCTATGCTTTGGTTCTTTCCTTTTCTCAATGTTGGAACACTTAACAGTATGTCACCATGAAAGTAAAATATTTCTTTAGAAGAGAAGTTATCAGGACACAGGCTAAGATTATTAATCTTAGGTCAAAATAAAAGATAAAGATAAAAACCTCTATGTTTTTTTTTTATTATTTATTACGAATCAGTCAATAGGTGCAAATTGCCAATCTAACAATGAAAATAACCCCACAAAACAAACAAATATAAATCATAGAATCATAGAACGGTTTGGGTTGGAAGGGACCTTAAAGATCATCTAGTTCCAACCCTCTTTCCATCGGCAGGGACACATCCCACTAGAGCAGGTTGCTCAAAGCCCCATCCAGCCTGGCCTTGAACACTTCCAGAGATGGGGCATCCACAGCTTCCCTGGGCAACCCATTCCAGTGTCTCACCACTCCCACAGGAAAGAATTTCTTCCCAATATCTAATCTAAATCTCCTCTCTTACAGCTTAAAACCATTATTCCTCATCCTATCACTGCACTCCCTGACAAAGAGTCCCTCCCCATCCCTCCTGCAGGCCCTCTTCAGGTACTGGAAGGCTGCTATAAGGTCTCCCTGGAGCCTTCTCTTCTCCAGGCTGAACAACCCCAGGTGTCTCAGCCTGTCTTCATAGGAGAGGTGCTCCAGCCCTCTGGTCATCTTTGTTGACCCACTCTGGACTTGCTCCAACAGGTCCATGTCCTTCTTATCTTGGGGACCCCAGAGCTGTACACAGTACTCCAGATGGGGTCTCCCCAGACCAGAGGGGCAGAATCACCTCTCTCAACATGCTGGCCACACTTCTTTTGATGTAGCCTAGAATGCAGTTGGCTTTCTGGGCTGTGAGTGCACATTGCCAGCTCATCCTCTGGGATACTTTCAATCCATTCTCCGCCCAGCCTGTATTTGTATCTCATTTGTATCTCACTTGTTTCAATAGATCATATTTCCAAAAACATGCCAGCAGGTATATTTTATTTGAACATCAAAAGAGACTCTATTTAAAATTACCTGTTTGGAGATATCTCCAGCTATTTTTTTGTTGCAAGTAATGATGCAAGTAATTCATGAAAAATTATGAAGAAAGTTTGAAACACAGTGGAGTGATATTGAAAGTTCTCTGCGCATGTTAAAATAACAATACTAGAGCAACCTACAATGCTGAACGAACCTGACAAAACCACAGTCAGCTTTACCCCTACTTAATATCAGTGGGCTTTGAAATTATTTCATGTAGACATCTTGCAGAATCAGGTCATGGATTCATCAGATTTTTGAATGTCACTGGGTGCATTAGACATGACTGATAACACTGTGGTTCACATTTAGCGAATACGCCAACTATATGAACAGCAGTAGAAAAAAAATTGTCCTTTCTAAAAGACCCTAGAAATGCAAACACTAAACAGCAAATATCCACCGTGTGTCATTTCTCTTCAAAGCTGGCAGCACTTTGCATTTTCAGGAAGGTTATTTTTCCCAGTAGTTCCATCCTGACCAAATGGTGGTGGCAAACAAACAATGAGCCAATATCATCAGAAGGAAAGGCTGGCAATAATTTTAACTGTTTCTTCCCTAAGGAGTAGAGACCAAATGAGGAAATGACCAAAACAACTGAAAACCATATTTATCAGTGTCAGTGCTGAACAAAGGATTGCCTTGTGTTTCATAACAGATACTATTAACTCACTGGTAAGGAACAATATGAAGTTCAGTACAGGATGCTCAGTTTTAATGTCTTTGTAAATATGCAATCTACTCTGTGTGCATCAGTCATGGACATCCAGCAGTCTTTGGTAATAAGAATACAGTGAATTAGTCTTACTATAATGAGAATGTTTGTATGCCTTCATAGGGAAAAATAAATAGTAGAACCAAAAGGATGGAAACATCAAGTATTACGAAGTTAATGAAATTATATTTGCAAAAAGCCTAAACCTTCAGGAAGAGATTTTCAATACAATGAAGTTTGACATGAGCTGTTAAGGCAAGTGAAGCTATTGCCAATTACAGGCTGTCTTTTCAGGTCATTCCAAGACAACACAGTAACAGTAAGCACGTGACTAGACTATAACAAAAATGATAATAATAAAGAAAAAGAACACTTGCTTTAGAACCTAAATGTAAACTTGAGTTTTTTGAAAATGAGATCTTCCTCATAGGTTTTGAACACTTTTAAATCTAACCTTATGTTTTAAAAATCTGGTCAACATCACAGAAAAAAAGCTAAGCTAGAAAAATAGATGTGTTACTCTAGAACAGATGTATGACAACATGCAATCTGTATTCTACATAAATAAGTCGTACTTGCTCTGCTCCAATTCTGAGTATTTCAGCTGTGGCCAATTAATTCACAAATCTTTTCTCCTACATTTAAAAGTTTTTTAATCACTTCTAAAATGCAGCATTTCCCAGATAGCATGCTTTTCCACACCTTGCTTAAAAATACTTCAGAACCCTGTCACTTAGGAAGGATTTTTTTTCTCCCAGTGCTGAAGGACAGCTATGTTTACTGACCTTATCCACTTAAGGAGTCATCGTCAGAATTGCTTTTTCTCCTTTTGGCACACAGAGACCTGGCTCATACCCTCTGGCTAGTGACTCATGGCTGTGCAACCATGTGAACTGTTTTTAGGCTGTGGGAAGCAGCAGCTACAGAGGTAGAGCAAAACAGTACTGGCTCAAAAGAAGTATTAGCCCTAGGCTGGGATTTTCTGGCCTCACAGCACTGAAATACAAGAAGTGGTGGAAGGCAGGTGCCAGAATATCTGCCAGCAATTCATGGGTACCAGACCGGGCCAAGCAGCTGGGCTGGGCGGGGATACTGCCTTTTCACCCCTGCCCTATGAGACATAGACTTCTAGAGACCACCCTACACCCAAAAAGCCACATCAATCAGCTGGGTGGCCTGAGGTCGTGGGCAGTTTGACTGAGAATCCTTTAGAAATACTGTTTTGGGACAAAACCCTAAGGAAAGCGTACGAGAGAACTCTGTAACATCTAGTTTACTGAGCAGAAAACACTCACATTTCCTGAAAGAAACAAATTTCTTACTAATAAATTGAGATCAGTTCCTGAGGAATCAAAGGGAATGACTGAAGAAAACCTCAAGATCTGGTTTCCAGGCATCTGAAAACAAGGCAGGCCTATTTCATTGCTTGTATTTTCTCTTCTAGTACATCCGAGCTATACTTACTTACGAATGTTCCTCCTCCATTTATTGATTATAATCCACTATCCTCTTTCTATTTTAATAAGCAGTATCCAAAGCATTATGGATGGTTTATAGAGATATTTTTATTTTAATTAATTTTAAATTCTTAAGGTAACTGAACTGAATTTATCCACTTTAGCAAAGTTTTCCAGATACTGCTCCCTGTAGAAAACACCCATCGCTGTCAACAAATCTCGTAATACCTCTTCCTACTCACAGCAGAGAAAGACAATCTGCTAGCTGGTTTTAATTATTTATTCTTTTTTTTACACAAACACAATACAATGCTACACAACCCAAACCTGTTATCTGTCAGTGTAATGTAAGGAGAAGAAATGTGAGTGATTTCATTTGAAACATAGGCTTGATTGTAGACCTCTTCTCATTTGAAAATATGAAAAGTAAATTAACAACATAAGGGGTTACCTAAGTTATCTTTAATTTCAATTGAAAGCTAGGTGGTTTGAAGATCAAATGTTCAGTGTGTTCATCTATGTTTGGTTTACAGTTTATTCATTTGGGTTAGAAAGATAAATTGAAGATTTACTTTATATTTCTATCCACCTCTGTGTTTCACTTTTTCACAAGAAAAAAGGCTACGGAGCCTATCATAATCTTTGAAAATGTTCATAAAAGTGTTCTCTACTGCTTGTGCTTTGAAATTCTATTCGTGAACTCTCAGTCTTTTAAATATGCCCTGCAATACTATGTCGATCTCTGTGAACTCTCATAAAATTGACAATATGACAAATGTCAGTGCTACATAACCTGAAAACCTTGTTCAAGCTCTGTAACATGTAGTGACCCAAAAGATGACATTTTATCAGCCTCAATGTTTATTTTCTGTCAGGTTGATGCAAATTAGTTTGGGTTTTTTGGGGTTGTAAACTATCAAAATCTGTCTTAGATAGTGTACTATTCACTCTCCTACCAACTAAAGTCATTGTTTTGGATACCAGTTTCAAAGAATGCAGTTAGGAAAGTAGAACAACATCAAAGGAACCTTTTTCAATCATAGTTGATATGAAATTTCATAAAAGAATGAAATTTTTTGAAGACTAAAATCTCCCCTTTTAATCTGTTTCCCTAAGAGAAGGTATGAACCCTGCTTTAGGACTCAGGGGGAAGCTCTGAGTGAAGCAGAGTGCTCTTTCATGCTAGTTTAGTAGCGATTTCTGGCAAAGACAATGAATTTCTTTTATTCCAATGGAAGTCAAAGAGGCTAGAAGGGGTGTCTGTGCTCCCCAGCATCAGGACCTTGCTCAGACTATCAGATGTTAACAGTTAGGTGAGGTAACACAGAGAAATAAAATAAAGATGAAGCAGTGAACTTAACAATTATTGCCAGCTCCCGTGGCAGTGCAGTTAGTATTAAAATCAAACAGAACTAGCAGGGGGCACCTACACTCTCACAGCTGAAAATCTGTGGTACCTGATATCTCCTGGGAGACAAAGCATCCGCACCATAAATCAGGATGGAAAGATTAAAAGTAAAGCAATATGCTATTCCACTACTTTACCATATGGGAGTGTTGCCCTAACCTTCTGCAAAACGTAGCTTGTTTCAAATGCTGTGAGTTACAGCTGCCTAGATACCACATGTCCAGTCAGAGAGGTTAATTAAAAACTTTTTCTGCCTCTGGAGTCTCTGTAACTTGCTTTTCAGATGAAAGATGAAAATCATACATATTGGGCTATTGCACTGTTAAGTCAGGTATAGAAAAACATGGCTGGGAAGTTCAGTATTTGTATCAGGGCACTCAAAGCCCAGTTTCTCTCTTCAATTCCCCCCCTTCATCCAAAGGTCTTCAGTCTGCTGTTGTACAGAAAGACATGGAGATCAAAATTAACATTCTCAATCCACTCAAGGGTGAGATTGCATTTCTCACTGCTGGAACAATCACTCAAGCGTAAAAGCTCATGAGGGTATTTTAGGAAGAATGATGACAACTGCGAACAAATTCAAATAAATAGTTACTCATACTCATGACTGTAATCAGACAGAAATCTAGAAATCCCATGGTCCTAGAAATCTAGTCCACTTGCATGTAGACCCTTAGATTTGTGAACAGAATCTGATCTCACAGATCTAGATCCTTATTGAAATCCTGACAAAAGGGGGTCTGTATTTATACTGAAGCCTGCTATCTAAATAATTCTATTATATAAAGTGTTCGTTCCTTCACATCACTTTGTAAATGCATTATGCAGGTCTTAGTGGATAATGATCCTTTGACATCTATTCAACAACATCATTAGGCTCTTCTTTAACAACATTCTATATGCTAGACAAATCTGTGCTTCATTGAATTTAGTGCTGTTGACCTAAATAAGGTCAAACTTTTATGCATTATTTTTAACATCCTCTGCTTCTAATCAGGCTTAATAGGAATGCAAGTTGAGCAGGGTGCTAGGTCTGTTTTAGAACTTAATTGCTTCAGCCCCTTTCAAACTTGGGTAAAAACCGTACTTCTCTTGGGAGAGTAAAAATCAGTCTTTACCACTGAAATTTTCCATTTTCTCAAATGTCCACTAAATTTGTACCAGAAAAATACAGATTTTTATTTTATATTGGGGAAGGGGGGGTGGAGAAATAAAGAAAAGGAAAAAAAAGGGGATAGAAGCAGTTACAATATTAGTCTCTGAGAAAAACAGAGCAGTTTGTCAAATACGTACACAGAGACATACTATTCCTATTGCAACAACTTGTGCCATGATATTAATTCTTTTGTAAAAACTAAAACCAGAACAGATAAACTTTTTGCATATATTTCTCATGAATGTAGAAGAACAAAATTTGTCCTAACTCAGATATTAATTAGATGAGTTATATTCAGATGTATTTAGGTTAGTTATCTGAATTATGTTAATTATTCTCCTTCCACAAGATAGAATCTTCTAATATTGTACTACACGGTTAATGCTTCCATGATACATTGCTCCTTGTTTAAAATGAATAAATGCAAAGGGGGAAACTAAAACTGCATTACTCTTTACAGTGATACTGAAATTATTTCATAAATTGCTTTAGGCATTTCAAAAGTTTGAAAATCAATTTCCAACTGCTTTTTCTTAGGGATGATGAAGAGGAAAACCAATATGTAATCAAATCTTTTAAATCTGTTAGTAAGCTAATTACTATTTGGATTTTTCCATACTTAAGAATGTTACCAACTATTCACAATCTTTGCCTTCTTTATTAGAAAGTACTGGACAAGTCACCAAAATTGTACACAATATCCTACTTCAGGGAAAGCAGATATATTATTTATTATTCTCTCTGACAGCCCCAGGCCGTGGTTTGACATTTCAAAATGTTTAGGTGCAGTAGTGATGTGGGATATTTCTATTCATTCCTGCAATGAGTCTGATCTAAAAATAAATTAATCCATTCAATATACAAACATTCCTTAGCGACTAAGATTTTTTAAAAATAATAGCCTCGTTCTTTAGTGAACCCTTTCTAGATGAGGATCAAAATAAGAAACTAGTGTTGCGAGGTGTGCCAGCAGACATAGCAGAATGGGCAGCAATCTCTGTTTATCATAGGTGTGCTGTGCATAAACACACAAACACACGAGAAGAGGTATATACAGTCCAATTGAGACAGTGGAGATACATATACAGAAAGATGGAAGGGGAGAAGAAAAGCATGAGGCAATATTGATCATTTTCATAAGCAAAGCTTGTACTCAGGCTTGTATTACACTAATGTGAATTTGTAAATAGTTTCCTTTTTTCATCATGACAAAAGAAATTATATGGGGCTGGGGGAGAGGTGGTTGCGAATCAATGTTTTATGGATATTTGAGATACAAATAGCAGGTTAGTGATGTAGTTTCTAGTGATAAAGTGGAGGGTGGCATTATGGGAAACAGATCATCACAGGAGTGCAAGTTGAGTTTATGTTTGTGAACGAGATTCCCCTGAGATTTGCAGCAGAGGGAGAAGAGCCCATGTACAAAGCCATTTGGAAATGTCAAGGGGGTCAGGATAAAAGTGTAACATGGTAGGAACTGCAAAAGTCATTCTGAAACAAAACAAAACATAACAAAACCAAACAAAAAACCAACCAAACAAACAAGCAAAAAAAGAAAAGCAGAGTCTGGAGGGCAACCAGGAGAGGACTCCCAAAGACTGGGCAACTGAGAAAATGCAGCTCGCTTCTCCTTAACAATTTGATTGAATACTGATTCTGCGCCTAAACTAGGGAGACATCATTAGTCTCCATCGCTATTTTTTTAAAAAAAGCCTTCAGATTCATCACAAAGGAAATTTTATTCAGGAGCTATAACTAGATGCCTGTTATTGTTTTTCCTGAATCAGATATTGCCACTTTATATTCTGTTGTTATTTTCAAATTTTGGAATTACATAGGTTATCAGCTAATTAACTGCAGAGATAACAGGCAATTAGCAAATCCGGTGCACCATATTTACTACACTTACACAGTGGATTTAACATCAAATTCAGGGTGAATTGAATTCACATGTCATTCATGCACCACTGAGTTCCTTTTCATTTGTATAGCAGTTGGCTCACTGCTCACGTTGTGTGCAGGGCTTCCCTGTCTATGAGGAGATCGCTGTCTCTTAGATTAATGCTCCATTTTTCAGGGCCATCTTTCTGTAAATACACCCTTGGTGTTTCATATATCTCTGCAAACTCGGTTAATGCAGGTGTCCCAGTTTAGACTTTGAAACAATTTATTTAAATGATATGGTCGGGAATTCACAGAGACAAATTCCTACTTCCTGAACTGCATTGTGCAAGCTTTTAGAATAGGCTTTTGTCCTCATATTTTTGGGCCACTTGGGTCCTGCACAATGCTTAGATACTGCAATAAATGGTATTGTGCAGACATCTCCATCAGCTATTTTCTTTAACAGAAAAAAAAAAAAAACAAAAGAAAACACAAGTTTTGGAACACATCAGTGACTACAGATATTCCAACTCAGTTTAAATGCTGAAGACAAAATTTCTCTTTAAAACACAGACTTTCCTTAGTGAACATTTTGTATGAAATACAGAGGACTGTTCAATGCTGGGTATTTCATACCACTACATACTTGTGCGATCTCCGGCAGAGGTTCTTTAAGGTTAGCTGTTTGAATACAAGAAAGTTAAGTCTGGAGAAAGTTAATCCAGAGAAAGCCTTCACCTAGTTAACATGAAGTCCTTAAAAAATTCAAGAAAAAGACAGCAATAATCTATTCAAGAATCTTTAGATATATAGGACATTTTCCATTTCAATCCTAAATCTTGCAGTAGCAGTATCTAAAAAAAAAAATGTTTTGAAAAATACATAAACAGAAAAAAATCACCAGTGAAACTACTCAAAGTGACTTTTATCTTGGCTTATTTGTTTTTGACTGCAAAAAGTAGAATATAGAAATGGTTATAAGAAATATCTTGACAACAATTTCAGATTATTATTATTTTATGACTGAATTTAAAGCAGGTATACAGGGGATGTTTGGTTTATAATTTTGTTTCCAGAATCTCAGGCACTGTATTTCATAATAGCATTTTATGCTGCATTAACAGAGTTTTATGCTGCGTTAACACCATTTTATAGCATAATGGAAAACAAATGGGTACAAAAGAGAAGTAAAATGGAAAATAAACTGTAAAACTTTTTTCTAGCTGGCTCCTGTGCTGTACACTGATAATACTGCCAACAAAACAGCAAAGGCTTTTAAACTATTCTGTACTTCAACTTCACTTTGAAATGAGCGTTTACTGTATCATATATTTTCATATAATTGTAAAGAGACAGACCGGGATCCACATTTTGCAGCTGAGATTTTTCCAATATGAGCACTTAAGTTTTATAAATTAAATTTGGTTTGATTTTCAATGCAAAGTATGATACAATATATAAGACAATTAAGAATGCTAATGGTCCTATCAAAGATTAAAAAAAACTGGAAGAAAGGAATAGATAACACCTTACATCTAGACAGGTTTTCACAAAGGAAGGAAAGGATTACTCTCTAGCAATTAAAATCAGTCAGGTTTCCTGTTCTGCTTTCTGATGTTATTGACCTTTTCCTCAAAATCGGTGTGTACTCAGCTGGAATCATGTACAGCTTTGGACTTTTTTTTCAAGAAAAAGGTTCAGCGGAGAACTGTAAGAAGAGTACTCAGACTAGAAAAAATATGCAAATGGAAAATATAAAAAAATTGGTACTGCTTACACTTGGAAAAAGACGGAGGAGAGCAAATACATGTCTTCAAATACTAGAGACAAGAAAGGAGGAGAAAGGGAATCATCTTTTATCTGCTTTCATAGTAAATAGAACAACAATAAAAAGTTAATAACAGTGAAGGAAATAAAATCAGACATACAAAAAACTACTAATAGCAAAATTAGTAACAAATGGAATAGTTTACCTTTGAAAACATCAAAAACTTCATTTTAGGATCTTTAAGAACACGAAACATGCTGGGAATAAGTGTAGTTGCACTTTGCTGTAATTAATTTGATTTTGCTTCCCATGGAGAATAAACAGAACTGGGTGCTGAAATTTGAACACTTCCCTCCTGCTAGGTTACCTTTCAACTAAACTGGTTACTTGATTCAGCTCACTGTGCAACCATTCAGATGCTCATGCCAGCCAAAAGGACAGGGTAGCAAAGGGACAGAAACTAACAGCTGGAAGCACAGGACGTGTATGATTGCTTCCTTTGGCAGATCTGCTTGCCATATGCAAATGCAAGATATTTATAGAACTGTGCCTTCTTTCTTGTATTATACCACAGTCTATTTGGAGAAGAGTTTTTTTTGTTCTGTCTGTTGTAATGAGATAGTCCTGAACAATGTCTGAAATTCCTAGGTACAATAACAATTTGAATAACAAAAGAATTAGATGCACCAAAGTGACTGAACCTATATACATCCTGATACACAACTGGCGACATGTTAGGACTTCTGGTTTTTTTTGGTTCCACACACTCAGGAAATTTTACTGGTTTCACAGAACAATGAATAAATACAAGTGCTGTTTATAAGATCTCTAACAAGGAAATTTGGCAAGATGAGAAACACTAAATACCATGTATTTAGTGTTGTGATGTGTAACAGCTTAAACAACTCCATCTAGATAGTCTACCTTAAAGGCAAAGAATAATTTTGTATACCTATATCTGTCAGGAGCTTTCAATAAGAGCAATGATTACTGAAGGCAAAAGGCATGATTGAGACAGAATTATGATATTTAATTACTTTTTTCCCCTCATATTTCTAAAAAGGTTATTTCCAAAAGCCAATCCTGCTATTCCAGTTCAACCAGTTCTCAGTGACTAATCTCTTTTTTTCTTTTTTTTTTTTAATAACAATAACTTAGACATTTTCTTTTTCTTTTAAACTTTTGCTCACAACACTAGAAACCAATCACAGTTTCTACTGGTAGGGAATTGCTCGTGCTGATGAAAGAAGTATTCTACCAGAATGCAGTAGTATGCAGTGAATTGTAGGGCAACTGACAGACTATCTGGTCGTTCTCATATGTAAAGATCCTTCACCACCCTTCCCTTTCTTTTTTAAACATTGTTTATGTAAAAAAAAAATAAAAATCCACCAGTTACATAAAGGCTTAATTGCTGTGGGTTAGAAAAAGTATGCATGGATTTTCAAGTTTGTTTGCAGCAGAGCTCCTCAGTTATGGATTTCAGTGCTCACCAGCAGTTGTCAAGGTTGCTGAATATTTTTTTTTCAGCTACTTCATTGTTTAATCTCTCCACCTACCACTTTCCACAAGTCTTTTACAAAATCTTTCCTCTTTTATCACAAACCAATTCATTCCACTTAGGTATCAGCATTCTTGTCATGGTTTTTAATGCCTTCTACACATCTGAATATTTAGAATCATAGAATCATAGAATCATCTAGGTTGGAAGAGACCCTTGGGATCGAGTCTAACCATCTACCCTACTCGACAAAGTCCTCCCCTACACCATATCCCTCAGCACCACAACTAATAGTCTCTTAAACACATCCAGGGATGGTGACTCAACCACCTCCCTGGGCAGCCTATTCCAATGCCCGACCACTCTTTCCGTGAAGAATTCTTTCCTAATGTTTAGTCTAAACCTACCCTGTTGGAGCTTGAAGCCATTCCCTCTCGTTCTGTCATTAATTACCTGTGAGAAGAGACCAGCACCAACCTCTCTGCAGTGTCCCTTCAAGTAATTGTAGAGAGTGATGAGGTCTCCCCTCAGCCTCCTCTTCCTCATACTAAACAGTCCCTTACATTTGCTTTTGGTTTTATTTCTCTTTTGATGAGTGTCTTGGCTTGCTTTTCAATTTGACCGCTCTCCATTTCATTTGGTCGACTAACGTAAGTTCCACTTTTTTAGGTTTTCACTCCACTGTCTTTCATGTTGATAGGAGTGATCCATGGACTTTGAGGATTTCTCAAATAGATAATCTAATTTTTATGTGTCAGATGTATTTCACTTCAAGAATAAATTTCCAAAGGCAGTATTACCCAAATAGATGTCCTATTAATAGTAAAACAGGTTAGTAAAAAAAAAAAACACAACAACTTGTTAGCATCTGAAAATATATGAGCATATGTCACGACAATTAGCTACTGTACTCATGTAGGAATAACATTAGCATTTGATTAAAAAAAAAGGAACAACTTTTAGAATTCTCTATGTACCATTCATGTACAAGATATTTAAAAGTAAAGAGCCTTCCAAGTTTTCTAATTTTCAAATTCAGAGTAAGACTGATAACAAGAAAGAACTAGAAGCAAAAAGGACAAAGAGCTGAAAAAGAAATACAGTGTTCTTATGAGTCTCTGAAGATAATTTTGAAAATACCAATATGTGATAGCTTATAACTTACAGTCTAGTGAGAATTTTGCATATTCTAAGCATTATTAAAAGCATAATTTATTTCAACAGAAAAAAAATAAAAATAAAAAGGCAAGAAATTAAACAGATTCAGAGGCAGGCATAAAAATGACTAGGGAGGTGAAAGAACTTCCATATGACAGAAATTAAAAGATCTGCACTGTAAATTTAGAAGACAAGACTTGATGAATGTATACAAAATAAATTACAGTATAGAGAAGATAAATTAGGCACTTTTCTTCTGCATTTCTGCAGTGCAAGATCACAGGATTATTCAACAAAACTGAAAGCCAGAAAAGTTAGAATGTATAAATGGAAATATTTTTGTGCTACATCAAGTTACTAAATGAATTATCATAAAATATTTCTAAGTCAAGAACAAAATTGGTTTCAAAAACCAGGCCAAATATATCTATGGATAAACAAAGAATACCTACATTAACAATAATTATGAATGTAGCAAACCATGAAACAACTTGTTCTGCAGATTTCTAGATTGTATAATTTTTCCTCTGATCCTCCTTTTCTCTTTATTTTACAACGAACATAGGAATGCATCCTCTTACATCACTTATATTAACTTAATTTTATGGTTTGTCAGGGGAGTACTAGTTTAATTTAGATCAAATATGTCAAAATATATACACTATTGATAAAACTGATACATTTCTTTATAAAAAACCACAACATTGGGATTTAAAGACGTTCAGCGTATTTAATATGTGTAGGCAATCTCCTGTTAAAACCCCACTAACAGGCTGTTGATACAAGGCAGAGTTTGGAAATTGTTGCCCTTATCTTTCAAAAATGCATACATACACTCGAGCACTCCACAACAAAAACCAAATCTACAAGCATTTTCTTCCACTTTCTCCTTAGGTGGGTCTGATTTGGAAGCCATACACCACATTCATGGACAGAACTACTAATTGTGTTTTTGAAAGTTCTTTCATTATGGTTCACTCAACAGCTGGAAAAAAATCATCTGTATAACACAAACTCAAGTCTCTTCTGTCCCCTTTAATTGAGGCCTAGGACGGTGACTGTTTATTACAAAGAATAAACTTATGCATCTTCTGCAATTGTCCAAGAAATATGTAATATTTCTGGATGGTGACAGAATTAGCATTGCTCAGCTTCTAATGAGATTAAAAGGAGGAGCTTGAAAAGGCAATGATGTTAAAAAATCTATTCTGAGAAAAGCAATAACACTTTTAAAAGTAATGTATGCAATATCCAGTGGAAAAGATAATAACAGTGGCTTTTTTTGATTTATTCTCAACCTTTACAACCCATCAAAAAGTTAATCCGCAGAGAAAGTGATGTGCCTGTATTTGACCTAATAAAACCAGAAAAAAAGCTATTCGCTCATAAAACACTTTAATGATATGGACTACTAGATAAGTAATAAAATTACCCTGATGAGCAGGGTAATACCAATTCAGCCGTATGATTGAAAACTATAGGACTGCCAAAATCAGATTCCAGTTCAAGCTCAGGGACTGACTCACATTCCTTAGACTTCCCACTCTAACAGTAGTTACTAATTCTAGTACTCTTGATACCATTCACAATGAACTCTGGTATTTAGCCCAAATGCCTAAGGTTTATAATGATTTCCAAACAGGCCAGCTCTAACACACAAAAATCAGTTTCATTTGAGTGCCAAAATCTGCCAATAGGAAGCCTAAGAAATGCTTGGAGTCCACGCTGGATGTTACTATTAACACTCACTACTATTACCTAAAAATCAGGAACAAACTACAAGAGAAATATCAGAAAAAAAAATAAAAAAAAAAAACAATCATGAGTGACTAAGGAATAAATATGTATGGCAATAAAAATCCCTAGAATTTAAACCGGGGTGCTGTCCGTGTGTGGTAATTAATTAATTCAATTCTATTACTGTTATTATTACTCAAACTTCGAAAATTACCTTGCATGTTACTTCAAATCCAATAGATTATGTTGGTGGACATGGTAAACATAGGAGAAAGGTTGATTTATTGTCCTTATGATTTTTTCCAGGAAAATTTTAATCATTATTTAATCATTATTTTAAAAATAATTAAAATTGCTATAAGGCATGCTTAAGACAACAAAATAGCCTTCTTAAATAAAAAAAAAAGAGAAAAAAATTAACAACTTCAATAATAAACCATGCTGGATGAATAACAAATACAGTTGAACAAATAATTTACAACACATCATTTACTGATCTAATTGAAAACTCTGTTTCTATTCATGGAATGTCTGTGTACAGCTTATAGGATCATTTAATGTACATTTTCATTAACTGAATTTAGTCAATGACATTTAAAGGTACTCTTTTAAATCTGAAGTTTGTCATAAGATTATGATTAGGAACAGGTATTTTTGCAAATTATTACTAGTCATTATTCTGCAAGTGCTAATTAGTCATCCCTCATCGTTGCATTAATTTTATTTTTGGATAAACCACAGACTGTGTGACACAGCTCCATTCCCTGCCAGGACTGCTATTATTTCTAGAATCTGTGCTCAGTTATTAATATTTTAAAACTAAAAAGCTCTATGAATATGCTTTATTAACACTTACCTTCTTCCTAGAAAGCAATTAAAAAGTCAAACAAAATGATTTTAAAATCTCAGATGAGTCTGAGTAGTTGTGTTTTTCCTTTTGTTACTCAGCCTCTTGTCATGTTCGAGGAAGAGTTCTGCCCTCTATGGCTGAACTCTATCTGTTGGTGAGGCAGAGATTTTCTCACTTTGTCTGTTGGATCCTTGTTTACTGTACCTTTTTTTCTTGCCCTTTATTTCATATGCACACTGCCCTTTGTGTATGATCTGTCTCACTAAGAAGATGCTGACAGCTCATTCTGTGCTACATGGCTGGCTTTAACACATGGATTTTGCCTACCGCTGTTCCAGTTCCTAAAAACTGTAATTCATATTGACCTAAAGGCCTGCTGATCTCCAGGAGGAACCTCATCTGGGGCTTCACACTGAATATAAATGCATCCTTCCGAATCCTGTAAATATTTTTCCGTAAGCAGTCCAAGAGCACTGCTAGCATTAGTGTCTAAACTCAGCACATACCTTAATGGAACATATGCAGCAGGGTATATATGCAAGATGAAATGTTTACAGTGCATCTTAAATATATTATTGGTTTTAATTTGGGAATGGGTATAACTTCAGAGAGTGGGCCTTGTTTTACAAATGTTTTACAAAAAAAGAGTAATCTGTTGCCAAACATGCACCAGGAACTCAACCACAGTTACCATAAGGCTGGGCACATTATCCCACGTTATCCCACTATCCCTTATAGCACATTATCCCACAGCATTGGGAATCCTTATTCTTTTCCAGAGCAATATCATTGGTAATGTTGAATACTTCTAACATTATCCATAAAATGCTGTCAGGCTTCTAAAATTTCCCCAAGTTTGATGGAATTATATATGTCCACTAGGGATTGTTGTTCTCACACGTGGGAACTTTCAACATCAGTATCTGGACAGGCCCACAGTAAGCCAGGAACCACCCCAAACCTCAGTGCGTTTGCAGGACTTATTTCTGTGACCTACTGGCTCTAATGTAAACCAGAGATACAACAAAACCATACTGTCTGTTAAATGTTTACTTCTACATATGCAAGAACACATATCATGCAGTTTTATTAACATTATAAATTAATATATTATATATACGCACATATATAACATATTCACAACATAGAACACATTTTTGTATTTATACAGAGCATACAGCATATATATGTGTAAATACAGGCAAATTACATAAGCAAAACCAAGCGCTCTGCTGAACATGCCTCCTAGAGAGAAGACAGGAGAATAAATCGATGAGAGATGTTAATGATATTATCTAAAACACAATGTGTCTCATAAAACTAACAGAGAAATCCATAGACAGTGAACCAATACCCTTGGATTCTTCTAGTGTTCATTATCTTTGCAGCTGAGACACAGTGGAACATACTGTAACTCATTTTTCCTAGAGTTGGAAATAAAGTAGACAAACAAATGGAAGAGAAAAAGGGAATGCAAATAAAAATTACTTTTTGATATAAATAAGCGATGGAATTGGCTTATATAAGTATCACCAAGTCTTTAAAATTTCCAGAGAATAAGCTGATAACTCTTTCTGAGTTTTAATAGGGTTTAGGTACATAATTCCATTTAATCTCTGATAAACCTACATGCATCTGTGATATAATAGATTTTAAAACAGTGACCACTGTTAGAAAGGTAAGTAAAAAAAAGTGAGGCTATAACACTGAAGAACTGCAGCTCACCACTGAAGCTAATTGATATAGCCCCATGTGAATGTCCACATAATCATGAAACTGAACTTCAAGGTGACATTTGTGAATATTAAAGTGCTTATGAAGAACTGTGCTCATTTTTGAAAGGAAACCTCTTAATTCAAGCAGTATATCATGTTTGAGTCTTGAATACATTCAAGTCAGCATCTGATCACACCTTTATAAAAGTCAAACATGAGCTTTGTTGTCAATGATTTCACTACAGTGAAAAATCAATGTGAGGTCAGAATCTGATCTATTTATAAAAAACTGGGAGAGAGAGAGACAGTATTTTTATGGATAGTCCGTGCTACTTCATGGAAGAAATATTTTTTTAATAGCATGGATAATACAAGCTCAGCTGATATAATTTAAGAAGCACTGAATGTTATTTCAAAGGTAAAAGGTAAAACAAGGATTCTTTAAAAAAAAAATGAAAATTTCCTACCTGATTCTAGTTTCTATCACAGCTGTATTAGGATAGAGATGATAATTGAGATATTAATTAAGGAAAGTACAGAACAAATATTATGCAGATGTTTTTGCTAAACACAGCAGCCATGCCACCATCCTAAAATAGCTTTAAGTCATGAAGACAAACTCAGAAAATTAAGGCTAGACTACGGTTGCTGGTGCATCCTGAATTCTGCCCTGTGCACCTGCATTATGAGGAAGCTTTTAATTACCTGATCACACTCATTTTCGCATAGGACCTCTGCCACAGCTAGTGCATAACCTTCTCTAAAGAAAGACCAATTAATTTCCTTGTGGCTTTTCCTGTGGTGGTCATAACAACAGTAGGTGAAGGCTTAATAGAAAATTAATTGTCTTCTCAACATTACTATTTTTATCATGTGAACAATTGCTGCATTTTCCACAGCCTTGTTCCTGGAAACAACTGCATTGTTCTGAGTGAAACTAGCTAAGTATAGCCTGAAGCAGATATGCAGCATGGAAAATTTAATCTTTAAATTTAAAGTTTTGCACAGTTATAAACCACTGAAAAGACAATCTGATAGTGGAAGTCTGAAGAAACCTCCATAAGAGATACCACTAGCAATTCCTCCACAATACAGCCAGATTCTCAACTGGATGAATTAGCTTCTGTGTAATGATCTCAGCCTTATCTGTAAGATTTAAAAGCTGTCTAAAAATGCTGTATTTGAATAAAGATGGAAAAAGACAGGAAGTTAGGAGGCTAGGTTAAAACCGAGGGTCTAAAACAGAAAAAGGTGCTGATGTGAGGACACTGGAAATCCAGGATCAGAAGTGAGAAAAGGGAGTTCTAAACTGCCTAGGCAAAAACTGGGCACTAACTTGCAGCAGAGAACTTCAACTCAGACAAAAAAAAAGATGAGAAAGAATAGAGGAAGAACTGGACTTGACTGGAAAATCATAGTATAAACAGACAGATTAGATAATAACCTCATTGGAGACAGTAAGGAGTGGAAAAGTCAGATTGAGATAAGGAAGACAAGCTCAAAAGCCAGGGGCAAGTCAGATGAGATGAAGTTCCTGGGAGAACAAGTACTAAACTGTGCTGACAGAGGGGACTGGGTTTGAAGCAGAAAGACTAGAATTAGGAAAATTTGACTGTTGCAAGGAAAGGCTAGCACATGTTATGCTCTCTACTGACCTATCATCCACTGCACTGGGGCTAGAATGCATTGGATGGTGTACTGGGAGGGACTGGAAAGAGACAGGACTGGGACTAATGACTGACTGGAAGCAATAAATCAGAACTTGTTGGTGAACCCACACTGAAGGTAAAGGGAACAAGCTAAAGAAATAGCACTCATTTGAGCTTGCAGCTTTCCTGGGCTGCAGGATTCCTCACCGTACTTGAATGCAGAACTCTCACCAGACTTGAAATCACTACTGTCACGCTTTCCCAAATTGGTTGTTCTGTATTCTTCATTACCTAGAGTTCTCACCTACAGCAGCAATTGAAGCTAGGAAAGGCTGAAGGAGAGCTCCACTTTCAATATAGGAAGTACCACATAAAACTGAAGTCATGAAAACCCATCTCATGAGCGACTCGGATTTACTTGAGTTTCTCCTACTTATTTTGCGCATTAGACACAAGAGTGTTAAAAGCAACATATGTTCACAATCTCTAAAATACAGGGAAATACAAATTATTGCATGGCCACATTAATTCTGAAACTTGTAACTTCAGCATTCTTGAATTTATAGTAGCAATGTTGTTCTTGTAACTTACCTTTTCATTTGTAATTCATTTATTTCAGCTTTGGTTCAAATCTAGGCTGGAGGCTTGCCAGCACCAACAGCCATTTATAGATATCTATATAGATATATTTATAGATATCTATGAAGGTTTTCACAATTAAAGCTTGCTCTAAAACTATTTGGCCTACAGTTACATCCCAGTTTAACATAACTTTTTATTTTTTAATGCATATGACTTGCTTGTGTTTCCTGAAATGACCACACTCTTTCCTCATTTGCATTATTTATACTTTTGTACATTGTTTTTATTCCTGTACTTTTTTGTATTTTATTTTTATCATTTATAGATGTGTAATGGACTTTGCTTTGTCTTTCCAGGAGTTAAAACATGCATATTTTTTGTGTACTGTAGTTATGTCTTTCCCCAGTCAACATTAATTAATGCTAGGTATTAGAAGGGAAAGAGAATCTGGACAAGTGTCCAGATTTTTCCTCAAGGGAACCTGTCATTTTCTGTTTCCTAGCAAAAAGCTCTTTTATACCCTAAGCAGCCCTGAAAGGTCTGGTTTTCCAATACATTTGCATTTCTCTAAACAACTGAAAAGTAAACATCATATCACTAAAGACATGAAAGTGACTATATACTGAAATATATGCTTTATCTATTTCCATCCTTAACTTCCAATGGGTTTGATTCTTAACTTATCTCCCTAAACACATTTGCCTATAACATACAGTTATAGGGATTTTTAATTAATAATATTCCTAAATCTATGCAATAAATATACTGGGTTTTGAGACCCTTTGTAATGATGGGCATTTTGAAGCCTGAACTGCATCAGCAAAATCGATGCATGTAAAGTTTCTTTATCATGTGGAAAGGGAAACAGTTCTATTGTTCTACGATGTCTTTCAGATATATATAGAGAGAGATATAAATCAATGTCAGGCTGATTCAAAGATCCATATTCATGTCACCTCACTTAAGGAACTTAAGTAAAGTTCTTATTAGGAGCCTAATCCTCTGCAATATATTATTAAAAAAAAAAAAAAAAAAGGAAAATGTAATTATTTGGTGATTTGAAAGATACAGTACAGATATCAAGATATTTCTTGTTGCACCAGTTATTAAGGTTGATTAAATTAGGGACATCATGTAATTCTTGAAGTTAGGCAAGTAACCAATAAGCCATGAGCATGGACAGATGGTGGGAGCACAGCTTTGCCTCTCTCATCCAGTACTCGATTCTTAACGGATTTTGACACAGATAGAGAAAAAAGCTCAGCTTTTTTTTCAAATTAGGGCTTTCCAGTGAATGAGTTTCTAACATGTTCCTCTTCTCCAGTTGCACAAACTTATAAAACGGATAGAACATTGACTGATAAGCACCAGGGAGTGAGACAAACCAACCAATTATTTAGACACCTACAAATACATGATTAGTCTTTAATTTCCTCCTATTGTCCTGCAAAGATGGTTCTTTCTATCTGCTCTCTTCACTCCCTGTGGTCTCTACTCTTTCCAAGAAGAGAAGGCAACTAAAATGGTTGGTTTTTTTTTAATGAATAAACTGAGAAAGTACATCACCATGGCTGTCAGTCAGAAGGAATATTTGATTAATTAGCAAATAAAAGTATATTTTTCTTGAGGGCTAAGTAATTTAAATGAGGTATCAATAATTTAGACACTACTCGGCTCTAGCTAGCAGGCTTTATAATGAAGTTATGTGAGTATTTAAATATTTCCTACTAATTGTTCCCCACACACAGTAAAAATTGCCTGTTTCATAATAGATTAAATGTCAGGATAACTGCCCTAATTAAATTAAATTAAGATTTCCCTACCTAGCAACGTATGTATTGCTGCTGCAGGAAGAGTAAGCAGAAACTCATGCAGAATTTTGATGTTTAAGGCCTAATCTTGCAAAAATCTGTGCAAACCTATCAACGTTACCTATGCTATTAGTTTAATTCAGCATATTGAAATCCACAGTCTACAAATATGAACATTAATTTACGTAGCTCACCACTTGAATTCACCTAAACAGTTATGACATACAATATCAGTAATATTTCAGATAATAATTGTGAAATATAACATATATGTTTTTCCTAATCTTAGAATTTGTTTCTGCATATGCCGCAGAACTGACACTTTGAGAGCTGTATTCTGATCACATATACATGAGCATCAAAAATTAGTGACTGCATGGGCCAAACAGGATTTTTCAACCAGCTGCTTGCATTTTGGCATACCTGCATGTCTGAGATTACAGCTAAATTTCAGGTGTCTACAACTGGGTTTTACAGACCTACAGACAGGAACAGCAGAGAAAAGAATGAGTTCCCAAACAGACACTGCTCTATCACTCTAAAACAAGAGCTGGTGAGTATGCTTTTCCCAAGACAAAATGCCTTGACACTTTCAGAAGGACATATTAAATACCCTTGCTTGTATTCAAACTCAAACGTGAGCAGTGGATATGACCATTTGGTGGCTCATGTCCCCAGAACAGAGTGAGGTTTTTCAGTTAAGCATTTTTCCTTCTTCTACTGTCCTTTATTACAAAATCACAGGGAACTAGAATTTAAAGAAGATACCTTAGATGCCAATTTTAATCTTCACTGCCTGCAAAGGAAAGTAAATTCCCTTCCATTTCTTTTCTTTCTATCTCAAGTCATCTAGTTCTCAGTCTCAGTTTTAGATAACATAACCACCTCCTCCTTATCCCCACAGAACCACAATACACATTGTACAGTTTAATTTCCCCAAAGAAATATCACAAGTTTCTATGAAGCATTTCTATCATTGTCTTTTTTTCCCCTCTGTTTTATTTTTTAAGGGGAAAAATATCAAGAAACATAAGAAACATACGGTACCAAATCCCTCCATGCAATTATCTCCCATGTTTGTGAGAGCTGTAGAGATGAGAATACCACCACTAAGAAGAAAATATCTTTTAGTACTTTTTTTATGCAGCTTTTTGCCTTATGTTAGATATAAATTGTCTCTGAAATATCAAATGCCTTCTTGAGTGGAAGTGTCATAGACAACCATAATGTGAATTACCAATGTTTTGCTATGATAAAGGTCAACTAAAAGTCTTCTTGCAAAGCTTATTTATCAGATTCCTTTTCTATGTTCTTCAGGGCAAATCTCAGCTGGAGTAAGTTGCCCTAACTCCAGGAGCCCTGACAATTTACCCCAAACTGAGTAGCTGACCCTCAGTTTCTAAACACCAAGTTTCCCAAAAGGGAAATAGATAACAATTATATTTAGGAAGGGATTTGAAAGAGAGTTAGAGTGTCTGATGTGACATTTCCACGCTGTTATATGAAATTTGCAATGGAAATAGAGCAGAGTAGCAGCTCTTCCTTCCTTGGGCTCTATATCCACTAAATGTTATTCACCCCCTGCAAGCAAAGATGACACCTTTTTGCTAACTGTCAAAAATTATTCAAAAGGAGGAAAGAAATCATCTGTCGCTGCAGAAATTTGTTTTGGCTACTTCCATAAGAACCTCCCGCAGAGAGTCAAAAGGACTGTAGGACTGCATTATTAAACACTCTGCTCCCTTCCCACATGCCCTCCGTTTTGCTAATCTCTCTGAGAACAAAATTTCTGAGGAGCTCTCCCAGTTTAAACTGTGGTGCTTAATAAATGTGGATACACCTGGCAGAAGTAATTTAGGAGATCTGGAAACTGGTGTTGGGCATTTTGGCAGCACACAGTTTATTAATTTAATCTACTAATACTGGCCAGAAAATTCTAATTAAGGAAAAGTTTGAAACATAAAAGGAAGGGGAAAGGAAAATTTAAACCATTTTGTGACTTGTCTCATGTTCTGTCTCATTTTATATACTATTAAACCATTTACAACCGGGGATAAGTACTAATGTTTGAATAGCAGTTTGATGACCTATGTCAAATGAATATCATTGTCTTACCCTAATTCTTCATATAAAAGATATGGTGTTAAAAATAGTATGCACAATATTAACTGAAAACTATTTTTCTTTTCCTCAGAGAAAAGATACATTTATGATCTACAGTTGTAGCCATGTTTAACTCAGGAGAAGAGTTTGTAAATAATGTAGTTTATGCTTTTTAATGCAAAGTGTTAGGAAAGAATAGACATGATACAACATGTGATTTCAGTGAAGGTCTTTGCACAGAGAAAACTTACAGAAGTAATTTTCCTGGGTATTTTTCCTTATTTTTAGTTTTTCCAGATTACCTAGCTAGAGGATTACTGGCCCTATACATGGGATATTTTTCACCCAGAGTGAATGTCATTGTAACAACAGGATTACACAGTTCCATTTTAAGAATTTTTAAAAAGTGAGAAGTGAGTAAGATAGTACCTTCAGAGAGACGACTCAGTGCTTTACTCTGGTCCTGTTGTCCTTTAGCCTGAAAGGGCTCATGGAGCTTTTGTGATCACCATTTCTATCCAAAAAGGAAACAACAAAGATAAAATATTTGGTCGTAACTGAAGGACAGGAATGAAAAGTAAAGCATGAACTTTCTTGATATTTTCAGGTTACTAGGCTGGCTAACAACTTCATCAAATGAAATATCGATTTTCCTGATGACAACTCCAAGCAGATTCCTATTTGAATTCAGCTCAACCTAATTGCTATTTATCTGGCATTAAGAGAAAAAATAGCAAAAAGGTTTTCCAGTTTAATGTACCGTAGCCTGCAAAGCTATATTTAAGCTTGACTGTACATTGGGGATCCCTTGTGCAGAGACAGACAGCTGCCAAAAAAGATAAAAAAATATTTAATTGGCTACTTTCATCTACTGCTTTTTCTTCAAATTCCACAATAAGTAAAAAATAAATAACAACACAGGCAGCTCTGAGCAGAGTACATAAGTGAGTAATATTCCCTAAGAATGTTTTGCATAAGTTATTGATGAAGGTATGCACAGACTCTTATTTTGGGAAATGATGCATGAAATGTGCCATATACAAGGAGGTTAGCAGGTAATCAAGAGGAAACAGTCTTTTCTCCTTATGATTTCCAATGTTTTGAGCGTTTCAAGCGTCTTAACTTGGAAACATAGAAATATAATTAAATACAAAGGCTGAATAATTAAACTGGCAGTGTTGTCATTGAACTTCCACTGTTATAAGCCATAACAGTTAATAAATATAATATTTCATACATATTGATTATTTCATATTTCAGGTCCAGAAGCCTAATTCTATTTCTTATTACCTATGAAACAGACAGAAGATTTTAACTAAACCCTTAGTCATCCAATAAAAAAACAATTGCTGCTTGCAAACTGGCTGATAATTAAACACAAACACTGAGAGAAGAAGGAATAATACATCACAAAATGGACTGTGTTAATTAATAAAATGAGTTTAGCTTTAGTAATTCATGCAAATATCTCAAAGCATAGTCATTAGTGTTTTGCAGCACATTTTGCAAAATAAGCAACTGCTATGCAACTGTGATACAAATTTTCTTGAGGGCCAATACAGTTAAAATATACTCCACATATATGCGATGGCTGAATCATATTTCTCCTCAGTCAGCAATAGCTGTAAAAACTCCTAAAAACGAATTTACAATGATAGTTGGCCGTATAATCTTGAGTTATGGCATTTTCCAGGTTTACCTAAACTCACATTTTTTCCAATTTTTTCCAAAAAGGAAGGAATAAATTTTGACCATCGGAGTTGGTCATTGTTTGGTGACATGACAGTGGGGGTGGGGAATAAAACAAAACAAAACAAAACAAAACAAAACAAAACAAAACAACAGCTTGAAAACTGAGTCCCGAAAGCACAAGTCATTGAATCATAGAACTGCTTAGGTTGGAAGGGACGTCTTCAAATCATATAGTCCAACGTAGTAGTGAAATACTATTTCTACCCTGAAGAGTTATTTTTAACTGATGTAATCACTGTAGGTGCTTCACACAGGCTGAATTGTGCACCGCTGCCTTTAGTTTAATATTATGCAGTTTCCTATTTTTTATAAGGCCATGAAAAACAGCGGCAAAAAGATTTCACAAAAACTTTAATAAGAAGACAAAGAGGGGGAATAAGGATCCCATAATAACAACTTGGTGCTTTTTTAAGTCTCTTCACCAAGAGTTGTTATATTAGGTATAAAAGCAGATCAGGAAGGTGAAAAGCAATCTTTGAAGAGCTCCCAAGCTTTATTGTTCAGTGGTCAACATTGCAAAACAAGTCACATACACTTAAACTTCCGACTTGGCTATTTTTTTAGTTTCAGTTGATACTTTTTCATTTCTGTGGTCAAAAATTGCTTGAGAGGATTTCCCATGACATTTTTCATTGATTTATTTCCATAATGTAACGGCAAAAATGACTTAATACCTTCTGTGTAAAGGCCTGTTCCTTCAGAAGAAATATACATACAACTACATGTCACTTCAAAGACACTTCAAAGAGGAAGGTGCCTTCCTTTTTCTCCTTAATTTCATAAAATTACTTCGAATTTCTACATCTCAGGAACTTGACTACAAAATTCAGCATGGCTCTTCCTAAAAGCTTTCTTCTTACCTTAGTCTCTCAGAAGATTTGGTCTCACGAGATTTCCTGGCTTTACTTTTTTTTTTTTTTCCTACACCC
>JAHREE010000340.1:507081-695953 GCA_033628505.1 Tringa tobata
TTTTTGCCATAACAGGTCATAGATGCATAAATATACTTAAACTGAAATCCTTCTGTGTTTATAATTACAACATAGGCACTGGTTTTTGCCCACAGCTACATTGAAAAATCATTTGTTCTAATTTCTGCTTCTTTCTCTTTCCTCTTCTTTATGTTGCCACTGAGGGAAAGAGATAAGGTTGTCCTAAAGCTGTTAATGCTACCTTCTGTGTTGATTTCCTCTTTTTTTTTTCCTTCTGCCTATTACAAGTTGTTTAGGGTAGCCTTATCTCTGAATTTATTAGGTTGAACGTTTGAAATATGAGATAACATCCTTACAATGTTCTTTTTACCTCTCAGTCACTGACATGGGTTCACAGTTTTGTTATTATTTCTAAACTCTCCAGCTGGGAATTCCTTCTGTTATTAAAAATTGTACAAAATGTCAAAACAAAAAGCAAGCAACCCATATGATAACTCATTTGATATGAAGATATATAAAATCAATGGCTATTTCTGTTTGTTTTAAGTTTCAGAGACAGTTCATCAGACCAGTACAAAGCACTTGGCATGGTCAGCTATTAAGAGATCTTGTCTCTTGCAGAAGTATCCAGGAAACCAAAGTGAAATGGAACCTTGTTGGGGTAGGTACTGTTCAAATCTGTTGCACTGGATTAAAGCTGTTTTGTATTGTCAGATGAATATAAAACAGACAACACATGCTTATGAACCCAAACTTTAACACAGGCAATTAATCTACATTATTTTTCGACTAACTAGCAGTAGGTTTGTAGGGTTATGCACTGAGAAGCATTACAGGCTGTGGAAAAATGGATACACAACCTTGATTCTGTCTGGATAGATCTGCACAATCTTCTAAAGCAGAACTAGATCTCTTCTCAGGACTAGACTAAGTGTAAAGGCAGTCTGATGTATACTCTCTAAATTGTGTGCCATCACACCCACAGAATTAGCATGAAAGCTAACTATCTCTGTGCTGAATGATCCTAGAAAATGCTCTTGTAGGACAACAAAGATGTGGTCAGTGGTTAAGTCTCTCCCTGCATTGCCTTTTGACTCTTCCATAAGGTATTTCCAAGAGTTAAGCTGTACTTTAGTGCATAACCCTGAGACAAACACTGTGAGCCACAGAAGCTGGAATTACTTGATCCACCTGTGGAAACCCTCAGCAAGTCTCCACAATCTCTCACTCACCAGTTCGCTACAACTGAGCATTTACTGTGTTATGTTGCTAATCATCTAAATGCACCTGATAAATGTCTTTGAAGTACCGTTGCACAGCAATTTGTGTTTGCCTACTGCTCTATTTTCGTTAGTTAATTACTGTGTTGACAAGCTGTCCGCTCAGTTCAATGGATCATCTTGGAAGGAGATAGTCTTTCAGTATTAGTTTCCATTGTCTCAAAATATCTCTGGGAAAGTGGATTACCACTAACTTTCAAGTATATTACACTTACATGCTATGAGTGTATGTTTCTTTGGTCAGTATCAAGAAGAGAAGGCTCAGGGGTGGACCTGATAGGTGACTACCAGCTGCCTACTGGGAGGGTGTAAAGATGAATCCTGACTCTTCTCAGAGGTGCTCCATGCAGAAAGGAGGAGCAGCACCAGGCCCACTCTGGCAGATGGAGAAATCCCAGTTAGAAAAAAGGAAAAGATTGTCACCACGAGGGTGCTCAAACATGGAACAGCTGCCCAGGAAGGCTGTAGAGTCTCTGTCCTTGAGGGTATCCAAATATGATGGAAAAAGGCCCTGAGCAACCCAACCTGGCAGGGGCTGCTCTGAGCAGGAGCTTGGACTGGAGACCTCAGGGATCTCTCCCAACCTCTTGCTTTTGTGGTCTTTGAATGTGACCCTTCCTGCCTTACTCAAAGTGGAGCTACTCATAACCTCATGGAAGGTGGCCTCTGTTCCACCACCACTCAGGCCCTTCCTTCAGACAATCGCAAGCATGGCTCACCACTGACCTGAAGCATATCACCATCAGCAACTGTTCCATGGGTGGATTTTGTTCTGCTGGTCATCCCACCTAGCAGTCTCCTTCTTCTGCCCATGCCTCACACCTTTGATATTTTAACTCTTGGGTAAAACTGGGTGATAAACAAGGCTACTAAATGTGAATGCATAGCCTAACAGCTAGCCTGCTGTTTGAAAAATATTGTTTGGCTTTTGGGAAGGTAATGATCCATGGAGTCTGTCAAAACAAGGCTAGTTTGGTATAACCCTGTACATACTCAAAGCTTATACTTCGTGTACTCTTAAACTAAACATAATGCAAGCACCAAAAAAAATTAGTCCCATCCACTTTCAGCTCTCATTAGAAACTCAACATGCTGTCCCAGTTTGAAGTAACACATGCTAACAGCTTGAGACTAGAGGTAAACTAGGCTGAAGCAGTCCTAACAATGGCTTTGCAGATATGGGGATACAGTAAGAGTGAAATTAGAACTCTGATTTAGATTTAAGAGACTAAGAATTCTACTCTACTAAATTTATCGACACAAAATTGTTCTTTGGGTGGTGTTATGAACACAAATATTTCTTACCGTGAACATTCCCAAATCACACACATTTATGCATCACATTATAAGATCGGTGTCACCTTGCATAGCTGCTTATTCCCAAAAAGCAAATAAACCCCGCATTCCACCTACTGTCTCTAGGCAACACATAGTTCTAATGGAAAGCAATTTTTTTAAAAAACAAGAAATAGATCTTTCAAGAATAATAGTACCCACACCTGAAGGTAATTTTTTAGGCTTCAACAACTAGATTGATTTTGCTGAGTATGGTGAAATTTTCTGATTCCAGACACCAGCATTTCTTCTAAACATAACATTTCCTACTCTTGTACAGTTTGCACTTCAGCAGAGTAAATGAACAGTTTAGTCCAATTCCAGCTGAACAGCTGAATTAATTATGGTAGCACATCATACACTGACAAGTTCCTATAGTGACATTCCTAGCAGACAAAGAATAAAGAGATGAAATCTGAATTAGTCACACCCTTAGGCTTTCCCTTCATGACAAAAAGGCTACTAGCAGGGCAACCTACAGAATATTACCTAATATCAATCGCTAAAAAGAGAGTTCTTTCATGTTGCATAGGAGCCTTCCAAACAGGTCTAGAAAGTGATTCTAATCTGTGATTTATAGCGGACAATCTCCCATAACTAGATCTCCTAAAACTATTCAGATATCTCATTCCTACTCAAGTCAAGGTGGTCTCAGCAGGAAGGCACAACAATATCAGTTTTGCAGTGGGCTCCCTAAGTCTTATGACAGACTGCTTCGAAGCTTTGTAATAAGAGAAAGAAGAGGGTGAAGCTGTTTCCTCACATTCATGTTACCAAGACAGGAGCCAAATTTGGCCCTCAGACTGGCCAGAAGATGCCAAGCTGAGAGAAGCATCACTACAGCATCCTGTGGGGAACACAGCAGAGTTGTTTCTCTCCCACAGGGATTTCGCTTGGCTACATTGCTTTCCCTAATACAGTCCAAACTCCCTGGCTGGGTAACACAGCATTTAAATTCCCTTTCTGTTCTTCAAAGTCCCCTTGGCCACAACATCTCCTTTTCAGCCAGTACACACAGGGCTAGACTAGGAGTCTTGAATCAACCCTCACTTGCAGACACCATGTAACCCCAGAAAACCTTCTTGCCTTGATTCTGCCATCCATAAAATGGGGACCAGTATGGCAGCCCATATACCCCACTCGTGGCAAAATGGCCTGGATGACTACTGCTCTTGGGATAGGAGGGTAAGCATACACAGGGTGCATGACTCAAAAGCCAGAACTGTACAAGAGGTAATCAACATCAAACTGATCATATTTGAGAGGAAGAGGGCTGACAGCCAGATTAAAGAGCAGCCAGAGAACTACCAAGAGGCTTTTGAGAAAATAAGTCAGCATGAAGAGAAGTATAAATGAGGCCTGAAAATTTGTAGCAGTGGGGAGAGACGCTGGAGTGACAGTGGCCAAATCCAGGGTCTGGTTGGGCACTGCCGACTGTTTTCTTATCACACTGCGACCCCACAAGATGTACAAAGGAGCCTTGCCAAAGGTGCTGCATCTGGCTGGGTGCTGGCAGCATGGGGCAGCGAGTGGGACCCCCACCCTGGGGTGCCTGGGGCTTTCTCACTGTTGCCTGTGTTTGTTAGCAGGGTCTGGGGAGCAGCAGGGGCAGAAGCCGAGCTGGAAAGACTGCAGTGGCATGGGAATTAGCATATATGGTGCCACTCAGCCTCCCCTGCAACCCCCACATGCTAAATGGGGCGACATGAAGGTAGAGCTTTTTGGGACTGGTTCTATAATAGTATTAAGAAAATTGTTGTTGTAACAGTTTAAGTGACTAGTATTGTGATTTATTTATTATATTACTGATCCTGAATACATAGTTCATTGAACGCCCGTTAATTACCAGTTGTTAATAAACCCACAGCTTGCTTCAGTCTTGATTTGAATAAAGCAGGGTTGTGGGTTATTTTCCTTGCAATAGGGTTCATATCTGTTCCTTCCACTTTTCCCTTGTTTTGTCACTTGAGATTATAATTCTTAAAGTAAGAGACAAACTGAAGGCTTATATTTTAGCTGTGCACTAGCCATAGTACAAATTAAGTTGGACTAATAAAACCAGTCTGTGTTCTAGATAAGTTTGTACAATATGGGAAGCTAGTACAAAGCAAATTGCTAACATTTCTCAGGCTCATCAATTGCTGGTAAAACTTGTTAATACAATTTCAGCAAATAAGTTGCATCTATTTGTCTTCTCCTATACCAACTTCAGATTTCTTCCTGGATCAAACATTTCAGCTGTATTTATCTTTGTGTCCTATAAAACATCATCCTCACTTTATTCATTAAGCAATTAAATGACAAATTAATCATTTGGTTCCAGATAGTCTTCATCATCTGTGGGAAAGTAACGGAAGATTGGTGAGGAGGATTGTGATGGGGTGATGGAAAATACATATATCACACTAATTGCTGTTTAGTCTTACGTGCTCAACAAGTAGAACACCTGCATTTAGATAACGTAGGCCTGTGATGGACTTAGAGGCACCTTATCGAACATGCCTGAGATTCCTGCCCTGCTGTCAGAGAAGATCAAAACACAATGGAAAACTGCGCCTGCTTGAATCCCTAAAATGCAGGTGAGAACAGCAGGTTCGAACACCCTCTCACTCTTTCTCTTGCTAACACTCTCGCTCCACAGTGCCTGTGTTCCCCACTTGTGTGCCTCTGCCCAGATGCTCCTTCAGAGATTCCCCAGTCTGCAAGGTATCCGGACTAAATTCATCCATGGTTTTGTGGTTGTTCCTGCATCCTGCCTGTGATGGCTCACACATCATCAACTCATGGTTAAAATAAGAAATTGGCTGGTAAGTCATTCTTTGTGCTTTACTTTCCTTATGTAAATTGTTATTATGTTGACAGGATTCTTGCCTTCACATAGCTTTTATTCAATATCCAGTTCTAAGAATGTGAATGTAAGGTCTAATATTCTGTAGTTTTAAAAACTTTGGTCTACTTTTATTTATGTTATCAGAAACATAATCAAGTGCCTGAGTTAATCCTCCCAAGTACCAATCTTCATTTATGACACAAAAATGAAATAGATTGACATTCTTAGACTTTATGGTCATTTGTCTGTAGAAGAACAACTTTAAATATCCTTTATTTTCTCTCTTAAGTCACTTCAGGTCAACCAAAGGTTGCCCAGGGCAAAACTTGATGTTACAGTTGTGCCAATCTAAGGCTTACTGCCTTAGATTCCAGTGCTCGCACCTCATGTCAGTTTTGGCATTTGTGAGCAAATTTAACCAAAGCAAGTAATTTTCTGCTTATTTTGTTTTCTGAAAGTTGAAGCAAGAGTAACAGGACCAGTAAAAGGAAAAGTGAGACCAGCAGGATCAAGTGATACTGTCAATTGGTTCAGCTGTAATGCAAAACCTTACCCTCTGTTTTCCACGCTTGCAGATAACACCAACCAGGAGTGACAGAAGTATTTTAAATTAGCACTTGTTCAGTGCCACCATGTGGCTGACAAATTCAAGATGTGTTGGCTCCACAGGTTTGGACAGACCACCTCCAGACATACATACACACACAGAATACAGCTTTCCAAGGGCAACGACATGGCAGGATGGGGGGGAAGGTTACAGACAGGGATCAAGACTTTCATCTCTAGAGACTTCATTTACTCCTCCAGTCCCAATCAAAAATTAAATTTTTAAAAACCCTCAACCCCCAGCCAATAAGGTGGGGGTTATTTTGTTTGGGTTTTTACTTGGTTTTTAGTCGGGAGCAGGGGGAAGGTCTTAACTTCTTCACTGAACTCACTGAATCAGCACATGAAGTGTGGAAGTCAGTAGAAGTCAGCCTTAGAAGACTGGAGAAGGACAGAGGACCTTGAAACACAGCTAAAAGAGGTTCTTGATGCGGACATCAAGAAATACTTGGCCTTGAGGAAGAAAATAAGGATCAGAGATCTTTGGATCCAGCAGATCAATTTTCTAACACACCAACCACTGTGGCCCAGAATAAAAAAAACAAATGTGAACTTTATGGGAACAGGCACCAATATCTACATAAGGGCACACAGTCATAAAATTCTCTATATATGTTAAAAAATTTAAGTAGTTATACATAAATATAATATAAAGTATTTTCCTGTCCCTCCTATTTGCATAATGATATATTGCATATGCACAATGATAATTACATTGTTTATCGTTAAAATTGTAGGCTACTCTTTCACTCTCCCTCATCTGAGTCAGAAGTGATGATGCACTTTTGTTTGACAGTCAGGTTTTTGAATGTTAAGTCAGTCTTCTTAAGAGCTGAGAGTTTTCAAACACTTAGATGGAAACACCTTAACCTACATTTTAGTGTTGTCCACTAGTATTACCAAAATAAAATAGACTCTAACCCATAAAAATGGAGGCTTTGAACTGGCCACTGGACAATAAATTAGCTACCATTAATCTAAGCTGGTTTTGGTAACTCCCTTTCAAACCACAATTTACTTGGCAAGAAGTCTGAGTCGTCTGTTCCTCCCCTCCTCCCCAATGTAGAAAAAATTATCAGTTTTCTGAAGAATGACCTTTCAGCCCATTTCATAATTTTTTTTCAAATAAACATATGACCTGCTGACAGCTAACATACAAGAAACAAGACTGAAGTTTAATAACAACGTGATGAAAGAGTAAATAGCCTGTGGGCACAGCAATAAAAAAAGATTTATATCTCAGCAAGCCATGATGAAATAGGAAAGAACAAAGCATTGGAAGTCAGCATGTAATGCTGTCTTGCAATGAAAAGAAACACGATAAAGTCATTTACACTGGAATAGATTGACTAAGTCTCTCAGTATCAGGTCATGTCATCTCATTATGAAATGGAGTACTTCAAAATTAGAGCATTAGAAATTTTGATTGACCCAAATATCCTACTAAGCTGTTTGCCTCCCCCCACAGTCTTTTCTCTCCACTAGATTTCTGATCATTTTACTCCATTGCTTGGATCTCTTCACTTGCATAACCTATTACCTCATTGATACGTACTGCCCTGAGCTCAGGCTTTTGCAGCACCTGATGGCCTTGCGATCAGACTTCCTGACCTCATCTCAAAGGTCGGGGCACAGCACCTGTCCTTTGTATCCCATTTTGATAGCTCATTTAGGGAAGATTATTATTGTTATGAAACAGACTCACATGATTTCAAAGTTTAAAAACCATCAGAAGAATAGAAGCAGTGTAGTTTGAAGGTTAAAAAAAAAAAGGAAGCTGCTTAAAGCATTTAAGTGGTGCAGAAGAGGGAACAAAACTTTATAGATAGGTGATGAAGAGATAATAATATAGAAGATGGATGCAAATAGATTTTCTAGGTGTAACAGAATCCATAATTCTGTTAATATAGCATTACAGAAGTGAAATAAAAGACCAATTTAATTATTATGATGAATTTTTGAAGATTTTTTGCAAGTTTTTTTGAAGGGATTTTGCCCTGATATCCATGCCAGTTTCCTTGAAATCAATAGCTAGTCTAGGCTATAGGGACAAATTAGAATTCGAGATACAATTAAAAGTGTACTTTTGGCATACATCGACTTTGATTTGGAACAGTGACTTATAACAAAACCTGTAACAAACCACAATTTATAATAAGACTTAGATTTGTACCAACACCTAAAAATAATTCTCAGATAATTTTTGTTTAAATTTTCTTAATTCCTAAGCCAGAGAAAGAAAACTGCCACCACGGTATTTTTGTTTGTTCAGAGAGATATAGCATCAACCTTTAAGACTGTGTGTCTTTTTAAATCATCAAGGTTGAAATTACCTGTATTCCAAACCAGCACTAAACAGGCCAGCTACACTAGCTGTATTAGCTCTTTTTCTTATCAGAACAGCCTAAGAAAATTTATCAGTCCATCTTTAAATGGCAAATGACTTACTGGCAGTGAGACAGTCACTCTATGAAGGCATAGCAGAACTCAGCCAACGAATGTGAATGATTTTCTACTTCACAGCTTACCTAATATTCTCTGGTTTTCCCAGAAGTGTGAAGTTGCTAGTGGACCCGGGGCATAAATTTTGTGGTGAACTATTTGTATAATGTAGTAGCTCGTAGAACTCTAGTAAGAACAGGTAGGCTACTTAGGTTACAAAGGAGAACTCTTCACACAGCTATCATGCATCAGCAGCAAAAGGGACACTATCAATAGACAGTTGCAAGAAAACTCGCTAAACCAAAAGGGTGGCACAAGTTGACTGTATAAGCTAACATAATTCTGCTTAGGACTGATGCAGAACATTTATTTCGACTAAATCATATCTGCATTCTGAACAATAAATTAGACCCAAAAAAATAATTCAAACCAAATTAATCTTTTCAAATATGGTCTACACAGTAGATATCAATTTTAATATAGAAATGTCTTTTATAAAATATCTTTAAAATATTTACCATATCCCTCTTAGCTTTGAAGATTTTAAGACATACAAAACAGTCTAGTATGTGATAATTCATTTTTAAATATATACTTGATAATGATTCTTAATTTATAAAGGAGTTAGTGAAATTACCAAGAATTGGAGTGCTGATAAAGAGGAAGATAGGTTATATTTTTCTTGCAGACCCAAACTCTGAGCTCTATTGGGAGTACAATGCTAAGGTCAGGCTGATCAACCCCTGTACAGAATATTTTCCTGAAGTTACTAAAACATCTGCTTGATCCTTAAGGTCTCCAAAGGGCAGCAACATAGAGGTCATTAAATCAAAAGAAAGAGAAGGAAAATCAACTCAGATTTATACTCTGGTGGAAGTATAGTGTAAATTGTTGCTTCTGGTCTACCTCTTATAAGCACCTGAACATGCTTCATGCAAGAGGAAGTCAACAGATTCACTACTAGCCAGTTGCACTTAAAAGCACAAAAATCTAGAAGGAAACAACTAACAGCAAAGCTTGAATTGCAGAGAGAGCGTGACTTGTGAATTCCTGCATGCATCTTTCAAATGCAAAGAGCTTTGGAGTAATAGTATGTTTTTCATGTTTCCTCAAATGAAAGTTTCATCTCAGTTACCCTTTGTACCTTGACAAGGGATTCAACCCACCACGTGAACTCAGGTATTACCTCAGCTCTGCTTGCCTTTGACGTAAAAATACTTGGTGCACAGCTGGTAAGTTCCTAAAATGCAACTTCATGCCTCTATGTTATAAAATCAGGGAACTGAAGAGTAAAACACACATTAGGTGTTTCCTCACACACAGAGGCAGTCATTTTAGCTCACATGATCTTAGTTCCAGTGGACAGGATATAGAAGAATGCTTCACTGCTGAATCACATCTATGGTTAAAGAATTTCACTCCCTGGAGCAGGGCATATGGCATTTCATAACACACAAATGAGTGAATTTTTCAGAAAAGTGTTTTGAGGCTGCTCCAAATTATATTGGGTACTTGAAATAAATAATTGTGCTGTTCTGTGACAACAGACAAAACAATGGCTTAAAAACAGTTTTGCACAACCTCCTTCTCCAATTCAGCAAGAATAAAGTATTAGAATTGAAATTCCTTGTTTGGACTAAGGAGTGAGCAGGCCATCATTTGTCACTTTATTAAGACGTGATCAGGACAAGATATAAAGGTAGGGCAATACAGTATACTAGATGATCTTCAATTTGAAAAGCTAGACACAGAAGTAGTCATATGAGAATTTCTGACACATTGGAAACTGATCATAATTTTTCAAAACAAAATGTACTAAGCAGTGAAGAAAGATAATAAAGTTGATGTGATTCCTAGCTGCTTCACTTTAAAATATCATACTTGCAGAACAGTTACAAGCTCCTGTTGTCAAGCTGTATATTTTTTGAAATGCTTTTAAGTTGAAAAAATCCTTGACTTCTGTGTCCATGCTGTATAGATATAATGTCACAGAACTGTTCTTTAAAAAAAAATACAGTTCTGCAAGGCTTGCTTATGCTGAATATGGAAAAACAACATGTGCTCAATTTTTAGAAATAAACTAAAAAAAGAGCACAGATTAGTTCTTAGTGACACTGTATTGCTCATGAACACATTCATAAATATTTAATTGAATTGGAAATTTAGGGGATCTTTTTATCAGGGATATGTGAAGTAGGTGTTGCATTTATACTGTATTTTTTTTTAAATACTGTGGTTTTTATTAATTTTGAAATTATTTTTTTTATTATGAAATGAAAATTAAATAAAAATGTAACAAAAAATTCACCCACACCATTGGATGCCTTTCAAGTTCTGCCAAATTTGGATGAGTCTACCACTTAAATATACCAAAATATCTTCTTTTTAAATTAAACGTAATTAAATCAAAAATCCCAATTTTGCCATAAATGCAAATTTCATCTTAGCTCTAAGTTGTACCAGTCTTTTTATAGCTTTTAACTGTCTTTGGTTATGCTACTTTTATAAAAAAGAGCAATAGAAAAAGTTCATTCCAGATTTTGCCTCTAGTTTAGTAACAATATCCTTATTCAGACTCTGTAAATCACGAGTGTTTATTAAACTCATATCGTTGTGCATTGTTCTTTTATTCCAGCTACCCGAGTTGGATTCTTTCACAAAGTGTGATAGTTTCATTTTGATAGAAATATGTCATTTCTCTGCAAATAATTATAAAATACTAATATTCATTTTTCACTTAAATGAAAGCTGTGTTATTGTGATCAGACTTAAGCAAATCCACTATAATTATAACTGCCATTGTAGTTAAACGGATGTAGAACACCTACAGCTCCTCCTGGTAATTTCACTGACAGCACAGAGAAACTGCAGAGGCTTGTCAGATGTAGTTAGAGAATATCAAAACTGCTAGAGATGTTTTGATAGTGCCAGTTAACAATGGTGGAGCGCATATAAGATTCTCTGTACCCATACATTAACATATGCTCTAGCAGACGTACACTTGCTAGTGCTACCAACTCATTAGCATGTCTTGTAGCTGAGCTATGCCTGTTTAAAGACTTTGACTTCAGCAACACTTATACAGTCTACAGTCATTCCTCTCAATTATGATTTCCAATACCATAAACAAAAACCCAGGTACCCAAGATTTTTATGGAGTTTTACCTTAGAAGGTAAGACCTAGAGTAGTCAGGTTCTTAGATTTTGAAGGAGAGAATTTGTAAAGGAAAGAAAAAAATAGAAAAAGGGCAAGTGTAAATATACCTAGTCGCTGCCTGTGGATCTATCCTTTATTAATTACTCATCATGTAGGAACTACACAAATCTTCCTTGAATCCACATAAACTTTTACTTCATCTAGACCCTAAAACAATGAATTCCACAACATAATTAAGTCCTGGGTGAAAGAACCTCTGTTATCTTCAGCCTTTTAGAGATAACTTCACTGGCTCATTTTCTCTGTATTTCTCCCATACAATTTGCTTCTTTAAATCACTAAATCAGAGCTGAACAGAGTCAAGGTGTGGGTATGTCATAGGTTTTTACTGTTGCAGACACATGGAGTTTGCTTTATTCACAAGCAAGCTCTTTCCTAACATTCCCCAGCAATATATATCACTTTTACCACTGCTGCCTCCCGCCCTCAGTAGTGCTGAGATCTCCTCTATAAATGCAAACAGCTAATTCAGAGCTTACCTTTTTCATATGTGTAACTAACTGAAGTTTCTTCCCTTCCAAACTTGTGTCCATTATTTCCCCAGTCCACTATTCTAGTCCTTATGTCCATTACTTTATTCCCGTGATTCATTATCATGAGATCCTTCTGAAAGTTTTAACTATGTTGAGTAAATTTTTAAAAACAAAACTTTATCTTCTCACAACATACATTTGTCCCATTCACTCCTCTTGGGATCATAAACTCATGGTCACTGCAGCCAAAGTAGCCCCTGATTTTCATACCCATGACCTTCCCTGCTTGTAAGTATCTGACCCAGGAGAGCATGTTTCCTTGTTAGATCCTAATTTACTAGACTAGTTAGAAAGATTTTTAAAAATGTAAGTTTTGAGCCTAGATCCTTGTGATACCTGACTGGCAATATTTGTTCACTTCATTAAAAACACAGATGATGTTACTCTTGCCCTAGTTCCTATCTTTTAGCAACTCAATATTTTAAGAATTTTAATGCACAATGAATCTGTAGTATAGAATAATTAATCCACCTTGTTTAAGACTGCTCTTCAACCCCAAGTGCTGTTTCTTAGCCACAGGAATTGAAACTACTCTTGTGTTACAAGTATGTAAGTTACATCAAATTGCTATAAGGTATAATTCAATAATATCCACCACATTTCCAAGATATCCCTTCACTGTTTAAAATTAGGATTTGCAGTGGAATTTTACCCTTCTAGTATTTGTTTGGGTTTGATACAGTTTCTTGTATGTTTTTCTACGTATTCCATTCTGTAATTTGAAAGATCTTTCTTCTGCTGCTAAGAAAATTGAAAGGATTTTTAAGAAAATCAAAAGGAGATTCAGGATTTTTTAAATCTTGAAGATCTATAAAGTATTATTGTCTATTGATTGATACATCACTACTTCTAATTCTATAACTACTGTGACAATTACTCTCAGCTTGTAGTAAAGTAGAAAAAAAACAGAAGAGTGGAGCAGGCATGAAAAGAGGATAATGACAGAACTTAAATGTAACAGAACAACAAAGAGACAATAGTTTTTCATGATAATTTTAGGAAGATGATTATTTGTTGATGTTTGAAGTGTTATTTGGATTGCTAAAGAACCCTTGACACAGATCAGCTACATTAGACTAGGCTATTCATGGTACTATAAACATAAATACATGACAATAGAACAAAACAGAAGAGTAAAGAGCCCAGACAAGATAAATTACTAGAAAGCCTGAGGTTCCCAACCTAATTTTGCATAAATTTGTTGCTATAATTTTAAAAAATTAAGTTATATTTGGACAAAATTCTACTCTTGGGTCTATTATTTCCCCCTCTCTGATTTTTTCCTCTTTGACCTGGCACTCTTTGAAAAGATTTGCACCAGTTCCTCTTAAAGCATTTATTGTCTAGGAAAGAAAAAAATCTTTATTTTCAAGGAGAGGGGAGTTTGTATTTTCACTTTTCTGTGTCATGTTTTTTTTTTCTTCTCTCTTTCTGTTTTTCACCCAATTCATATATTGTTTTTCAATGCTTATAAAATTATAAAATATTATTGTTTTATATAAAATTATACAATTTTATTTTTAATACAAAATATAGAGAGCATATACATATACTAGGAACATTTTACTATATATCAATTTCAAATCAGCTCTCCTTTAAATGACATATATAGGCTCTGGGCTTTTTTGTAAAATATTAAGAAACAAAGCTATCTGAGGGAACAAACTTTTTAATAGAATGTTATTGGATCTACATAAAAAACATCCAGGAAACCATAAAAATAATCTATTTTTCTTGTTATAATACTTCATTCTCTAAAGTGTGTGGAATAAATGTACCTACTATACAGAATTACTTTAAAATGCACAATTCTAGTTCTTATACTGTAATTCTATTGTTTCATTCTTTTCCCCTGACACTCCTTTAGTGTATTTTATATTTCCTAGAAGAGAATGACAAGAAATCATGTTGAAAAAAAAAAGTTGAAGGAAGGAATTATGTCTGTTGCAATTATGAGAATATTTTTCATGCTTGTCCACAGAAGCCAGCATTTCATTTAAAAGTGATAAAATATGTATAGCTGTCACTCACAACATTAAGGTAATGCAGATATTTCCTCCAGTGTTGTGGTTAAGTTCTCACACTTCTCTGAACACTTCCAAACAAATAGACAAAATTATTCAGTGCATCCTGTTTTATTCAACATATTTAGGCTAGATGTTATTCTACCCATTCTCTTTATTTTAAACTTACCACTCTAATAGCACTCCCTGTTTAATGTTAAATTCTAAAGATCAATTTCTACTCATGGTATTTTCATTTAAATGACTGATGATGCTGCACTAGCTTTGACTGTTTAATAGTTTCAATATTAGAAGGAAGTTCTCTGCAAAAGATATCTGATGACTTCAGGGAGATTACAGTATTCAATACAGTACAGGCTTGATCTCACACGACTATCCATCTGAAGAGCTGCTCTGGATATTTGTACCTGATAGAACTTGCAACTTAGGGTACTCAAGTAACCTTAGCTTTTCTGTCTCTGAAATACATTCTTACTGTGCATAAAAGTATCTTGTGAGAAATACTGCATGTTACTACCGTAATAGGATTTCATCATCATAAGTACAACATATTGTTGCTAAAATATGTTAGAAAGTTACAGAAATGGTATCTAACATCTAAGGAACTTTTACCAGAATACCTTGTTCTTTTTGTTTGTTTTTTTCTGCCAGAATATACATGTCAGTTTCTTGGAAGGTGTTTTTGGTATGTAGTTATTTACCATTTTAAAGGCTTTGTTTGTTTACTTTAATACCTCGAAGACCATTTTTCTCCAAAATGCAATGTTTCTTCTCATAGGTAGGGTTGAACAGATGCATCTTAAGACTTCACTGAAGTACTCTTCAGTGTACTGAATGAGTACGCAGACATTTCTGGTATGCATATTCAAGTATACCAATTTATGAGACAATTTCTATAAATACATATGTGGGTAATTTCAAAATCTGCTTCCCAGACAGGAAAACAATCATTTAAGTATGTGCAAAACCCAAATGCAGAAGAGGCACAAACATGGCTCCAATGAATCGACTTCAGAACTGGAATGCATATTCATAGACATATTTTTACAATATTTAAACACCCTATCATCACTCGTTATGTTGATGAGCTGTCAGTCCGTCTAGGATCTGCAATCATAAACACACTTATTTAAGTAGATGGTATCTTGTGCAGTCTAGGTCCAAGACAGCTCCTGTATTTGCATATTTCCAACACTGAATTTAACAGTAGTACGTGGAGAAATATACTCCAATAAACAAGCTCCAGTTTTCTTCAAACCCATAAACATTTTTGAATCATTATAGCATATTATGACTCTAACAGTCCAATTGAAAAAAATCCACAAGTTAGATGGGCGGAAGCCGTCCTCCTTAGACCCTCACAACTCTGGTAGCTGTACTACCTGGTTTGAGCATCCAGAGCAGGAACAACAAAAAAACCCACCCCTCACACAAAGTGAAGGACAAAACAGACGCATCATCTTACTGGGTAAATATCTGGCCTCCTAATCCTTTTAGTATGAGATTATGAGAAAGAAAATGAGGTTTCCTATACCCCTTAATGCCCCAAAAGGGCAAGTAATCTTAAAGCCTATAAAGTATCACATAGAAAAGGAAAGCAGCACCACAGAGAAAACATTCAGCAGTAAGTGGAGAGCCATTGTCAATATCTGTAAGGAAGGTACTTTGATAGTTTAAAACAAGCCTTTGCCTTTCCTGAGCACGTATTATTCACTCTTATATCCTTGTCCTCAAGGTTCATTTTGATTTCTCACTTAAATTGATCCTTAAGATCAGCTCTACAAAGATAACATGAAATACTGTGTTCGCTCAAAGAAACTCAAAGCGGCTCTCTTAAGAGCCTGCACATCACAGATGCCTTGGTTCAAGTTATCGAATATAATTGTTTTGTGGTCCTTGCCATCCTGGACTGAGAAGACATCAAAGATATTTCCAGGAGATGGCAATGGAATTGTAGCATCCCTGTTACTGTCCCCAGCAAGTGCAGGGACAGTTTCTAGCCTTGTGATAGGAAAGCAGTCCCATTCATTCTGCAAGGACACAGCATCTAGTCCCTAACATCTGTGCCAAGATAGGTAAACTAGCAAAAGCTAGCCATATCTGTCCAATTAGTATTAGTGCTAATTGAAACAAGATGAATAATTTCATGGTCAGTCCTAGCAAGAGAAAAAAAAAACCCACAACCTTAAAATTATTTTCTGCTTCTGATCTTCAGTAAAAGATCCAGGCAGAATTTTATTAGAGTTCCTCCTCTAACTGTCAGATTATTGGCAAATTCAAGCCCAACAGAAGTATTTCGCGTGAGTGCTTCCCATTGTAGGGTGTCTGGATTGCCATTATTAACAGTTATGACTGTGTACTTATGACCCAACAAACTCAGCAGATGTCAGAAAAAGAATAAATAGTTTCAGTGCATTTAGTATCACTAAATTTCTGAAAATTAGACAATCAGTGAAAAATGTACCAGGAAAGTAGCTGAATCATCAAAACAACAATGCTCCAAGCTAGCAGAAACAAGATTTAGTACCAAATTTTTGGATGCTGTTGAAGAACACACCTACCCCCCTTTTTCTAAGCTGTATTACTTCCAAAGACAAGACATACTCATAAATAAAAATGTCTAACAATTTTAATGACTTATCAGCTATTCTTGTCACTTGTCCCAATAACTTAAGCAGCAACTATTGTTTAAATCTTATGAGACCTCCTAGGCAAACCACTTGAAGATGTACCACGTCTGAGCTTGAGGAGAAGAAACCTGTGATCACATTATCTCCATCACGACACAAGCCTGAGGCAAGAATATTGTCCTCTAACTCACAGAGAAATAGCAAAGAGCTTAAGGAGGAAGCTGCCAATAAATACAGCTTGAGTTTAGGCCTGCTCACTATTTTATTCCTCACCTGAGTCTTTTCAACTATGTATTGAAGAAACTGTTCAAAAAGCTTCATCAGCTTGAGCCCTGCTGCCTGTTTATGAAGACCAATATACATAATCAGGTGTCATTTTTTCCTCAGGTCACCAGTCTTTGCTCTGCAGGAAGGCAGTTCTGGTTTGGGTGGTTTGTTGCATTTGAAACTTGAAAAAAAAAAGCAACACAAGTTTTGGATAAAAATAAATTTCAGAAAATTCACAAGGAGGAAGCATGTGATGAACAGCAGGATGTGGGATCAACACTGTATTTACAGTGTTCTAGCTCAACCAAGTCAGATAGAACCAGGTACCTCAGATTCAGGAGAAACACTGAAAACAAATTTTCACTGAATGGAATTCAGTGAAATTCATCTGCCAATACAGAAAACTCAGTAGATAAAGTTTAGGTAAAGTTAGGTAAAGTTAGGCTCTTTCAAAACAGGTTTTTTTCCAGACTTGGAACTTCATTAATGGTATTCCAAGCAGTTTCACTGTCTTGCTCCTCTTAGTGAAATCATTCCATGTCCTTGATCTTAATGTGACCTTGTGCCCATGAGTAGGGAAGGAACTTGCCCACGAGTAGCCCAGGAAAAACGCCAATGCAGGAGACAGAAACCAATGCAAGGTCTAGCTAGAACTGAACATACCCAAAATGGAAAGATTTGTTTACAAACTTCAGGCTAGAATTTCAAGGACAGCACATCCCAGAAGTAAAAATACTTTTCTCTATAGTCAAAATACACCAGAGAACACTTAAATAATTGTCTGGATTTTTGTTAATGGGAAGGTCACATTTTGAGTCAGATTTTTGTCATCAAAGATAATATTAGTTCCAAGCATATTAACAGAAAGCTCATTTTCCCTCTTCTTCCAATGATAGAAATAAATACTAATAAAAAGACTTCCATTAAGTATTTTACCAAGATTTAACATCATTATGCTTAAATTAAAACATTATTGATTGAAAAGCATATGCTTGCATTTACTAAGAGAAACTATTCCAACCTTTTCATCTATAAAGATGATGCTAAACTGATTCTGCAGCAGCAAAGGTGATTACATTTTGAAAACTAATAATGTTTAGCTTCAAGAAACTAAAAAAATCAATTGATATTTATTATTTGTTTTCCGATGTACTATATGTTCTACAGCACTTTTTCAAAACTGCAGACTACTTAAACCACCATCTGAAAATACATAAATGTAATTGAAAAGATAAAAGGAAATAGTGACATTTTTCTTTCATGAAGGGTTTTCTCCTGTGAACAGTCTTAATTTTCTGATAGCAAATCTTAAGAAAGAAGAAATGCATACACAAAATCCCCACAAAGATTTTTTAATTCACATGTACACCTGCCTCTCCATTGCACATGTACAACTACTGTAACTTCAAAAATAAGCCTGGGCGGAACACTCTTTTAAAGTTCTCAAGTGAAAAAGGCACCTGTGAAAATAACTATCTGTAGATGCTGTTTCCTGCGAGTACTTTGCTACGCAACAAATCCATCCACATCTCAAGTCACTGGAAAGATTATTTTTTACTTCAGTGGAGAAACAGAACTGGATTACACAAACATGTAGGTGTGTTTATAGCTTTTTTCAGATGACTACCCAACAGGACTGGTGAAAATACATTTTTCATCTAATTAATTTCTGTCACTGTCTTGATCTGGAAGTGTCAAGAAGTCAATATTTTAGTACTATGGGCCTGAACTACTAAAAATATTAGAGTACATATTCTTGTGCAATTTAGTTTATGTTTTTCCTGATCCTAATACATAAAAGAAATAACATCACCTCTACCACTTTAACCTCAAAGGACTATGTTCTGAGTCCCAGTGCCTCAAATTCATTGATGTGTAATTTTTCCCCACTGTTGTTTCTTTTGAACAATATATGGATGTTTTGATCCACACCCCTGTCCAGGTCTTGCAAAATAACCATTTCACAGGGATAAAATAGGATAATTTGAGGTGGGCAGCTTTACTACCATGGTTAACAACACATGGAAAAGAAATAGCTGATGTCCAATGGTCTCTCAGACTGGGTAAAATATATGTGCAATCTTTATCATTAGAGTATGCAGAAGTACTTTCAGTTTTACCAATGCAAAGAATATGTCCTGTAACTGAATATTGAATCTGTAATTAAGTATTCATTCAGATTACCAGCTCCTATTACTCCTTAGTTGAGTCTTTTTTTCACGTTGCCTACTTACAGGAGCAGATTTGAAGAGTAGTCCAAGCTTGATGACTTAACAGCTGCATTACTGCAGTCTGCCTTTTCCTAGCCAAATTCTCAGTTCACCTCAGGGGAAAGTTGTTTTAAAGAAATATTTGATGAATCCTTCTTTCTGTGCTCCTTCAATCGACCCTGTACTTTTTCCTGATATTTTTTCTCTTGTCCATTTTGTAAAATTATACCACTATATAGCATATAAACTGAGCACCCCACTTTGCAAAGAGATAAGACCTTATAGAAATCCCAACAAAAACGTCTGCACCCAATGAGTAAACATTAATGCCTACTGTTAGACTCAGCATGCCTACAAGGGAAGTAGCTAAACTGCATTAATTTTGTTCATGTGGGATATTACATATGCTGACATGTGACTTATATACACATATAAGTGTAACTCAAATGATACTAAACATTTAATCAGAAAAATTAAATAGAGAGTAGGCTCTTTGTTTACGACTCCATAAACTGAACGAATTTAAAACTTCCTCACAAAGATGACATGAGTTTTTCATACTGAAAACATGAGTTTTTCATGGTGTAAAGAAACATTACTAGAAAATGCAGAACATACTGATAAAAGTAAAGGTCAAGGCTTGCTCCCATTCATATTGAACACTATGCCAAGTTCTCTCCATGTCATAATTCATCAAATAATCTAATTAACTTGTTTAAAAATAAAATTAAGTTAGGCATACTTAAGGTCATGCAATTACAGGTCTGTGAAGAGAGTTTTACACCAACAAAGCAGCTGCAATGCAAATGACGAATCACACATTTTCTAACAACTCTCCATTCCCAGAGAGCTATTAATAATGTTTTCTTAAAATCAAATTAAAAAGAGGTTTTTTTGCTTTGCAAGTGCTGAATATCCAAGAAAGTACTAAAAATCACTACTGTTATTGACTTGGGATGAGGCTTTTTGATTGGAATATGGACTTCATCTCCCAAAAACATAAACACTGTCAGGAGATGATGGGATTACCATTTCCTGCTTCCCTACTGGCAACACAATGATTCGGTGGTTGTTTTTTTTTCCTTCTGGTTAATCTTTTAACTTATCCACAGTTATAACATGATGTGAGAGTGCATAAATTTGCTATACTATATGGTCTTAAACCTGGTCCTCAAAAGAGGTGAAGAAAAAAAGCTCCCAACTACTCTAATAAAGAAGTATAAAATTCTGCCCAGTCACTGAGCTGGATAACTTCACCAATATATGATCCTTTATCCATAGTGAAGATACACTGCAGTTCCTAAAAGGGATGGAAATGAGTAGCATGAAACTATTTTTCCTTATTATCTCTTTCGACAGCCAAAATTCACAGCAGGCTGAGTCAGATGAGCTGAGGCATGGCAAGACCAGAACAAGCAGAATGTCTGACAGGAAGAGCACTGATGTCTTAAGAAAGCCGTGTCCATACAGGCTGGCTCAGAAACTAACAGAACAGAAAGAATGAGTAGGTTGATTGCATTTTATTTGACACACTTTACTATGTGTTTGAAAAATAACATTATAAAATGTTGGCTGGGTGTGAAAGATATTTGTACCTTCAAAATGGTCTTTAAGAAAAAACAAATATCTGGAACCTCTCAGTTATTAAGCAAAAACCTTGCATTAAATAACGCTGACAAGGTAGAGCTCAGACACCGAGTGAAGCAGACCCTGTTGGCCCCGAAGAACAGGCTGCTACTTTGCAGCATATTAGCAAAATAGAAACAAGTTCGGGTGTGGGGCTTGCCTTTGAAGAACTTTATCAGTAACCTGGCAATCTTTTAGAGTTGGACAAAGAAGAAAAGCAAAGGTTGTTACTCACCCAAGAATACTAACAGTCTGGACACCACAGGTGTTGACCAAAAAACTAAACCAAACATACAATACACTGCCAAGAAGATAAATGCATAAATGAAAACTCAGCCTCAGTGTGTTTCCAAGACTTACACTGCTGAGTTATTTATCCCCGTCTTCTATGGAGCTATACTCACTATACTTGTTTATTCATGATGTTACCACTCTAGCCAATTGCCTTATTTCTCATCTGGAAATTTCCAGCCCTGCCAGAAATAGCCTGACCAAATAGTTTACATCAACAACAATAACAAAAAAAAAGGCAGTGCTTGTTTGCATTAAGTTGCAATTCAGAAACTATTTCATGAGTCTGAACATACCCATGCCATCCCAATTTAAATCAGAGAGCTCATGAATCTAACCCTGAAACTTCAAATAATCCCTTCAGATCAATATGCCGTCCAGCTACCACAGACAATGCAAAGTTGTTATGTTCCTAATTTACAAGAAATCTTTATCTAGAACCCATATGAAGAATTTAATAGGAAAAGCAAATTACTATTTTGAAGTGTGAAACTTTGAGGGGTAATCACCTTTCCAAGCTAAATATCTGGATACTGTCTTGAAAGGAAAGAGATCCATACTTCATTTCCATACTTCATTTCCATACTTCATCGAGAAGATGTGCTGTTTCTTAGGACAAAAATCTGTGCTGCTGATTTTCTTCCCCCTACCTACTACTGCCAAGCACAGCATGGTAAACAAGAAGAGGAGCCAGGCAGGACCCTCACCCCCAAATGCCTGCTGGACCCTGCTGGTGAGCTCAGGGCTCTGGCACATTTCCTGGTGAAGCCAAGCTGGACCTAGAAGAATCTGCTCAATAACAGCCACTGAAGACACACAAAGAAAGGACCATATTTGTCACCTCTTACAGATTTCTGTGCGCTGCTTCCTTTTCTTCAGACTTCAAATCCCAGATGTCAGTGGAAGCTCATTCAGACTAACAGCAAGAGACATGGCTGGCACAATGGAAATAGGAAGGGAAACAAGGGACAGGCAAAAGGGAAGGCTGTCAAGGAGGGAGACTGTAGTAAAATGTGTGATTTAAATAAAATTTATCATGACAAAGTGTTTCCCTGTAGGTAATGAGATTTAAATTCCCTGATGATATTATTGATTAGGAAGTATAATGTGTGGTAGCAGCAAGACTGCCAAGCTCTATTTTGCCTGTATGTGATTTCCAGCAAAATTGGATTTTGCCTGCTTATTTCTGTTTGAAATAAAAAAAATATTTTTTCCTTTTCCTGTGTATTAAAGAAATAGTAAAATTCTGTCCTACTTGTCGCCAGGACACCACAATCTCTGCATGCCTACCTAAATGAGAAGAAATACTGGCACAATTGAGTTCTAAACTTCAGCAACAGTAAATTTTTTTCAGTACTATTTTAATGTTTTGCTGTTTTCACAGCAGAGATGGTTCAAGCAGAGATCACATGAGACACGTGAAACATGAGGAGTTTGTCACATGGTACTTACAAAGGTAATGCCAGGCAAAGTGAGACTGCTGCATCAAGCAATTGCAGGAAGAGAGAAGAATAACACCAACCAACGGAAAAAAAAAACCCAACAAACAAACACAAAACCTACCTTTATCTTGTTTCTGCTGCTTTCCATTAACACTGCAGTGATCCCACCTTCGAGGTAAAGACCCTGGCAGCAGGTGATGTTAAAGGCTGCAGCAACAGCAGCAAGTTTAGCAGCCATAGCTCAAATTGGAAACATATGAGTTCTTGCCTGGCTGGTAGATCTTTCAAGGCCATAACCACCTTGAAAAAAAAAACCCTAAGTATCTTCACAAAAAAAGTTCCAAACTGCTAACTTTTTAAACTTGACTCCCATGTGTGCTTGGGAAATAGAAATTAAAATGAAAAAATTAAAATAATGAATGACATACAGTTTTCTAGCCCATATGACAGATTTATTTTTCTCTTTTTGTCCTTTATTCATAATTTCTTGTCTTTCGTTTTTCTATCATTTCCTTTATTTTTTTCCTTTACCTCCCTTTGTCTTTTTTCATATTTGCTCTTCAATTTCTTCTTTTCAGGTTTGGTCAACAATATTATAATAGGTCCTTATAGCTGAAATTTTCCAAGTGCATCACATAGCTGAAATATAGCTTCAAATTGCTCCAGAAAATAAGAAAAACAGAATTTTCTGTACCTTTTTTAAGAACTAAATCTTGGGAGCATATAAGCTGTTTATCAGCCAAAGTCAGACAGGAATATCAGAGCAGTTGAGACTGGAACTGACACTCTTCCTGATGTTTATCATAAGACTGTTCTCTGAACAAAAAAAAAAAAAATAGAAAAAAAAAAGAAAAAAAAAGAAAAAAGCACTTTTGAAGCACTGATTTCTGAGCCCTACTGACCTTAAGTTAATATACAATGGATCTTTTCATAATCATCTCATTGAATGTTTAGTTAACTCTTTTCCACCTTCTTTTATTAAATATGGGTCTTCTGATGAGGCCTTTAAAATTTTATTTATAGATTAGGCACTGGGCATTTCACTATATTTTACTCATTGCTAATGAACTGCATTTATTCTGAAATACAGTTTTCTGTTATTACAAAATATATTGTGTTACTAAAAGGTATACATCAAAGTCTAGAAAGGAAGCATTTATATTGTTTTCAACAAGTCTATTTACATAAAGTTAGCAAGCATTTTTAATTTTTTTATAAAATAAGGTTTATAAAATGCATATAGATATACTTATAGAGAAGTAAGTAACTATGAGTTTCCATAGTTTAAAGATCAATTATTTATGCATTTATTCAGCATTCAGTAAAATAAAATAAAAGGAAACAAATATAAGATCTTTGATTCATTAAAAAAGATAGTCCCATTCTGAATGTATTTGTTCATTCTTTTTAAGACTGCATATTTCTCTCCAGGATTCCCAGAGATAAAACATGTATTTATGCATGGCAAAGTTCACCCGAAAACACATAGTCCTGCAAAACATTGGATAAGAGTCTAAAAGTGAACGGTGTCTATACAGACAGACCTGTGGGGTCCAGAATTCATGATTGATGGAGTTTATCTCTCACCTCTCAGCTGTTAAGACACCTACCCCTTGCCCTCACATTGTACGAAGCATTGAAAAAAACTTTTTCCAAGGAAAAGGTATTCAGTATATTCACAGAATGTTAAGGAGAAAATAAGTTTTCACATAAAAAACCCAAACTACCACATATCTTTACTTAGTTTGCATTTATAGGGCACACATGCTATAGAAATAAAAGCAAAGGATCACATCTCATCTCTAAAAAAATGTCCATGAGCCAGCAGCACAGTAATACTTGAATCAAAATGTTTATTCTTACTAATTTTTTCTCATGAGCACTAATAATTTAGCTACTCAGCATCCCCCAGGGATCATTTAACATCAATAAAAACACATGTTATCCGAACGCAAGAGATAAAAGACAGCCAATTATGTTTAACAGCAAAACTCCAGGCTAATGTTCCCAAATAGATGATTAGTCAAAGAGCAATAGGTTATTTTGTGACATTTTGCAGAAAGAATAACACTGCTTTTTTTTTTTTCCTTTTAGATCAGTCTTTCCCTCTAGTGTTACCAAATTATTGCATAGTTTTAACTCTCTATTTGCTTGTAAAACCAGTAGACAACATAAAGGGAAAATTCCCTGATTTTCTTATTTATTTTCATTAGTAATACTATGAGTATTACCCATTCAAACAAATAGAATATCCATTTCAGTTTAGCATTTCTTCTCCTTCCCCATCCCCTCCGCCCCATCCCATGGAGTTTTAACTATTAATTTAATCATCTTCAGTCATATGACAAACATAACATTTTGACCAATTCTGCTCCAGACTTGTAATTGCTAGGAAACATTCACTGTCTTCAGCCCTTTGGGTGAACATTACACCAACCTGATATAAGCCAAAATGCACTTACTGAAATTTACTTAGGTAAATAGGAAGCGCTCAAGGTTAAGCGCAATGTGCTGCCACTACCCACGTGAGTATCACAAGAAACTTTCTGAAGAACGTATTTCCCAGGCAGAGCTCTGTCAAAACACCATCAGCTTCCAAAGCAGCGGATCAGAGTCGCAGGACAAGACTACTGGACATCAGAAAGTTAACTCTGGGTTATGTTTACCTGGCAGCACAACCCACCACGCACCCACAAACATAGACCCTATCATTAGACAAATGAGAAGTAGACTAATGTCACAAATCTCGGGTCTGCCACAATCACACTGGTTACCAAACTGTGGTCAAGTTGTAAAGGCAGTTAAAAAAGCGTTTCATTTTTGGGAACCTTTCACCCCAATGAGGCATGTACAAAGTCAGAATGAATGAGCAATTTTTTAGGAAGATCTTTCTAACCAATCATAGACTTGATATTCATGTGGGTGACTTGAGTTCTAGCTCTTAAATGAGGTCCTAACAAACTATTACCTTTTATTTTGTTACAATAACTTCTGAGAAGCACGCAGGGCACCTGAACCTAAAGTGCTTATAAAATTGTTCCTCTCATCATTATCTGAGCCAGTGGGAAAAGGAGTGAGAGGAAGAAGCACATCTGATTTATACACCCTATGTTTTTTTGCTCCAGCAAGACCTCTCCTGGAAGTTATGGCACAGAAACATCTCTCCCGTGAGCTTTTATACCTGCAAGCAGTACAAAAACAAATGCACTTTCACTGGATGTCCAGCACTCTTTAATCCAAAGACAAGGCCACTGAGGGACCTTTACCAGAATAAGTAAGCAACTCTCAGAAATAAGCGCTGGCACTAGACAGTCCGGAATCCAGATGGTTTCTCATTTCTGGACATACTGCCACCTGTTATCTACATTTCTCATCAGATCATGTACATCCCATATTCACAAATACATGATGATATATTTAAATGAGGCTGGTTTTCTGTCTAGATATTTGGCAGTGGGTCCTCCTGGATTTTGTCATCATATGTCAGATAAAGCCGTCCTCATGTTTGGGGATTCCTGAAGTTTTTTCTTGAACCTCTCAGGATTTACATGTGCAATAAGTTTGTTTCCATATAATTTCCTATCAATATTTGGCCTCTACCAGTTTAGAAAATCTATTGAAACCGTACTCTGTTCTCTCCACTCAGGGAAGAGCAACCGTTGCTATGATGTTGCTCAACCACAAACCCTTACACGTCATGCATGAGTTCAACATGTAGTTGCAACTACACAGGTGTCCAGATCACTCTATGAATGATCTACAACCAGATCTCTAACCCCAAGATAAAGCTGAAGGTATGGGTTGGCCCCAATGCACCCTGCGGTATGTGGGATCCAGCATCAGAGGGTTGCCTCGGCCAGTCTCCTCCTTACCCACTCAAAGTAAAAGTGGGTCTTGGCCCTTGGTCACAGGTGTGAAAACTCAGGCTCTTCCTCCAAATGTGTGGAGGAACACATATTTCCAAGCTTTTATTGAGATTCTCTTCATGTTTAGTGAGGCTGAAAATAACTTCTAGAGTAAAATACATAAGCATCTCAGCTGTATATCAAACAGTACTTAGCTTAGTAGCTATAGAAATAAAATTGGATACATGAATGCCAGTTACTAAAAAAACCAGGCACATTAACTTAACATTACTTGAAAATTCTTGTTGACTGAGTAAATGTCCTAATTCTGGAATCACCTTGCTTTTGCTTTTCTTTCTGGCAGGGGTATTGGGATAGAGGGCTGAAGGAGGACTGACTGGTAGCTTCTCTGAATGTTTTGAAATGTATATAAATAACACATACAGTCACGTGTAAGAAACATGTAAAAATCTCCAGCTTCACTCTTACATCTCTGAAAATGCCTTTTTTTCCCCTTCCCTTCCCTGCTTTGTAGAATCAATTAAATAATCAGACTCTTTTAGCCAGAAAAGCATGTGAGTTTACAGTAGCCTTATTATAGCCTTATTATGCTTTTAACAGCATGGGCCAGGGGATATTTAAATTTTCTAACCATTGAGCCTCTCCTTTTAAAGCATACTTTTATTATAGTCAAAATATACTATCCTCATACCATTCTCTTCTGTCATCTCTATAACACAAGTTGCCCACTCCATCGTATTAAATAAAGTTTTTGGAAGACGTTATATAAAAAAATAATGCAAGTATAAAAATTATACTTTATTTTTCTCAATGTCATTTTTAAAGCAATCAGCCTCGCGATAAACAAGAGACTCTCTTGATAGGAACAGTCAGTATTTGTCAGGCATATTTCCTTAAAAAGAGTTGACTTGATATTAATAGCAATCTGTCGTTCTCCCTATCAATCAGGAATTGCAATCAGCCACAAACACACCCTCTAGTTCTCCTTCAATCAGGGAAATAGTGCAGAAACTCAATTACAAGTATTTAATAAATTCATAAAAGGAAAAATCCATCAGAAACTGTTGGTACCACACTGTGATACCTTTATTTAGGATTTTTCTTTGTCTGTGAGCAGCTTTATCATTTTTCCATGTGTCTTCATATGCAGCAGAGCCTAAAAATTAAGGGTTGTGTGGTATGGGAATTTTTTACTTCACAGTTATTAAGAAAAAAGAATCAGTGTTGGAATTATTACTATTTAGCACTAATTAAAATGTATGTCTCTTTTTTTCAAGTGCTTTCTGGTAATGGAAAAATAGGTTACCTGTCAGCTCTTCCCAAACAACTTCTGCAACAAAGCACCAGAGCAGACTCCCTGTTTCCCAATAGTGAGGTATCATTAAAAAAACACCATGAATTCAAAACCAGGAAGCTTCTTTTTGAAGAGCTTAAGACATTAGCAAAACAGATTGTTTCTCCCAATGGTGTGTTTAAACAAGCAAGGTACTTTCAAAGTGCTACTGTATGGAACAGAATTTCACTTATGCATGTGTTTGTGATGCCAAATACAAGTTATCATTCATTATCGTTCATTATCAAGGAGAGACTTTGTTATGTATAACTAAGCTTGCAGTCTTGATACCATATGCTTTAAATCCCCTATGGGAAATGTCAGCCAGGGGAAGAAAAATCACAGCAGGTAGAACATTATACAAAACTCTTGGCAGTTCTTTAGTAACAACACAAAATAGTTTGGGGTTTGGGATATCTTTTTTTTTTCCCTAGGAAGATTATCTTAGAGCACCGTAATAAATTAATACTTGATACATCACATTCAAGAATCAGGAGAGATATTTGTTCAATTTCCCTGAAAAATAAGGTAAAGTAACTATAACCCTGATTTGAAGTCAGCTGAGATCCTTGGGAATCTTTCTATTGGCTCTAACTAGGTAAATCCATATTAATACTGATTGCATTGCAAAATACTTGTAACAATCAGGAATATGTACGTACTACTTACAAGAAAGTAAAGCACCTAACTAACAATTTTTAGATTGAGTTCTTGAAAACTGCAAGGTAGAAATATTACTTTTAAAATATGGCTACCTGTAACACATTTTTTGTCCTCTAATTGTTGCCTAGTGAATTCACTGTTCTGGAAAAAAGCATCTAATAACTCAGGTGTTATACCTCTTGTGCTATTGGGGAATGTTATTCTTAAATAAATTCATTTTATTAGTGACATCAGAACAGGAAGGCCATTTAGTATTCAGGCTAAAAGAGATATTCCTTGGTGGCCTTGGGAGCAAGAGCAGAAGGAATATTAAACTCTGAAACTGTCAAAAATTGAGTTTGGATAAACCACAGAAGACTAGTTCTCCAGAGGAAATGTAGAAGATGGGTTATGAAATGTATGTGTATATATACATATGTGTGTGTGTGTGCACGCGCATCTAAACAGAAGACTCTGAAGCTAAATATTTATACTACTACAAATAGTCATATAAAGTTTCTCCTCTTTAATACAAAATAAACATCTCTTCCAGTCAGAAGATGTGTACTAAGTATAAATTGTTCCTATACTCGATACTTCTAGAAAGTTACCAATGATCTTCCTACATATCCTAATGTCCCTTTCAAGTAGTAGTTAAATATTCCAGAAAAGGTTTGGGGTTTGAGTTTGTCTAGTACTTTTGAGTGAAAAGATACAAAAGGGCCAGAGAATTGCCATTGAAATACACCCACAAGAGCAAGAAGTAAAAGCTGAGAAAGGAATTTTCATCTGAACCATTAGATCCAAGTAAACTAGATTACATTCATCATTTAACATTAAATACTAAATCTTAAAATTATCAGATGAATACTGCTTTGATACCATATTAACTAACTGACTTTCTAAATTATTATTATATTTAGCAAGAAATGTAAGTCTTGTATCCCAAGTATCAATACAAAATTATTCCAGCCTATCTTTTGGTCGGAACATGTATCATACCCTTTATCATATAGATTCTTTTGCCTTGCACAGTAATAATAGTATTCTGCAAACATAAGTCAGCAATGAAGCTGTTCTGGTATGTGATGATGGCCATACTAATTTGAAAATACTTATTAAATACAATAATTTAAAAGATTAGTTTACAGGACCCGTTCTATTTAACAAGTCTAGTGTTTTAAAGCTCTTCTGCACTGTAATTTGTCTTCCATGTATATTTGTCATCTGCTTGGCAGCTAGGAAGAAAATGTGTCTTTCTTTCTCTCTGTCTTGCTCTCCTTGGCTCAGTGTATTGCAACAATCATATATACTAACAATCATATATATTTAAATATTCAAAATGTCTGAGACACAGCATCTGAAATGCTGGATGTAGGGTCTCCCTTAGGACATCTACCCCAGGCTTAAACTGGGAAAGTACCTGTAACCTACCCCATTGTCACAAAAATACTCCATCTTGATGACGGAAATATCCAACAATGACACTTAATAAGCTTTGTAATACTCCACTGCAAGAAAGTTTTATTCTTAGGTTGTTTTTCTGTTTTTCTGAGGCAGTTAATGTCAGCTTGTGCAATCAAGTACTAAAGACAAGCCATGGACGACAAATCAAGGTGATTTTTCCATATTCAGTAACACCTGAACCCAGAGGAATATTTTTTATTCTCCTTATCTATATTTTCCTGAGCATAATTTTGAAATTTGTTATACTTCACTAGTTTTAAAAAACAGTTTATTTATTAAAAAGTGTTATCATTTTCTTTAAGTGCTTCCTATAATAAATGTGGTACACTTGAAGGACAACATTTTCAAAAGACACAGGATGCAAAATAAAACATGGTGATTGAAGTAGGAATCAAAGCCAGTGAAGTCCAGTAAAATAGAATCTACATTTAATTAAATTGGATTTCTCATTCTGGAAGTGCATGATGAATAGCATTATTCTATTTTACAATGCTTTAAATCATGACACATTCACATATTTATGTTGTTATCAAGCATGTCTAGACAAGGCTGAAATGAAGTTCTCCGTTCTACCCTTTTAATTAGGGCTCTCTGCTCTGCTTTTTCTAACAGCTCTGGCAAGAGTAATTTGTTATAATGAAAACCAAATGTATGCATAAAAATGCAATTAGAAATTCACTGTCTTTGTGGTAACAGAGTCTTCCAATTTAATAATGATGGAACTGAATTTGACTTATTGTTTGTAATTTCTTTTAGAGGGGTCAAATCACTAATCTACTGGTAAAGTTACCAAACAGACAATTGAAGAAACTAATGACTGTTTTTCTCTGGACTTAGTATTGTAAAGATTGAGTTAGCCCAAAACAGCCTGTATCTTTAACATTGGACAAGCATCTAAGCATGCATCAAAAGTAAAAATTAGAAACAACACAAATGAAATATTAAGTTTCTATCAAATCTGTACCTTTCATCACTTTACAAAATCATGTATTTTGTTTTATATGCAACTTCTTCATACTGAAGATTTACAACTGTCCACTCTTGGTTTGGGTTTTTTTTTGCCTTTTTCTGTGTGTGCACGAAGTTTTAAATCTTTTTTTTTAAGAATACCCCAGAGCAATTTCGCAATGACCTAAACAAGTCTCCATCAGCCTCATGCTCCGTCCTTATTGACTCAGACTGCTGATCCCAAGCTGAACTTTAGACTTACAAAACAGAATTCCACCTTTCAGATGTAGACTGACCCTCTCACATGAAACCAAGCATCAGGCAGCACTTTCCAGACTGTAAACACCAGGAATATTTATAAGAAAAGGACTCCTGAAAAGGAGACAAACTTTGATTCCTTGCCTTCAAAGCCTGAGTCTTTTCAGATTAAGTTACTAAAGAGGAACATTCTAAAAAAATCATATTTCATAAGAGAACTTGATTAATTCAAATCTCTTAGGTAAAAAGCAAACAGATTTTACGATAACAGAGTTTTTTTCTTCACAGGCTGAGAGAGTTCAGATTGTTCAGCCTGGAGAAGGTAAGGCTCCAGGGGGACCTTAGTGCAGCCTTTCAGTACTTAAAGAAGGCCTACAGGAAAGATGAGGACAAACTTTTTATTAGGGCCTGTTGTGATAGGACAAGGGGCAATGCCTTTAAACTAAAGAAGGGTAGATTCAGACTACATATAATGAAGAAATGTTTTCCAATGGGGGTGGTAAAACACTGGAATAGGTTGCCCAGGGAGGTGGTAAATGACGCATCACTGGAAACATTCGAGGCAAAGCTGGAGAGGTCTCTGAGAAACTTGACCTAGTTGAAGATGTCCCTGCTCATTGCAGGAGAGGTTGGACTAGAGATTTTTAAGGTCCCTTCCAACCCAAGTTACTCTATGATTCTATGATTTTTCCTGTGGTGAGAGGAAAATTGGAGACTAAAATAAGTTTGGGTTACAAAAACTACTCAGGGAAGTTGTGTGTAGGTTTGTTGGGCTTTGCTGCACAGTGGGTGTGTACCCCTGTTCACTCACTCACCCCTGTGTTTACTTTAGCAAATGACAAGAAGCAGATCACTTCAGGCCAATTCTTGTTAAAAGACCCTATGAGAAAGACTTTGCTATGGAATATTACTCTCCAAGGCATCTCAGCCAGCTTGCCAGAATTTCTCTGGTAATAGAAGAAATTGCAAAACCAAATACATCCGTCATTTTCTACCAGATATTTTAAGCCCTGAACAAATGAGATGAACACCCATATGGTGGCCAAAAATTTAAAAAGTGACTGACAGTCCAGAGTGGGGCAGTGTGGACCCAGTTTAAGGATCTGAAAAGAGTGTGTGTACTCACAACAGGAAGTGGTGGGGACAAAAATGAGAAAGGTGATCTTCCCTTTGAAACAGGGAGCAGCTGACTGTAATGAAGTTATTTGGAATGGAATTATATGGACTCTAATCGAAGTTCAAATGTCTCCACCATGAAGAAAAAAATTGCATTTTGATGTCAAGCTCCTCAAATGGAATCACGTGCACACCACCTGTTCCTCTGCACATCTTCTGGCATTGATAATATATAAAATACACTCATAAAAATTTGGAGAAGTTCTTCATATTTTAACTTTGGGAGGGGGGAGGGGAGGTGTGTGAATGCACATGGATGTGTTGCATTTTAAAAGGCATGTGTCCTCATTTAGCTGGGTTTCAAGCTACAAAACCTTCTTTTTTTACTCTAGGGCAGCCGTCTATAAAGGACATGAGTATATTTCTTCCAAAAAGCTCAAATTTCCTAACCAAGTTTCTTCTGCCTGTGGAATACAGGAGCAGAAACTCTGTTCTAGCAGCTTAAACCGCCCACCATTTTTTATGATGGTGGTAATAACTTTCAGCTCTCTACCAATTTGTTAGGAGCAGGTTGTTAGATGCAGAAAAGCATTCATTTTCCTAACAGACAGACAGTCGTGTTGTTGTTACATATGGTTTTACATCATCCAGATCTTTACATTTCTATATTACTACTGAGACCATACACAGAACTGATCAAAATATGAAAAAGGCTCATAAAAATGTGCAGAACAGAAATCATTATCCACATGGTATGTCCATCCCAGTTAGTAAGTAAATTACTAATAGATTTTAGGTTTCTGAGTGGTGGGGTTCTGTTATTTTGGCTACCTCAGCCCTAAATTCCTCCATGGCTGAATGAGACCTTCACGGCTGGCTCTCCCTCTCTTTACAGCATTATAACATTTACATCTTGGTTCAGCATAAATTATTAATACTCATAATATTGACAGTAATTAAATAGTTCATGTCTGTACTCTATTAAGATATTGGTCTGGCACCAGACCTCTATGTTCAAAACTCCTTTCCTTAGTTCAAATTATAATATTCATAGCATGATATATGACTGAAGATCAGATAAATTTGCAAGGAGAGAATATGCATTGTATAATTATAAGTGAAATGGATTCAAAGGTGTATAAAATACAGTGGGAAAAATCAGTTTTAATAATACATATACTTTTCTTATTAGTTTGTTATTTATAATTCAATAGGGTTAATCACTCTTTTGCCTCTTATAAGGCTAAAGAAAGACTCTGAAATACAAGAGGGAAAGGTGAAAACAAACTTCTGTATAAAGCTATTTGACCTTTCCAAACTTTACAGCTTGTATATCTGCAGACCGATTGCACGGCAGTTTTATTTGCTCATTTGTTTGGCTTTCTGTTAAAAAAAAAACAAAAGGCGAAAGATAGTCAAATTATATTCAAACACGGCAAAGCCCCTACAGGATAGATATTTCTATCAATGCATGACAATAGAGACCCAACAGTGACTTAAGAAACTATTAAGGAGGTACTTCTTTTTCAGTATCGCTTTATTTGGGGAAAAATGAAGGTAGAATAAAATAAAACAATAAACCTAGGAAATGTAATGAAATAATTTCTTTCTGCTACTGGAGAAAGCACTGACTTTACTGATCTCTGGCTGGTCTGCAGTTAACAGTCCTTCATGATCCATTCAGAATATAAGCTTTGCAGTATATGTTATCAAATAAAAAAATATTAACTAAGCAATTCATGATACGCAATGTTTTCAAGCTAAAGTGTATCAATATAAATGAATAGGTCAGAGCTGAGGAAGTCTAAATATTCCCAAATATAAAAAAAATTTCCATGTGTTTTTCACAAACAGGTGGAATTGGAAGGCCAGTTTTATTACTAATATAAGCTATTCCATAGTTAGAAAATTGGGGTTTTTAAGTATGTCTCAGAAAAAAAATGGTTTGGTTGAGCAATCCCAGCCCTTATACTGTCCCCTTTGAAATCTTACTTCAGAACAATTAAAAAAATATTTTTCAAGGACTGGAGAATTTCTTAGATTCATAGAGTGGTTTGGCTTGGAAGGGGCCTTCTGTTTTGGCTTGGTTCTTCTGTTTTGGAAAGCAAAATCTGTAAAACAGATCCACTCCGTGATTTGCAGTGGGAGCTGTCATGCACCATCCCTGTCTGTCCAGTATTTTCTGTCCAAACACAGTAAAAGGAAGCTCTTTATAAAAAGATCTGAAGATCTACCAGCTTGAAGTAGTCATTACTGAAGAAAGACATTACACAGAAATGAGTGAACGAATAAACTTTTGTCTCTGATAGAAGAAACATGACAGCCAAGGCAGCGGGTGGGTGTGGAAGCTTAGCAACCCAAAAGGGAGCAGTAAGGCAGATACTTAGATAACTGCAGCTGGGATATATGCATTTTAAATTGGTTCATTTACATAAGCCCTATTTCCTTCTGTTGCTTCAGACTCTTTGAACTGGATCAAGAATTGAAATAAATATTTAACCAGGCTTTAAGGTGGTGCACCTTTATGCAGTAACTCCACAGAGGCAGACACCAATAACCAATAACCGTTCACACTTATTTTAACAATAGTAACACCAGGTCGCAATCAAGCTCAGAGCTCCACTGTGTAAACACGTGGTAACAGGTAGTTGACCATATGGAATAGGGATTGTCAAAGACAGCAGCGTGTGTCTCTGTCTTGCCTATGTTCAAGGTTACAAAGCAAGTGAGCCAAGAATTTAATCCAGTTCCCAAATTTCTGAATTTCAAGCGAGCTCTTCAAGTATTGCAAAATTAAACGTTCCTGTGCCTATGCATATATCTGAGCAGATAATTAGAAAGAGGAATAACGGAACATAACAGCTTCTTCTGATATTTTTAAAATTCACCTTCTTTATCCTAGACAATTCAGAAAAGCGGTAATAATTGGTAGGTTGTGCCATTCATATCACATCTACATTAAATTTTACAGCAAGTAGAGTTTTGTTGTTTTGCTATTCTAAAAAAAAAAACCAAAACACAACCAAACCTAAAATATCTTAAGTACTGCTTCTGATACATTCAACAAGGAGATGTAGTCCATACTACAAAGATGCATTCAGATTTCCATATAGATGTTTCAACTCCCTGTCCTCCTGGCACCACATGCTGTGCATGCACAATATTGAAATTTAACAGCAATATGCCAAAGCATTACATTCCGCAGTAATTCCTTTGCAACAGTGAGATTTGTCTACTTACTTCTTTGGCATAAATCTCTGGCATTTACATTTGTTGTAACAAAAGAAGCAGCAAGAAAAGAGCTGGTTTGAGCCTCTAAACATCATGCACTTCCAATGCACAGTGAACTTTTTTCAAACTCATTAGAACTGACATGGTATGCAGGATCTGAAGGATGTGTTGGCAAATGACATACTCTGAAAGTTGAATTTGTAATAAAAGTTATTTATGAACTTGCCACAGAACCACTCTTGTAGTAGCATGAACTGTATTCTTAGTCACAAAATTTCACTGATAGTTCTCCACAAGAAATCTCTCTAATGGAAATGTCTTTGTCAGCATCAGGGTCAGAAAGGAAGGAACATGACAAACAGGAGCTTTCAGTTACCACAGCCCTCAAGGGAAACGTGAAAGGCAGAAAGGTTTTTACACACACAGTCAACAAGGAGAAACCAAGACTCAAGCATACAAATTCCATGAAGATGTTGTATACCTAACTGCAATAGAGTAATTCTAAAATAAAAGGTAGGTGGACAGCATAAAATTCAGGGTCAGAAGAAATAGATATACTAACACTCTGCTGTAGTACTTGTACTAAAACTTATAGGAACATATAGGTAAGGATTCATTGACAATTTATATCAGATGTGACAAAAGCTATTGCATTAGACTGTCATTTTCTCATCCACCCACTGATTTGCTTTGAATCCTATGCAGTTCAGTTTAGTGGAGTCCCCATCCCACTTGTTCATTTCTAAAACCCCTTCCAAAGGCATCACCACTCAGTACTGTACAGATTTTGCAATTTTGCTTAGTTCAGGCAAAGACAAAAAGAAAAGTTTTCCAAAATACACCCTTAGTAACATTTACCTGCAAGAAATTCAGAGGCCACATTCCTACTGATCTTCACTGGAAAAACTAACACGAAAATGTACATTAAAACTACATGTAATGACAACAGTGGGCAGATACTGCTTACTTTTGTTTATAGGGTAACATCACCAAATCTATCAGAAACCTAATTAATCACAGATACCAACAGGATTAAACCTCTCCTCCTTCTAGCTTCCAGTCTTCACTTTAATCTCCGCAAGCCAAAACCATTCTATTATTATAACGACAGCTCTGATTGTTCTGAGCAGCTACAACTATTTTTCAGGAGGGAAGAAAGTAACGAGATTCTCTCCCGAATATCAAGTAGTTTTCTTTTATTAACATGGTTTGAGTTGCAAAGGTTTGTGACAACCTGGTTCTGACTCTCAGTTTATAACGCCCAATGATTAAAGAGCAGTAGAGTAACCAAAGCAAGAAAGCAAGTTGATATACTTGCTAGTAGAGGGGCCTCAGGGATGCTGTTCACTCAGCTCAAGGAACAGGAGGAAAGTACTGAGCTCCATTTTCTTAAATATCCCAGAGATTATCCTAGCATTCAGCTAGAACTGCAAGTGTAGTAATACTGACTAAAGCATAACAAATAAGTTTTTGTGTTGTATTATGACAACAGGGAGTTAATTTTTACCTTTTTATGAGTTGGAATACAGTACATAGGCAGAAATAACGCTGTATCTGACACTGTCAGCTAAAACAAACTGAAGACATTAAATACAGCAGGCTATGTGGGAAACAACTGTGCATCAATATGGACAGGCAGCTGCAATCTAGTTGGCTCTATTTGTGACTTTGCAGGGACAATATACAGGCTTAGATAAAACCTTTTTTCCATTCTCTGCCTTGTGTGTAAAATTCAGATTGTGATTTCCTAAACTTAGTATAGCATTCCTGTGTATAGGGAAGGAAAACCAGTTAGCAGAAATTCTTGGGTTTATGTTTAGGTATTTCTTCAGATTAAACTGACCTTCTCACAATGTGAATGTCACAGCTACATTCGTTTTCTAATAATCTCTTGTCAGGAGGTATTCTTATGCACACTTGTTTACATTAAAAAAAATGCATTTTTTTTTCCTCACAGTGTTTGTTCCTTTTCCTCCTCCCCTTCTTGCTATTATTATATTGATTTACTGGGAACTTAATGGTAATTTCTGTATCTATCTTCTCTTTAGTTAACACATTATTAGCTCCTCAACTTTTTCATTTTCTGTTAGTCCTCAGGTAGTAGATTGCAGGCAGCTCACATTTTTACTTTCATTGAATACCTGCTTGAGTGCAATCATCGCTTTTTACAACAAATATTTCCCAAACAGAACCTGTTTGGCCAGATGTCCTTGATCGAAGAAGTGACGTTTTCATAATATAATTTTTATATCCTTTGCAAAAATCCAATACCATAACTAATACAATCCACCTGCCCAAACCAATAACACTCTTCTAAAGACTCATTTCTGAACGACAGTTTGCAGGTCTGCCCACAGAGTGTTCTCTTACCCACTAGAATACTTACTGCTAACAACATCTGCAGGAATCCCAAAGGAGGGATTCTGCTCGTGGAAGGAATAGGCTGTACCCTGCTCTACCAGGGTTATAGACAGGAGAGCCTCCCTGTAGGGCAGATGACAGCTTCCCTTTCGATTCCACAGCACTCTTACTGGCCAGTGTCCCTGGTGCAGCATATGACGCACTTGATGGCTTCCAATCCTCTAGACTCATTTAGAGACAGAAACTGTGCCTTTTTTGCTATCAAAAATATCTTCGCATCAGAGTTTTTGTTACCATGATTACTGCATCTTGGTGTATGCTATTCATTGGGAATTAATCTAATCTATGAATAAAAAGGTCATGAGAAATCATTTTATTACAAGATACAGTCTATTCCACCCAAAGTCAGCTCTGCATACATCTTTCCTATTATTTAATATAGATGAAGAAAAGATCAAAGATTTTGCCAGTCTTATGAGCTTTGATTCTTTCAGGATTTCAGCATTGCTACACCAGAGGGGAAAAAAGGCAATTTTAAACATTGCCCCCTGAAAAAACTCTGTATGACAAGCAAGTGAAAACAGGACTTTTCAATGGCTTCTACACACTATAAGAAATACATATCTGAAAAGACATATGCTTGTAGCCCATTCATTACACAGCTATGATACACAAAATTCAAATTCATAGGCAAGACATACTATGACACACATGTTCAGCATTATGTCAACTCACATTGAATGTCAGGTTATTTGGGCACATACTAGTACAAAATAAACTGCAGCAAATCTGAGTAACTTTCACCTCCAACAAAACGAGCTTTATTAGCCAATTTAAAATTCTATGCAAATACATTCACCCTCCTTTTAATAGCATCGTGAACTTAATATTCATTGAGATAAATGGTCAAAATAATTTTAAACAATAAGAATTATTAAAGCTGTTTATGCCTCATTAATTTTTCCCCATCATTAAACATTTTCTACTATACAAGTATGAATTGTGTGTATGTATAAAATGTTTGATTCAAATATAATGTTTCTGAGAAGTGTCTGTTTTTTGAAAAGCAAATGTTCTGATGTTACCCCAAATTACACAAAGCACAAATATATTGATTCAGCACTTATGCTGATGTGAACCACAGAAAAAAAACACATTTATGTGTACCCTATTCTCTTTCTTCTAGAAGCTAGTGTATCCTTGCCAAAATGCAGCAGCTCACAGTATCACAGGGCAATTGAGAAAAAAGGCAGTGTAAATCGCAGCTCTCAGGAAACATTATGTCAGCTTTCATAATGAGAGAGATACGTGTATTTAGAAACAGAAGTTGAATTTTTCATGCAATTTACCTCTTTTGTGCTTACTTTACGATTCACTATTTGCCAGTTGCTCTTTGAGCTCTCAATTATTATCTCTGCTCTTTACCAGTGATTAAAAGTTATAGGCATAAGAATAGGGGCTATAATTAATATCAAATATTTAATTTTTAAAAATCAAATACCTATTAATAGAAGTACTTTCATTTGTACGCTAAACCAATCAATGAATGTTCTGAAGGGGGGGTGGGCTGTAGGATAATTACTTGACTGATTCTGCAATAACAATTGGGTTGATGATCAATAATTAGCAACATGATTCTATATCGATTGGGGAACTAGGTTTTTATTCCACATCATTTCCATCCCTACTATTCTTGATCGTTAACAAGCACCTCTCCTCTCACAGCAAGCTGCTCCTCATGCTGCTTGCCCACAAGCAACAAGCGCTGATCTGACCAGCGGTTTCTACCGAGCTGAAGGGATCTGCGTGATTTTAAATTACTTCTATCTGAGTAAGAATTACATGATACTGAACATGATTTTTTTTCCTTGCTCCAGGAAGAAAACCCTCACCGACGGGTACCAATGGTCCCGACCCCCACCTCTCACCCCCCTGCACCCTGCCAGGCCCTGCACACACTCCCTGGGCCGCTCTGCTAAGGCCTGCTACCCCGTACACAAAGAAACAACCAGAACTTACTCACTTAGCACTATAAAGCAGTTATTTACAGTTAGTAATTGGTATAAAGCAGTTACGCACCAGCTGGGGCAGCGCCACCCCGGTCCGCAGCAGAAGCCTGCAGGTGGGAAGGGCTGAAGTGCCACCAGCCTGAAGCCTGATTCCTCCTCTGCCATAGACCCCTGCCCACATCCCACTCTTTCCCTCGCATCTGCCCAATCCACTGCCAGTCTGCCCCTCGGACATTCCCCCCTGGCACCTGCAAGGTTACCTTTCTGGTGAACCAGCTCTGCTCTGGCGGGGCTGCTGTCCCCCCAGCTCTGCCATGGCCATGGCCATGTGGGCCTGGGCCCCAGCAAACTGCCCTGGGGAGCAGGGTGCACACAGGGCGTGAAAACAGGCCACAACTGTAACACATCGCCGTCTCTTTTTCTGTCCCTAATTACTACTGTTTTGACCCTTAAATAGCAACAGCAGTGTGTTCTCCTTGCCTCCCTGAGCACACGTATTCTCCTTTCATATGCAGAGAGATTTAGCTGAAGGGCTTTTTTTTTTTTTCTCCACACTTGTATGACATAGGCTTATCCAGCAAATTTCAGGCAGTTGGGTTTTCAAGTAGCACCATATTAAAGTACTAGACTTGTGGGGTGACTATAATAAAATCCTTCCAGTCTTCTGCTGAGTGCATACAGGAAGAAAACAATTTCTGTATTACAGTCTTCGAGAATGTATATTAATTTCCATTTAAAAGCAAACAGTTAAGCTCCCTTTCAACTGATCTCAGGCAAATTCTGACTGGTTGTGTTCATATGCCCTCATTGGAAAACGTCTGAATAGATACTCAGTTTCAAAGCCACAGGATGAAAGATGAACAACCACAGACAAGGTTCCATGAATATCCCAAGAGAGGCCCATTCTCCAGTCCTTGGAAAGAAGGATTTCACTGAATGTCATTGTCTAGGGAAGGGCTTCATCTAGAGTTTAGCACAAACACATTTATTAATACCATGGTATCTCATAAAATAGAGTTCTCAGCACCGTGTATTCTAAATGCAATAAAAACAATGCATGAGAATGCGTGCACACAAACAGCACGTGTGACTGATTTAGACTGCCAGGGTACTTTCACATTGCACATAAGCACAACTAAAGGAGGATTTTGCCATTTTCCCTGATTTTGTTTGGCATTAGGCACTCTTTTATTCCTAAGAGACCGGTTTTACCTTTCCTAACATGGGAGTATTTGAGCATGTCAGCAACATACAAATACATGTATTGATAAATTTACCATAAATACCTTTTCTTCTTGGCTTTTTGCACACAGCAGTGCATTTAAGCAGATTGTTAGTCTGTCCGGATTAGAGGAAAAGAGCATAAGAGACATTTATGTTTTGCAATACTTCATCTTTTTACGGATTTCATAATCAATAATGTTTCAAAGTTGCTAGATATTGATCCCCAAAGACACTGCACTGCAATGCTGATTAAAAAAGTCTAAAGGGAAAGCCAGTATTTACTACCAAGAAGCCAGGATATATATGACTAATATTTTTACCTGTGATGTTTAGTAAATCTTATTTCTTTATATATTGTCCTAAATTATCTCCATTCAGTCCATTGCAAATATTCTCTATGAAAAATATAGTGTTCTTTTTTTAAAACTGAAGCTTATTGATAGTTTGCTTATTTAAGATCCTGCTGATGCCATATTTGAAGTTCTTGCTTCAAAGATCTACAGTTGTTAAAAAAATAAACTTTTGGCTTCCCCAGTCTCCCAGTCAGGCTTGAGGCATTTTTTTCCTACATCATCTTCTCTAGAATCACAGAATGATGAACTATCATAAAAAAAATTAATGCTGAGATAGAGACACTCAGCATGGAAATTTTCAGTCTGAACGCTTGAGGCTTGGCAGCGTCACAAGCATTTGAAATCAATGAAGAAATTAAGTATTTCCTTGATACAGAGAAATTACTTACCTTTTAAACAAAGTCATGCATCTTTTATACGCTAGCCACTTTTAGCCCTGGTTGTTCTTCATTATGGTAGCCAGGGAAATAAACGTTTCTTCTTGTGATAGTTCAGAAAATAGAAGGAGGAGCTAGTTGCATCAAGACCAGGTATAAAGAAATTTATTGCAAAAATATCTGGTGTTCTATGCTAAAAATGCATAATAGTCTCATCACAGCTGAAGAGAAATTTTGCAGTCTTCGCATATAATGCCTCTTGTAGAGAGTGATCTTGTTCATGTCAAACTGTATACAAATGTGGAAGAGAAATGATTCAAGGTCCATACAGTCTGTTCCTATTCACCTCTTTCCACTCACCTTTAAACTTGCTTGCTAACATCAAACACATCTAAAAGAATGGCAGAATAGTAAGAGATTGTTATTTTCCATGGGAATTTGCAGCTGGGTAGTGAATACACATGCAGATTAGGAGAAACTCAGCCCTTATACAATCATTTTGACAGCTGTAAACCAGTTAATTAGGAAGCGTACAGCACACCAGCCAGTCAGTCACCTTGTATGCAAGGATGTCAAGCCCTGTCTTATCTCTTGTGCAACAAAGGAGCAGGAGGTTAGGTAATTCTTTGGGAAGGTTTGAACAAGGGAGATGGGATGCCAAGCTCCGTTTGTTTTCCTTCTTACAAAACAACCTAACTGTACACCTCACCATGCAGAAAGATGAACAGCACAGAAGGCACTTTCAGTGTATTTTTATCACTCTGTATTTATACCTGCATCTCATTCACATCAACAAGATATTGTATCGTACTACTTAAAGTCTCTATGAGTAAATCAGAACTCTCTCTTCTTCCCCTCTTTACACACTTTATTAAAACAGAGTTTATATGCATGAGTCTTCAAAATTTGATATAACTTGGTAACTCCCTATCGTCTTGGGAGATGGCATTCCAGAGCTACCTCTTATGTGAAGTAAGCATGCTTGTATGGTACTTCAAATCATGAGAAAAATCTACAGAAGTTGCCATAAATAATGCTGAATTCACTTGCCATTCTATGTTGCAGAATACGGATTTAGAAGAGCACAAAGACTTTTGGGGTGAAGACATTGCTGCAGGATTTATGGGGAGAACAGAATTATGCAGGAGCAAAGCAGCAGGATGGGAGATTCAGAGAGCTGCTGTAAGCACAAAATCATTTAGTGTTGTATTCTGCAGAGCCCACAGCAACGTCAGTGACTGAACAATTCACAGCCAGAAGGGCCTCTGGACAGCTGTCAAAAGAAGTTCACACAGCAATACAGGATCACAGTCTATATGGTTTGTTAAGTCAGTACATGATGAGCCTGTAACACATTGTATGTTCCAAGCAGCCCTTACTGGCCTGTGTTTCCCAGGTGTATTCAAGCATTTCTTGACTGAGATGTGCGTTCTGTAGTATTACACAGACACACTCTCTGATCTTAAGGCTGCTCCATTTCAAGTTAGTTTTTTGGTTATTGTTTTAAAAAAATTAGATTGTCATTCAGCTGGCAGTACTGCAGGGATATCTGCTGTGGTCAGTAAAGGAAAAGCAATCAATGTGTTAAGACTACTGATACTGATATTTTCTTCAGCACAAAACATACCCCTGCAGATGTGCACGTTGGAATAAGTACCTGAGAAGATAATAAAGCACCTTGTTTCCAAACAGAATCGTCAATATTCTTTTGAGAGAGATGTCAAAAAACTCACTGCATAGATGAACAATGTTAAGAATCTGGCAAAGAAAATTTATCTGGATAATCTGCTAGAGTAATATAGTAGGAGCCTTTTCAGTTTGAGCCTATGATTTCCGGTTGCATGGATTTAAAGGTTACTTGCTACAGAAATGTAACTACAGATATTGACAGTTATGCAAGTCATAAATTTTAAATAGCTGGCTGCTTGAAAAGAGTTATTTACTAAAAATGAGCAGAGGCCTCTTCTACAACTTCATCTCAGAAAATCAGACTAAATATTTTTTGAGACCTTAGATCATACACAGCACAACATATAGTTTTTTCATTAATCAGTATACAACATTAAGGCAAAGCAATGGCTTATGCCACTATGCCTGCAATTCCCAGGAGATAACTAAACAAGATATAGTAATATATTTGTATTTCACATTAATGCACTATAATGGTTTTATAATATACTATAATCTATATAAACACATTTTTATAAATTGGGGTTTAAACAAAGAGTATTGATTTCATATCACCTTTAGAGGAAGAATGAGCACCCTTTTTTCCTTTCCTTTCTGACCACATTTCACTAACATCTTAAAATATATAAAAGTAATAAAGAATAAATTATTGTTGTAATTTCTTCAAGTTAATCATTCCATTATGCTGAACATTCATATAGCTGCCTTCAGCCACATAAAAAAATGAAGCCAGATATGTCCACTTAATCTCACAAGGAAGAAGGGAAAAATTGAGACAGTTGTAAACAAGAGTTACTATGCCAGGACCCCACCTGCACAGAACCCAGCAAGAGGTGTGTATAACCATCACAGGCTCAGAGATACTATCTGGGAATATTAGAAGGAACAAGAACAAAATAAGAAGAGCATGGAACAGAGGGTGTTTGAAGATGGTGATATACAGTTGGGCTAAGTTTCTGTAGTGGCACATTGGAAGACTTTCTGAACAAGAAAGCTGTCTGTCTCTTTCTGTTCAGAGAAACGAGAATATGTGCTCACATTTTCATAAGCACACAGAATTTCTTCAACAAACTTGGATTATGGGTTTTTAATCCAAGAAGGCATGGGAATTTAGTGTTCTAATTGTCATTTAACAAAACAAAAATAAAAAATAAAAAGTCTTGTCTAATATGTACCCCATTTCCTCTCATTCATCATTTCCCCTTTCATACTTTCATTGCATGGCTTTTGAGTATAAACAGGTGGGAAATCAAATTTTACATCGATGACTTCTTAACTCAAGCTTCCAGCAAACAGCTTATTGCAGAAGTCTGCCATAAACTAAGAGAATTTGGACACTGCTTGCTTTATTCTTTATCCTTGCTCTGCTTTAAACTCACAAAAAGTTCTTTGCCATCAAACACCAATAAAATTAGACCACTCACACCAAAAATATCCATTAGGCTGAATAGATTGTGGATTTGAAACAAGTATGTGCAAATATTCCATAACACTAAATTACTTATATAAAGAAAGACTCATCCTATTATAAAGACTACTTAAAACTGGCTTATAACATAATTGTACCTTGTCCTCTTTTTACTTTAGTGCTCACTGGGCTCACACTTTACAGCTAGCACGTAAAAGGTCTTTTCTAGTATATTACAATGGAAGAGAAGCTGTTAATTAAAATGAAATGAAAAAAAAAAACACCACCTTTTTTTCAATGTGTATGTTAATTGTGTTATATGTTGCCTACATACTATCAAGTAAATAGAACAGACATTAGCAAGAGCAGTACGGATTTTATTGAAGCAGCAGCCTGTAGTGCTTTAGATTTATAATTCTGGTTCAAATGACCTTACATTTCACTAGAAAAAAACACCCAAAAAAAATTCAAGCATTATTTTCTGTGAACTGGTGAAAGTAATCTCATACTTATCTCTTGTGCATCTTTTGTGTGTCGTAAAAAAAAAAGAAGTTGAAATAGCTCTTGGCCAGTCAAAAGAATTGTAAAACTTCATGAAACTTCCTAAAAGAAACAAGCAATAATAAACCCTTTTCAAAGACATATGATATAACATTGAGAAAAAGCCTTATTTGTGTTCAGCTTGAAGGATTTTTTGATTTGTTTTAAACATCAGTTAAATGCACCTGGTCTTGGAAATCAGTCAGCTAAATTAATATTTATTTTTGTTTCATTTTGAGTGGAACATCTGCACAGGGATTTGGAAGCAGTATGCCAAGAGCTGCCTTTGGACACATTTTGTTCAAACTGGAGATAGATTATTTCTTTCCTCACCTGTAACCTCACCTGTCCCCACTTGCACTGAAGAAATGCATTTCCTTTGGCTATCCGAGTAAGATAAATATTTGAATAGTGGTGTTTCAGAAGAGTGAAGACAAGGATGTTACAGGAAAGACTATAGAGAACGATGAGGTTTGATAGGGCAGGGGACAGAGTACAGAACTGCATGTAAAACATGGTGAAAAATAACAATAGCAATAGTAATAGTTTTCTTAAATATCCAGGTAATCTGCCAACAATGGTGCTATTAAAAGACTTTTTTCTTGAAACAGCTAAAAAGAACCCAGTTCCAATAAGCCTTATCATGCCATAAGCCAATCTTGATATTTCAAAATCTTCCTCACATATTTTTTTACAATTGACAAAGTAGGACTTTAGAAACCAAAAGCAAGACACAAAAAAAATAATTTATGACTTTATTGTGCCCTTGCAATCTACTTGCAATCAATGTCTATGCCCTACATTTTTCTTCTCCCTTCCTTAAGGTATGTGCAGCCCTATTCCAAGCCACAAATATTTCTGTAAATCAAATTTCAGTAGATATTGCTTATTTTCCCTACTTAATCCCATGTGATGGGAATCAAAGAGTTACAAGGATTAGAATTTAGAGAACCACACAGATAGGTACAAAATGAGGCTTAAGGACCATGTTTTCTTTTTCACATCCTGTCATTTTGGAAATATTCTTTTTTTCATTCTCATACTGATGGTAAAAGGTGAAGATAATGTTCAACACATTAAATTCACAGAAGTAAGAGTTAATACAGCTGCACTAAATCACCTAAAACCCTTGTTCCGATCACATTTTTGTGTCCAGTAGATGACAACTGACCAGTACACAGAGTGACTGGAGAAATAATTATGCATTTTAAGACTATTCAGTCTAGAAGGTTAGAACTGTCAACTAAACCTTCCTAAGTTATATTTCACAGTAACAGGGCAAGTCAAGAGTGCTCTATAGAGTTTATGGGTTACCTTTCAGTGTGTTGGTCTGTTCTCAGTCTGCTGAGGATGTCCATAGTCTGTTGGAACAATGAAAAAGGAAAAGATAACGCCCTTTTGTTCAATAACTTATTTGGAAGCACAATTTCACATTTTTTGTGAATACAGAAATTTTTGTGAATACTTTCAAAATACAGACAAAATGCTGGCATATTTCTCCCTGTATGATATAAATCCTTAAAAAAACCCCTATACTAAAATATACAACATGCTAACTTCTGCATAACATATTGGGTTTCAAGCAGAACAAAATTAAAAAACAATCAAACCAATACAACATTTAAATTTACAGTGATGTTTGCAGGAACAATAAGAAAAGTACAATTAGAAGTTATGAACAAGCTACTTATGATAGAATTTAATTCTATTACAACTTGGCTGCAAATCTGTGTTTGGAAAAAAAAACCCACCATAGAGATATGGCCAGATGAGAATTTATATATTCTATCTAGAATTTATATATTTATAATAGCATGTACATTCAGTTCAAATTCACAGACACAGAGGAGTACACGGTATTTAAAAGGGTGGGGAAAAGCAATAGCAAATCTCTAACCCCAACATCAGTCTGTTACCTACAGTGAATTCTTGAAGACCTCTACCCCAACTTGCATTAAATGTGTCAAATGTACCAGTTGCTGACTCCTTATCTTTTATTCTCTAAAGATACAAGTGAGCTATGTCACGTCCTTATGCTTTGCCCTCCTCCACAGTTGAATGTTCTCTAGATTGCGTCACTGAGAATTTTTAAACAAAAATGAAATCTACCATTCTTTTCAAAAGGAAAATGTTCATCAGTTTTTAATCAACTCTGATCGAAATAATCAAAAGCAAAATGTACCTCAGCTCTGAAAAATTTTGATGTTTTCCTGTAGGAAATTATTGATTTTTCAATTTGAAGTGACCTGCCAAACAAAGAACATTTATTTATTTATTTGAGCTTGATTGCTAAGGAAATGATGCCAATGTGATTACACTAAAGCACTGCTGCCTCTCTGCATTCATGAAAATCCTTGAATAACTTTTGAGATAGTTGATGGCTGCAAACAGATTTGACAAAAGCAATAAGGAGACTCACTGCCTATCGGGATCTTGCAGGTTTACAGAAAAAAAAACACTGCTAAAGTGGAAGGACCCCTATGCAATTCCTGACTGCAGAAAAACATTATTTGCAGCTCCCGTGATCTTAGACTGCAAAGCCCAAGGAGACCTTAAGCAGCATTATCTCACCTATTCTTATGTCCCGTGATCTGACTTAGATTTTAAAATGTGAAAAAAGGGGTGGGGATGGGATTTATTTTATTTTAGCATGTAGAAATAAATATCCTATCTTACTGAGAACCATTTAAAATGTCATTTTACTATGAATTTCAGTGGTTTGCTCTGTTTAGAAATGAAGAATATGAAATACCAGAATTTTCTTTAAGTGGGGAGAAAAATACAGGCCACGTTCCAGTCTTTAAATTTAGAGTTGCAGAAAAGCTGACAAGAGGAAACAAGTTTAAGACAATAGGCAGTCACAGCTGGTGCGCTCCATGTTCTTGCATTCATACCAGCCCATCTGACCCAAGTCAGGTCAAAGAACTAAGGCAGTACAGCAGTAACATAAAGCCAGACATAACTCGAGACCCCATCCGCCAAGTGGTTGCCACAACATGTATGCAATGAATGAGACAGTCACAGAGCTCTGTCTGGGATCTACTCTGACATGTTTAAAAGTAGTAATAGCATTAACAGTGAAGATAAGAAATATTCAGAATCATTAATGTCTGGCAAGTTGGATTATAATTTGCTCCCACATCCTGAGGTGCTATAACAACTATGTCAATCAAAGAGTGAATATTTAATACATCTGATAAGAACTGATGTTTCAGACATTGGTTTTAATTTAAAAGCAAGGTCTTGGTGTTCAAAGCTTTCAAGACACTGTGTTAAGGAAAGTTCTATTTCCAACCTTTTTCAATGCAAGAAAAAATTACAAAAAGAAATCATACTCTGATTGATACTGTCCTTCAGAAGTAGATGATAGATGACATATCACTAAAGGGAATCTCAGAAATACAAGATGGATCCTACAAAGCTATTAAAATGAAAAGTTAATTTATTCAGAATATTTGGCTATGTTCCTTACCTACTTATAGCTCTTATGCTTCCGAAGAGTCAAGTGCTGTTGTGTTGTTCTGTTGCCTTTTTTTAAAAAAGCAACTACTTTACATACAAATTATATAAATTGGCAATTATTTTCTATTCTGGGATATGACTTTTTCATCTAACCTTTTTGGTTTATGCTCTAGATAGTATGTAGTAAATGGAACTTTTTCCCAAGTAGTAAAATACACTTAGCATAGATTTTACATAGATTAAAAATATCTAACTGCTAACTGGTTTAGTTTTAAATTCTGATTATAATTTATTTATGTCTCCAAGTGGACAGCACATGTTTGGGCCTCAGAAGGACTAGCTACAAGAAAATAAAAGATCAGGAGTGCCAGAAAAATACCTGTTGATTAGGTTGCTGAAGAGTGAACTTCAATCCAGAAAGGCACAGAACCCATTAGCAACACTTCTTGTGTGTTGCCTTTGCTGTTAAAACTGCAGTTATGAGGCAACAAAACAGGAAACTGTGCTTAAATACCAACAAGAAGTATCAACGTGCTCACTGAAATTCATCCAACCTCCAAGCTATTATAAAATATTGCATAATCTTGATATTGTACTTGTCATATTGTACTTGTCATTAAAGAGCAGTTGTATTGTCATAATTGTGACAGTCTAAGGAAAGAAGAAAAGCAAAGTCTAGAGGAAGAAAGAATCCTATCATCAGCTGATATGAATTGGAAAAACAAAAAACCACAAGACAAGCTTTTACACACACAAGTTTATCTTTGGATTGCTTGCAATGAAGACAAAAATCTATTATGACAGCTACTGGCAAGTGAAACAATGCAAGCACAGAACAATTCATTAACATTAAGACTTGAGCTCTAAATCTGAGCATATTACTTTTTCCCTGATTTGACACAGACCTTTAAAGGATTAGCAAGATACAAATGTTCCTATGATCTCTAGTATGATACAACAAAAATTTTATGAAGGGGCTAGGAAGTAATCTTGGAGAAAGAGCTCAAGCATTGTCCAAACCAGTATTATTAGCTCTTTCAAATCACAGAATTGTTGAGGCTGGAAGGGACCTCTAGTGACCTCCCAGCTCAAATACCCTGCTGAAGCAGGATAAACTAGATCATGTTCAGTCAGGTTTTGAATATTGCCACATACAGAGAAGCCTCAAATTCTCTGGGTAACTTGTTCTAGCATTAGACCACCTCACAGTAAAATAAATAAATAAATAAAATTTTCTTGTTTCATCTTTACTTTTTGCCTGTTGTCTCTTGTCCTGTCACAGAGCACCACTGAGGAGAACCTGGCTCACTCTGCGTTCCTTCACCTGAGGTATTTATACACATTAATAACATCTCCCACCTGAGCCTTCTTTTTTCCAGTCAACTCTCTCAGCCTCTCCAGAAAGATGCTCCAGTCCCTGAATGATCTTTATAGCCCTGCACTGGAGTTGCTCCAGTCAGACCATATGTTTTTTGTGCTGATGAGCCCAGAACCAGACCCAGCATTCCAGGTGTGGTCCCACCAGTGTTGAGCAGAGAAGAAGGTTCCCCCCCCTCAGCCTGCTGGCAACACTCCTCCTCACACAGCCCAGGATGCTGTAATCATTTTTAAAAGTTGATTGTAAGTCAGTTCTTCTCTGATGCCTGTTCAAGAATCTAGAATGGAAAATAAACTGTCCCTTCAATAAAAATAAAATCACAGTCTGTATGTTCAGACACTGTCACCATTTGTTTACTAGAATGCACTCTGTGCACCACACACTGAAGGTTAGCTGCTGTAGACCTCAGCGTGTCCTATTTTGAAATGTAGCAAACATACCATATGCAGAAAGCAGCAGCCATGCTACATCCAGAGAGCCACAGCCACCGTGGAGTTCCTTACAGAGCAAGAAATACTAAAATTGCAGACCAAATACATCTATCTTATTGAAAGACACTTGGGTGGGTTTTTTGGGGGGTGGTGCAATTATGTCTGTACTTCAGGGCTTTTAATGACTATAACTGATACAACTTAATGATCTGAATGAATAATTTCAGGCTAATTATTACAGAAACATTTTTTACCACCAGGTATATATTTAGCACCAAGCTCCATCCTATTGCAATGCTAATAAGAGAAATTCTTCTTCCTAGATTTGGCGCCTGATGTGTATATATGTGTGAGGGATAAAGCTGTGTGAGGAACAGGAAAGGCTGGATTGATTGGCCTGCTGAAAATCCTGCTTTCATTTATAAGGCTTCTCATGAAGGTAAATTGTGAGTGATCCCATAATTCTGAGTTGAAAAGCTCGGCACTGCTCACCTGAATGAAAATTAAAACCTCCCTTTTTTTTTTTTCTAGACACTAGATGACACTAGTAAAGTACCTGCTTCAGTGCTGTCCTTCCATCATAAATGCATCAGTGCAGCATAAGAGTAAGATTTTTTTTATTAATATTTTTTCACTCACAGCTAAAGTAAGAATAACTTCTGTAAGTCCTTAAAATTATTTTATAAGGATGTGACCTACATAAGGGAAGGCACATACCAATTAATTTTATTTTTTTTTAAGTTTAATCTTACCTGTAATTATTTGAGGTAGTTTTGTTGTTTGTTTGCTTTTTTTAATTTGAGAAACAAGTTACTTTTAGAATAGTTCATACATTCATGACTGGAGAGTGGAGAGAGATTTTTGTGAAAATTTCAGGTGACAGATCACACAGCCAATAAACAGTTACAGAATTGCTAACTATAATGGAGATTTCTCAAGTGAGTTGTGAGTAATGTAATGCTTGCATCGATATTCCATGTAAAAAAATCACCAGAATTACATTATTGATTTGACTAAATTTATTACTATTCTGGTTATTGTGATCCATTGCTTTTGAAAACAATTTTAAATTAATAGCAAGAATATATTCTAGGTAATATGCTTCTGGGAGATTACTGTGCTTCTCAGCTGGTTAAATCCACTCAGCCTTCAGTGTAGGGCTGCAAACATTTCTAAATTGTGTAGCAGTCTCCCACAGAAATCATCAAGAGTCATTTCTTATTGCTTTCATAAAATGTGCTTTACACCTCTCTTGAGTAATTGAATTTTGTTAGGGTTATGGGCAGGCTGCATATTTGTGTGCACCAAAATACTATGCGGCCCTTGGGGAAAAGCAGTTCTTTCTATTGTATGAAGTCGAATCAGAGATTACTTTGTGAAATTTATGCTGGACATTTTTCACTCTAAAATGTTAATTAAGAAGGAGATGAGTTTGTCTAGGAGAAAGAAAATTCTCATGGAGTTATAACTGCTCTAAGAGAAGTTCAGAAAGGCTTCTTTTGTATTATATAAATAGTAAGTCTCCAATACATTCCATTACCAGTATAAGTATAAAACAACTCTCTCTACTGAAAAAAAGAAAAAAAGTTTCTACAGTCAGCTAAAAACCTGCCACCTGATAACGATCACAAATGAAGAATGAATCATAGCAAGTGCATTAGCAGGGTTTTCCCTAATGTGAATAAATACTAAGAACTAAAGAAACCATCAAATTATTCACAGCTACGCACAAATATATTTGGAAGCACAGCAAAAGTGAGATAGATAGATAGATAGATAGATAGATAGATAGATAGATAGATAGATAGATAGATAGATAGATAGATATCCACAGATGTAAATATAAGAATGAATTAACAAGCAAACAAACAGGAAAACTTGACCACACATGGTAAGAAGAACAGGTAGAGAACTCAAATTATAGTCAACCTGTGACACTCAGCAGTCCATACCAATGAACTTTTGCTCGCTGACTTTAATGGGTTGTTGAGAAAACCTTAGTTCTGTATTTTTTCTCCCCACACTGTGGAAATAACAATACAGAACAATTTTTGCTTGATGCTTAATATTTTTGGCACAAGAGGGAGAGAAATGAGTTCTTCACAGACAACTGAAACAGCAGGAACAAAGTCAGTTGTACAAAACAAGTTGGCATCATATCTTCCCTTGTGAATACAGTGCATGTTTAAACTAACAAAGTCACGGAACTGCCTAATTCTCTCCCTCATTTTCATTAGTCCTGTTTTGCTTCTGTAAGAGTCCTGGCAGGTTATTAAACAAAGTACTATTCAGCAAATAAACAGCGTAAAAGGCTACAATATAATTTCTTAAGTCTTAAGTACAATTGAGACTGGCATGCTTTAAAATGTTTATGTTGCTACATTATGTTGCTACAGGAAAATCTCACAATATCATATATCTTAACATTATTTTCTGGGTTTCGTTTCTTTTGAAGAGGAGGTAGCTTTTAGCATTTGCCTGGGATCTTCCAATGCCCAGCACCTTGGTTAGAAACAATACACAAGCTGCAAGCCCAGACCTTCAGGGAAATTTCTAGGTCACGTGCAAGGCTGATGTTTCCAGGAAGCATCAGACAAGATATATTTTATTTTTTTTACCTACATGAATCAACTCAGGTGAATCAAGGAAACATTTAAGAACATTAATGCAAAAAACCACAAGGAAACAAAATATTTAATATGAATAAGCTTACAGAAGCGGAATGCATCAAGTGCATTGAGTCTAGGAGAGCAGAGAGAAATTGAGAAATTGCAGGGTGCAACTGCTCTATGAGTGTCCATTTGAAGAAACACCTGAAGAAAAACTAGGTACCCATTTCTACAGCTGAATATATTGGGACATTGGTTCTTAAATTCAGTATTAATAGATGCTTTCTAACAGTTGCATTTGTCGTGATGGCCTAAGGAAATATAAAACTATCTTTTAGTTGCACTGACGTCATGCAGAGGAATCCTGGAAAGCAGCCTCAGGCAGTAACAAAAAATTTATCCTTCACAATAACCTGATCAGTAAGACATATCCAAGGAAAAAGGACAAACTAATTCTTATAAAGTCTCCTTTTTTGCAGCTCTTGTATAATAGCACTAGTTTCAAAATATTTCAGCTACATCTGTTCTTCCACAATATATCTGCAATTTTTAGGTGTGTCATAAAATGAACAAGTAAAGCAGTCACAAATTTTACAGAATATCCATTCCTGTTCTTGCACAAAAAATTCAGTTCTAACAATGTGATGGTAACATTGCATATCTCTGCATATTTTCAAACAGAAGGAAATTTTAATTTGTAAAGTTAGCTTCCCATCCTTTTTTCAAGGCAATTAACACTACAGAAGTGAAATTGTAGTAGTCATTGTTACTCATGCAGCAGAGCTGATCAAAAACTCAGTTTTACACCCTGCAAAGTCTTCAATCCAGCTGTATATTTTTTTATGAATTGTAACACAATTTCTAAGGATAAAGATTAAGTTCATGGAACTCTGTTTTCTCTTCTGAAGTCTGTATTTGAAATTCAACCTTAAAAAAGTCCACACTTTCTGAAAGTGTGATCACATCTATTAATTCTACTGCTGAGTCTTGCCATTCTTTTGCAATATGGTTCGTTACAATTTGAGGGTCATGTTCTACTCGTATTTACACCAGGGTACATCTGGAACAACTTGGAGCTGCAGAATAAATATGATGGAGATGATAAGGGAAGTTTTATACTAGAAAACTGGAAGAATTGCTTTTAGAATACATCTGTAGAGAGAATAAAACATGATGCTGAATTGGAGATCAATTTCATTGCTTTGGGTTGAAAAGCAGAGAATTCAAACTAAATATATAGCACACCCACTTGCTGACTTGCATTAAGACCTATTTGTTATTTGATTAGAGCTCCAGAGCCATATTCTGATCTCTTTCCCAGCCTGTGCAAATTCTGCCTGTGAAAAGACACACACCTTCCCACCACATGGGATGGGGAGGAGGGGAACACCTCCCATCCTGCCCAAAACCATGCAAGAGGGTTCAGGTTTGAAATTACTTATCCTCACCAGACAACTACATAGATTAACCCTTTCTCCTTGTCAGCTTTGCCAATTTACCCAAACTTTTTGTGTTCCTGATAAACTTTTAAAGTTGATTCAGCATTGATTTTTCCCTCTGGCAGTGGCAGTGCCTCATTTTTCTCTTAAAACTGTGGTGTGCATTTCTGCTTTCCCAGAGCTCAACTGTGGATCATTTTAGACTTAGACTGAACAGAATAGGCTTACATGATGAAGTTGCTTCAGGCACCCAAGGATGCAGTCTCTTTATAGAAGGTACTCACACAGCAAAACCCATGTTTCCAGCAAAAGAGGGTATTATTACTAACATTTCCTCTCCTGTGGGCTTGCTGGAGCCCTGTCTCAACCAGTATCTGTTCAACTCCTCTCCAGGTACATCTGGGACACTCCTGCCTTGGGATGCTCACTATATACACACATACCGCACAAATACGTGCTGCAAGAGTAGCGAGGTGTAACAGGCTTGTGGACAGCCCTTTGAAGAGTGCAGAGGGGACAAGCGTAGCCCTTCCAGGGAGTTTCCTTTTATCACTCTTAACACTCAAACAATAACAGTTGTAAGTTCAATGTCTCACAGTCTTGTGCTCAGGACATATTCTAGTTTCATTACCATCTAAAAAAAGTGGTCTTCTGATCCCAAGCATCAGCTGAAATACAAAGTTTTTCTTTAAAAAAAGTAGTACCTTTTCTGAATGTATCCAGAAAGAGTTTTCACTTTCAGAATTGCTGGACTGAAGGCAAAGTTTTTATTTCTGTGAAGAAAAACCTTCTCTTTAGTCATCTCCAAGCAGTTCTGCGGCAAGAAGCTAGGAGAGCAAGAGGAGCACAGAATGTAAGAATATATGAACATTACGTGGATTAGGTCCAATACACATAGAAGTTGATGACCATTTATAAAAACATAAGTTTTTTTTTATTTTGCCCAGCAATTTTATATTGCTGGGCATCCATAAATCAAGAACCTAAGATGTCTTTCTGCAGTTACAGCTCCTTAAATTTTGTCACTATAAATTGCAAACATGATCTGGTTATGGAACCCAGTGTTCAGGTAGATAGAACCCAATGTGTGGAAAAAAATTTACAATTAAAAAAAAATAATCATCTTTCCACAATTTATTTTTCAAAGCACTTTCCTGAAAAGAGAAGTATCTCAGTGTGGAAATAGTGTGACACAACACTTTCATAAATTAAATTTAGTATTCAAGAAAAACTAATCTTCCAATAACAAAATTGGCAAATCAAAGGTCCTTATAAATATATTTACATTGGAACTGCTTGTCAGGGATGCATTTATTTTTAGGAGCCATAATTCCTTCCCAAATGAAATATTGCCTCTATTATTAAAAAGTGCATCTAGACTACGGGGTTTATGTAGTATCATAGACATTCATCCAAGTATGTTTGCATATATGAACTTCAACTTCCTCTCCAGAGTAGTTCAACCAAATTCCATGCTGTCACTGACAAACCCTGTAATCTTTCATAATTTTTATCTGCTATTTAAAGTCTCTGCATATCACAGGATTGTCCTTGTCCTCACATCACTTTTCTTTCAGTGCCTAAAGAGAGTCATATTTTCTCTCAATGTCACTTCTCTTCTCTGTAATGCCATTTTCAGTAGATAAAACGCTGGCTAAGCATAAGAGAGTCCCTAGAAAGTAGAAGCAATGGCACCTTTCCAAAGACTCAACCTCACATCATTTAATGTAGTTCTGGGTAAAAGTCTAATGCTCCACATCAATCCCAAGAGCAGAATAGTAGCAATAGGAACAATGACATTATGAAATACTTTACAGAGCCTGTCCTGGTCTTTCTGAAAAAGGCAGACACGCTACTGAACTGTTTTGACTGATCTCTGGTATTGCTCTATTTTCTTTCTTACATCTAGGTGACTTAAGTATTCAGAAATAAACTGTGAAGGGAAAGAAATAGGGTGAGATTGCTGATTTGGTTTTCTACATGCCCAAAATCTTAACGCTGAAGAAACTGATGCTGTTTCCGTCGTCTCCTTCCACTCAGCTAATTCAGCGTCACAATAACTGGATTTTTGGAAGGCATCAAAAGTGATTTCACACAAGTAAAATGGAAACTTACAATCTGGGCATTCATTTTCAATCATCGCTTTTGCTGGATTCTACACCTTTCTGGCAGAGATACTGATACACATTAGAAATACTTCCTCTGTGTACTATTTTATTAATAGTAATATAGAAGCTAATGTAAAAAGAACTACATAATGGAGTTTCTTTTAAGTGATTAGTAAAGGACATGTTGAAGAGGGAGGCAACAGTAGACACTCCTTGGGAAGATCCTTTTTTAAATCATGGTTTTATTTGGAACATGATAGGATACTTTATGACTAAAGGTAAAGAAAATGTTTTGAAGGACTATCAGGAACAATTGAAACATGTTTGGCTAATATCATATTTCAATCTCATCTGGTGGAAATCTGTCTCTCCTTTGGCTAAGTTCCCTATTCCTAGTTCAAAGGAAGCAGTCTGCATAGGAAAAAGACTATGATACTACAAGGGAGAAATAAGAAATCAGACACACGTAAGTCAGACACCTATCACATGTAAGTCAGCATTAACAGACAATTTTCGTCCTTATAAACCTTCTTTATGAGCTTTAACCTCATAAACACATCATAATCAAGTTGTCTGTAACCTATGGTGACAAACCATCTCCTATGCAATGGAGACTATGCAATACTGAGCCCTATATTTTTTCAGCCAGCAAGAGGGACCTATCCCTCCTGTTCCCCACTGATGACTCAGACAAAAATAACCTGGAGATTATTTTGTGGCAGGGAATGCAACCTCACTTGCATAAAAGTTGATTAACACTTTTAAAGATGCACTTTGGCTACAATATTGAAGTAAACATTGCTGTACAAACTCTTGACCATCATCTTATGGTACAGTATGCTGAACCCTAAGACATAGTAATCGCACTGCGGTAATCCACAGAGGTTTACATTGCCTCAGCTCCACTCCAGAAGTTGCACAGACTCATAACTCCAAGATCAACTCTGACCTTAAGTCCAAAAATGGTCGTCCGCTTTCAGAAAATGCTAGGCCAGTTTGCATGACATTGTAGGTAGAGTGGGAAGAAAAATTCTGGAAAATGAAGATAACACACCATAGTTCTGTTACTTATAGGAATTCTGGTCAATTAAGACTGATAAACTTTTATTTCTTAATGTTTTTAGAGAAACTAGATCCTCTATTTTTAGGAAGTATCATAATCTTCTGTAATTAAACATAGATTTGAGGGCACGTATACACATCCCTACAAAATGGAATATAGAAAAATCTTTATACTTTTCCTTCTCTGAAAGCCTTCAGTATGTTTATTTGTTCACACGGATGTTTTTCTTGCAAGGCAAAAAAGAATAAATATGTTTTTTCACTGTTTCACTTTTCTGACAGCTTCTGCAACATGCTCTGATTTTACTAGGCCCAAATAGATACAGGTTTAACAAACTCCTCACGAAAGATTTGTGTTGATATCAAAAATGTCAGATTACATCCATGTCCCAGTATGTGAAACAATAACCTTAGAAAAATGTAAAAAAAAATATTTCTCTGCTAAGGAACTAATTGTACTCTCTGTCCCTTCTGACTTCCTAAATCAAGGCAACTAGCGTCAAAAGTTACCTTTGTAGGAAGATCTGGAAAGCAGAACTGGAAAAACAAACTGGAAAAGATTTAAAGAGGAATAAGAAAGGTCCTCAAAACACTATAGAAAAGAAGCAGGAACATTGCAAGAAATAGCAAAGAAGCCAAGCAAACTGATCGGAACAAAAATCTGCACAGAAGAGCATCCTGTGGGGGAAAAAAAAAAAAAAAAAAGATAGAGAATGTAGTATTTCAGCAAGAGCAAAAATCAATTTTATATTCCTCTGATATAGCAGCATTTAGGAGAAAAAAAAAGTAGAAGCTTTAAAAGTTGGAGCAGAGATTTTTATTAAGAAGAGGTAGAAAGGAAGGTATAATTGAATAGAAAGTCCGAAGAGTGAGAAAACTTTGACAAGCCTGAGACTTCAAAGGGAAAGCTGCTGGAAACAGGCAGACAGAACCGTAAGATACCCAGGCTTTAAATATAACGTCTGCACAACTTTATCCATAAATACAGAGCAGAGCTAGCAAGATACGTGTGTACAGCACGACAGAAATTTCAAAAGCTTTCTGTACCCAGTGGTACTTACTGGATTTCTCTGCTTGCTCTATGTGTGACTATTCAGAAAAAAGCTCTCATGATATCACTGAATTCACAGCAAAGTCAGTAATCCTCATTAAGGACAACCACTTTCCATGGGATTTATCAATATTTATGGCAATTCATGGCCATGAGTTGGCCAAGCTCCATTTTTAAACAAGGGAAGAGAAAACAAAAAGTTTTTTTTTATATGGGGAGACAAAGAATATGAAAAAGCTGGCATATTCAGCATTAGTTTTCTGTCAAACTGGCAGGAGAACAAGCTGCAGTTCTCCATCTGGGAGAGGCCTTCCATTTACTGGATAAAAAAGAAAGTAATTTTGAAAAGCTGTGGATTTCTCTGTTGAATGCTTCTGTTTCACAGGAGGAGAGAAACGGTTTGTAAAGTTAAAAGGCCACAAACTGCTGCTTTGTTTTACAAGAAAATAAGCAGATTAGTAAAGTAGTTGTTAAAAAAAAAAAATAATTAAAAGGCCTTTATATCCATTGTTGCTCACTACTTAACACATAGTCCTCCTGCAAAACGTAGAGCTGATGTTGAACTTCCTTAGTGCTACCAGTTTGCTGGGTCCGACAATCAACTAAGTAACAGGTTGCCTTCATCCTAGTTGGCAGGAGTTTAAACAAGAGATCAATTCTACTGGGTGAAAATACAGTTGGGTAAGGGATCATTACCCTATTAAAAAAAAAAAAAAAAAAAAAAAAATCAATCACAAATAACTATTAATAGCTCTTTGCCAATCTCAGCCTACTACAAAGAAAAAAAAAAAAAACCAAAAAACAAAACAAAAACCAAACCACAAACATACCAACACGCAGCACATGGGTTTTGAGTAAAAACAGGGTGAAATGTATACTTTAAGTTAGGATTAGAGAAACACAACTCAGTTTCAGTTTAGTCAACCAAATTATTAAGCACACAAGTAGTTTACATATCATTATGACAAGAATGTTTTGGCATAAGTTCTTGAAAGAAGGTTTAACAGTTCAGATCATGGAAATCTTATCAGTAGTCAGTCTATAACCAAATTTCCAGAGCTTCAATTTTCTTTTAGTGCAGTGTGCAAGGGAAGTTCCTGAAGGGGAAAAATTTTTTAAGAAATAGTACTTGTTTCCCAAACAAACAGCTTATATTTTCTCTCATGACAGTAAAAGTAGGAGTAGGTTAGAAATTCTTGCCCTGGTCACTGCAAGGTTCCTTTGTAGAAACAGGATAAATAATTAATTTGGTTGGAAAGGACCTTTGGAAAGCATCTTTGAAAGTCCTCTCATCCAACGCCCACTCAAGTTAGCACTAATTTAGAGCAGGACCCTCACGACCTTGTCCAATCAAGTTTTGAGTATCTCCAAGGATGGAGTTTTGAGACATGGTGGGAGTTTCCACAACCTCTCTGGGCAATCTTTTCCAGCTTTTTACCATACTTAGAACAAACAAAAAAAATATCCTACTACTAAATTGAAGTTTTTCAAATTCCACCTTGTGTCCCTTGCCTCCTGTCCTACCACAATGCACCTGAGAAGTGTCTGGCTCCATCTTCTCTACACAGACTAAGCAGATAAAAAACAGTAAGATTTCCCTTTAGTATTCTTTCCTCAAGGCTCAACAGATTCAGTTCCCTCAGCCTCTATTCAGGTGTCCTCTGTTAAAGCCCCCTAATCATGCAGTGGCCTTCTGCCAGGCATGCTCCAGGTTGTCAGTGTTTTCCTTGTACTGTTTTCCTCATTCTTTTAATTGCTGTCATTAAAATATAAAAGAGCTTCTTGCACCAAATTGTCTATTAGATTTACCACGAGAGTATTTCAACAGTAAGTTACAAAGAACTCTAACTTTATTAATAACCAAATAGCTTGGCATGATAAATGAATCAGTAAGGGAAGAAGAGAAGGAAAGAAAATCCTCGGTTAGTGGATTTCCAATTTCAGTTTTACTTCCAATATTATCTGAGGCTGTAACAGAGCTGTGACATTTGTAGTGGCTGAGGACTTAACCCGAAGACTGATCCAATGTGAGTCAGAAGACTAATTTTCAAAGCCAGGAAAGGATCTGATAGCCAAGCAACCAGTTCATTTTATATTACAGAAGAGATTTGTGGCCTTTTGCAGCATGCTTCCATCGTAGCCCTATTACATCTCCTTAAGTTCCTACTGAACACTATATATTTTTTCTAGAAACTAGACCAGTACAATAAATTGAAAAATACAATCTTGTATTTTGTTACAGAGATTCCAGTCTGAATTGAAGCTTGAACAGAAATTGTAAATGAACCAAACAGAAATTGTAAATGAACCTAACAGAAAACAGTAAAGCTACTGCTCAAAGATTTTAGTGAAACAAATGTGATTTGATTATGTTATTTTAAAAGCATAAATAAGAAAAAAGGAAAATGAAATTTTGACAAAGTAAAAAAAAATTATATAGGTCATAATTTGTTTCCTTTAGAAAAAAAAATACAGCCATTCAGTGCAGTAGAGTGCATGTTACTGCCACTTCTTGACGTACAAAATATTCTGAATTTCTCCCTGTAAGGGGCTTAAGGCAGCCCCATCAAGGTGTAGGTTTGGGATACAGAATAACAGCAGAGTAACAAATACAAGCCAGTAGTACAATTATCTGGGTTGAGAAGACAGTAAGTCCAGTAAACTCAGTAATATTGGGCTGAAATGAATACCTGGGCACAGAAAGACTTACGCAGCTGTGGTTATCAGGCAGGCAGGAAACAGGGCAGGGCTGCTTCTCCAGACCACAGATTCAGACCAGCTGGTGCGATCAGGGAATCCCAGCTTCCCCAAGCAGACTGTTCTCTGTTATGGTTGAGTCACAAAGCCATGATCTGGGCTATCAACCATTGATTGCATCCCACCTCTGCTCCCATGCAGTGCTGCTTCACTCCTTTGTGTACATGGTGCTGAGATTCTACCTCAAGTGATGTGCCATCACCACATGGAGCTATAGCCAGATAAAGTGTATGCTCAACAAATGGAGCTATAGAAGTATAAGGTGTGGGGTCACAATGAGGAGAACTGTGAAGCAATACTAGCCCCACGCTCCATGTACAGAAAAAAACATTTCTGAAGATGACAAAATACTCAACTACCAAAAGTTGTCTTTATTTTCGACACCTTTAAATGAATTTGTGAGAATTTAAGTTTAGGATTTTGATGTTTTTAAAACATTTTCTACTGAACATGATGGAAAATTTTTATATCATGTTTTCTTACTTTCAGTGGCCAGTTCGAAGAAGGGACTGATCAGTTACTGTCTTCTGAGGAAAAAGAAAAGACGTATAACAGTTTTGAGGCAGAGCCTGAAATTTCATACTTCCATTTGAAGTTTTATGTAAACCAGCACTTTAAAACCACTTTTTAAATGCAACTTCAGAAGACAGGCACCTGAACATGGACATTTCTCTGAGCCTGGCCAAAGGCCCAATTTCAAAGCACATGCACAGACAAGTCTGTCTATTCCCATCAACAGCAGTGCTCAGGAACAGTGATACACATCCATTCCCCTTCTCCCTTTGAAAGCATTCACACACTCTGCCTGTCCCTCAATGGAGAAAAATAGTACACAGTTACCTTTTAAAATTGTAACTACCACAAGATTATGGGGTCCTCACAGCAATTGCAAGCAGAACATCACTCTATAGCAGAACAGTAGATCTGCTGGTTGGTCCTGGGGCTGGCCCTTACTCAGCACTTCAGCAGAAGACTACTTATTTTTTCCCATTCAGTCCTTTTGAAAGAGAGGACAGCAGATAATGTATCTCCAAATGGTAGACTGAGAACTGCAAACAGAAGGATATTGCAGAGAGGATAAGTTGATCTAGTCCCCAGATCATTTTCAGTGTATGTGAAACCATCAGCTTCATGTGTTGAGGAGCCTATTCCTATTTGCACATGAACTGACTGAAAAGTGTCTACGTCCTCCAGCTGGAGAAGGATCCTCGTTCTTTTGGACCTTGAACTACCCATGTGAGGATTATGAGCTAGGCTGCTCAATTATTTTTTGACCAGTTTTTTTTCTGAGCAAGGACAGAGACACAGCTATTAATAGTCAGCAGAACCACACATTACTATATATATTCCACTTGAGTACTCATCTTCAGCACTAACCAGCATAGAAGGCTTCAGGCCAACACAGAACAGATGCCTTGATATGTGATTTTCAGAGTATTTAAAATGTGTTCTGTTTATATGACAGATGTTCAGATTATTTAAAAAAATCTCTTTAAGTGTCAAAATAGTTTTGAATTCTAGTTTTAAATGCATATAACTTTTGAAAGAGAATACTTTGGTTATTCATTCATAGAAATACAGGGCAAAGAACTAGAAAGAATCTCTAACATCTAGTCCATAGCTATTACAACAATTACTGGGTGTGGTGGAATAGTACAGATAATGGAGAACAAAGTGATAAGGTTCACTTGTTTTTCCTGAATATCACCTTCTATCAGAGACAAAATAACAGACACAGCGGACTACTGCTGACAAAACTTTCAAGATGTGAAGTGACTCATTTCTTTTTCTTGTTCTTAGCTCTCCTGCAAAGCTAGCTAAAAAGTCCCACCAACATTTTTGTGACATTTAAATAGTTCTTTACTCTAGGTGCTATTCAGTTTCCATTACTTGGAAACCATATTTTGGTACCTACGTTTCAGCAACTTAAACCAAACATTTTCCTTTTGTAACAGAGGCTCTCTATTGCTCAGATCATCCTAAAAGTCCTTTCCAGCTCCAGTTGAGGAATGTGTGACAGAAACACACCTACAATTTTTTATGAAGTCTCACCGGTTTCCTTATTACAGCCTTAAGAGTTCCCAGCCTTCACTAGAAACTCCTCACCTGATACATTCTAAAACTACACTTACCTTTTTCTTTATATATCATTTTGGTTTCTTATTCATTCTATCATTGGCTCATACTTCTTAAGTCCTTTTCCTCCTGCAGATATTTCTACCCTTAAAGCCTAATAACAAGAACAACACAACCTTGGGACTTTGCCCTAGTGAATATCATTATATTTCCATTACTGTCTCCTCTAGGTGACCCTATTCTGCTATATGATATTCTGATCTTCCTCTCTACTGAGGAGCACTCAGAGCTTTGTGTTATAAATAATGCTCTCTTACTTTGTGCTCCAAGGTCCTTAATGAAATTAAATATTAAATTAAAACTCTCTTCAGATTCATCTCTTCCTTTTCAAATAATTGCCAAGATGCTTTTGAAGATTTCATCCAAGGATGTAAACAAGTATTGATTTGGCACACATTCATTTTAAGAAGAACTACAAAAGATTGTGGCATTTTAGAGTAGCACCATAAATGCTGTAGAAAAAAATTACATCACTGGAAAGGCACTTTCAAAAGATGTAATTAAATTCCTTATCCAGTCTATCACTATCACAGTCACTGTTAAATAAAGGAATTAGGGGACTAGGAGTAGGTGTGAGTCAAAGTACCTTGGAATTTGATGACCAAACCTTCACATACAAAAAAGAACTATGTGTCATCCACATAGTCCCATGAGAAAAGGAAAACAATTACGAATTCTTCCCTTTGTAGGATTGGAAGGAACCACTAGTCTTTATTTCTGGCAGAGGTCTCATATTGGAGACATGGAAACATGGGTGCACATGAGTGCACCCTCAGTAAGTTTGCAGATGACACCAAACTAGGTAGGAGTGTTGATCTGCTTGAGGGTAGGAAAGCTCTACAGAGCGACCTGGACAGATTGGATCAATGGGCCAAGGCCAATGGCATAAGGTTCAATAAGGCCAAGCGCCAGGTCCTACATTTTGGTCACAACAACCCCAGGCAATGCTACAGGCTTGGGGAAGACTGGCCAGAAAGCTGCCCAGCAGTAAGGACCTGGGGGGGTTGGTGGACAGCCAGCTTAACGTGAGGCAGCAGTGTGCCCAGGTGGCCAAGAAGGCCAACAGCATTCTGGCCTATATCAGGAATAGCATGGCCAGCAGGAGTAGGGAAGTGATAGCGCCCCTTGGCACCAGTACTTGGCACTGGTGAGGCCTCACCTTGAATACTGTGTTGAGTTCTGGGCCCCTCACTGCAAGAGGGACATTGAAGTGCTGGAGCATATTCAGAGGAGAGCCACCAAGCTGGTAAGGGGTCTAGAGAACAAGTCCTATGAGGAGAGGCTGAGGGAACTGGGCATGTTTAGTTTGGAGGAGGCTGAGGGGAGACCTCATTGCCCTCTACAACTATCTGAAAGGAGGCTGTAGAGAGGTGGGTGTTGGCCTCTTCTCCCAAAGGAATAATGACAGGACTAGAGGAAACAGTATGAAGTTGCAGCAGGGGAGGTTTAGATTAGATATTAGGAAGAATTACTTTACTGGGAGGGTGGTCAGACACTGGAACAGCCTGCCCAGGGAGGTTGTGGAGTCACATTCCCTGGAGTTATTTAAGAAACATGTACATGTGGCACTTCAGGGCATGCTCTAGTGCCTGAGATTGTTGGGTGTGGTGATTGTTGTGGTGATGGGGTGTTGGGTTTTTTTTGTTTTGGTGTTGTGTGGTTTTTGGTGGGGTTTTTTTGGTTGGATTCACTGATCTCAAAGGTTCCTTCCAACCATGAAGATTCTGTGATTCTGTGAAACTTATTCAAGCCCCAAATATTTCCCACTGCATGAGCATTAACTTGAAGAGAGTTTGTCTGTGACATCAAATTCACCTCTAATGTCACTCCTAGAGATGCTGAAATATGAGAGCAATCACTCCCCAATCGCTTCACTACCACAGGATACTGACCCCAATAATAGAGCTCAAGGGATTTCCAGCTTCCCTGATTAGCACACTCACTGTTCCCCTTACACTCTGTCAGCACCATGTCCTCCCATGTCCTTGTGCTCCTCACAGCCATATAAATATTGTGCTAACAAGCAATATAATCACTTGTGTGTCCCAGGGATGTAGGGACCATTTGCATGCCCAAAGCAGACTTCTTTCCCCTGCCATACAACGGGGAATTTTGTTGACTGAAATCAGAAGCAAGGAAAGAAACATGAAAGAACTCTGCACCAGGACTATGTTTTCTATTAATGCTAGCAAGAGAACCAGCCGCCCACTTCCATGCAGTCTCCGGGGCTGCATGAGCTCCCTCCAGCAAGGCCAGTCACCAGCAGACAGAGGCAATCAGGCAAGGAGCACCTCAGGGGAGTCAAAGGATTCCCCCCACCTCCTCTTTGAGGTTAACATGGTTTAGACATTATCTTTAATGTAAAAATCTCCGTTCTTCACTTCCCAAGGATGACATCCCCAGTTAGCAATGAAAGGAAGGGAACAAAGAAAACCAGCCCCGCCCTTACCCCCCCAAAAAAGGACAGTGCAATTAGATGGTTGCTTGGATACACCAATTAAGGGATGAAATCCAGATTTTCTCTCAAGATGGCCAACAGACATGGTTCTTTCTCCACAGAGAGATCACGATATTTCTGAGCAACTTTAATCTTTAGTCATGATTTCATTCCATGTGCTCTGCAGAGCAGCTTGTTAAAAGAAAAGTTAAAAATAACTGAACTCTGCATTATGTCCTTATCATCTATTAATACCGACTCTCTCATGAAAACGTTTCTTCCCATTGCAATCAGACTAAAAGAGAGATTGACGTGTCTTGCATTCCATTTAGTGTGCATAATCAGTATGGTATTAAATTGATAAATCATTCTATTAGGCACAGAAAAATTCTACTGTAGATTTTTGAATTATAAATACCTAGCACGAGGAAGAACAGTTTTCAAGGAGTTTCAAGCCATACAAATAGTGTTTATATGCCTACAAAATTAAAAAAAAAAAAAAGTTCACAAGTGAAAAAAATTGCTGGATAATTCTCTGTCTCCCATATCACAACAGACAGAAAAATGTATATATAGTTGAGGAACGTTATTTTTCCATCTCTCCCTCTTTTTTCCTAGTCTTAAATAAAACATGTGAAGGGATTATAATACTGATGACCATAGAAATCCACGATTATAATTATGCAAAGACCATAGACCAAGCAAATAATCAGTTGTTTAAACAAACTAAAGGTGAGCACAAGAGCCATAGCAAAAACAAGGTAAATGGAGGCAAGGGAGCTGGTAAGAGGATGGCAATGCTGAAGACAAATATGCCTGACACTCACTGGCTGCCTACCACCACAAAAAAATACCTAGGAGGTAAAAAAAAAAGGACGAGGTAAGCAGGAGACAGGGAAATTCATAGCTAGCTACAAGGATTTAATAACAGATATAGAGCTCTAGAGGAAAAAAAAAAACCAAAACAAAACAAAACAAAACCACAAGTTAAATTAACAAGTTTATTTTAAATTCACAGTAACAGAAAGACTACTTAGAAAAAGGAAGAATTCAGATATAGATGCTGTGCAAACAACAACCATTACAGTTCTGAAAAAGTTCTTGTTTCTACTATCATTTCATAAGCGTCCATTACCTTTATATTTAGGTCACAAGATGAGACACAAATTATGGGGTAAAACAGGAGGTAGGAATGAAAGCGAAGAATATTGCTCTACCCTAAAAGATTAAAGTAATTCTGACAGAAAACACCATTTCAATATATTATCTCTCACAGTGCAAGATTTAGAAAACTAGCAGGAAGACATTTTCCAGCTGCCATCTCTGACAAGTCAGAAAGAAATAAAACAGAAAAAACTACCACCCACTTTCACACAAACACATTTCAACTGAGTAAATTAAACTGCATTAAATGTGACAGGAGGGTGTCCCCCAGCCTCCATTCTATGTATGCATTTAAAGATAAAAATAACAGGTTTGCACTATCATTAATCTGAGAAGAAATCAGGCATAGCAACAGATTAGACAGCTAAATTATATTGAAACCAATTAGATATGCTGTAGTGTAAGTCTGCAACATAAAGAGTGCAGATAAGATCTATGAATATCAAAAGAAATCACTGAACAAATTTTTAAGGACACTTTTCCTTTTTTCTTTTTTAATTTTTTAAAAAGATTAATTTTGATATTCTTCTCCAAACTCATATGCTATAAGAGGACAAGCAATCATGATGCTCAAGACTGAAATAAGAATGTAGTCTATTTCCAGGGAGTATGATGCACAAGAGAGACAAGGGTCTGACCCTTCCCTCACCCCTCGCCCTGCTGTAAAGCGCTAATGTCAAATGAATGAGGAAAAGCTTTTGGGTGCTTAACTAAAGATACAACAATGAAAGACACGTCAAAGCAGGCACGTGTCAATCTGGATCTAAATCTTCCTGTGTTCACCAATTACATTTTGAGTGCAGGCCTCCTTTAGCTTTATATAACATGGAACTGTGCAGAACAACTGTTGGCTTCTGGATCCTAGAGGTCATCCTCGAAGCACACTGACAGTGTTACTGGTGGGGCCTCTTTTGCATAAAAATTTTTAAGTGAAACAAAATAAAGCTGCTGAATCAATTGCACTTGATCAGTGAGACAGTACAAATTCTCTTGTGATTCCAGCTGGTAATTAAATGAAGGATCAACCAATCAAACATCCACAAAAATTACTGGCACCAAAAGCAGTTGCAGCAACTTCACCTCTTAGGAATTGTCCAAGAGAAGATAACTTGCGGTCAAGTAGCTAGATTATGAAACCAGGCATCTGGAGACATATAGCCTCTGTGTCCGCATCTTGCACTGACTCACAGCCTGAGAGCTGGTGGGTCACATCACCTCATTCTGTCCTGAGAACAGAGGAAAACTTATTTCCCCAGCTTCCCACCGTTCTCTGAAAGTAAATGCGCATCACAATGAAATTTTTGAATTACAAGAGTCTAGACACTTCTGACAATTAATCCAAAAGAGCATTTCTAGCGTAGGTATCCCTCTTATAACCACATAATTATAAACATTACTGGAAACAGAGACTGAAAGTAAAATGAAATAGCATTTCTTGGTTAAAATAAATGCATAAAACTACAGAAACAGAATTTACACTATCAAGTTCAGTAAAAAGTTATGTATTTTTTTCTCCCTAACAATATTTGCTTTCCAAACTCCTCTCTCCCCTTTTTTTATTCTTGCTGTTGCAAAACAGATTTAGATTTTAGAGGTAGGGTTATTGCCTCATTTCAGTTACTTAAAAGAACTTCCTACTAGACCAACCTGAGGGGCATTTTTAAAAAATAAATTAACACATGTGCAGTTGCATGTTGTTCACAGGCTTTTGTTCATGTACTCAAACCTCAGCTCTTCTGGGCACAAAAATCTGTCACTATGTGCATTTCAAGTGTGCAGATAGTGATAAACGCAGAATATGACTCACCAAGTAAGTAGAGCAGACAATATTCCCTTATAAAGCATTGTTAGGCCAAACAGATGTGAGGAATCACTGGATGTTCTTAACCATTTTGGATTATGTTTTTCTAATTAACAAAACAAGACATAACTGATTTCTTACATTGCACACTAGGCTAAAAATAAAACCATTAAGCAAGAAAACATAATTCAGGGTACTGAAAAAAACAAAAAAAAAAAGTCAAAGCTGTTGCCTGTAAACTGCTTTTTTACAGGAATGAATTTTATTCTGGTTTTGATTTTGTGCGCCTGATGTCATTCATAACAGTATCCAAGTTATATGATTTGCAGAAGAAAGACTTTCTGATTGATATGACTGGAAATGGTGACTTAAATTGATGTCAGTCAAATACCTGATCTCCAAACACACTCAGATTTCAAAAGTCTAGGTTCAGATTCAGCTTCTACAAGAACTAAATTGATAGATCTCTTTGGCAGCACTTCCAATTCTGTTTCATGAGTCAATGTAAGAAATTAGATGGCTTTGATTTCTTGCAAGAAGAAAGGAGTTGGACAAAGTCACTTAAAGGAACTAGCCAGATAGAAATGGTCTGGCACGATTAGCTAAAAATAAACCTAGTATTAATAAAAGTGAAAATAATCAGAAGATCCACACACATATTTTTAATATTTATTAAAATCCTCTGGCAACACATTAACTCTCTTCTTTAATTTTAGTAATAGCCTGTCTTGACTGAAAGATGAAAGCATTTCTCTAATAGACTGAAAGGTTTCCCAGTTCTGTTCTAATTCAGAGTGCATCTATCTAACCTCTGCTGTACTCCTGTCTCTGCCTCACTGACTAGAGATCAAGAGTGAAGCCCTGGTGTTTTGTGCTAAATCTTGAAGTTCAGAAGTTTTCTGTGCTTTGCCACTGTTTCCATACAAACAAGATGTTTTCTCTCTTGGTGTCTATTCTAATAGGTGTGATCTCACTGTTCCTGCAATGGGAGCAGAAAGGTAGCGAAGAGAAGCAAGCACATCTGGGGCTCAGCTTGCATGATCTTTAATTTTTGCTCTCAAAAATCCAAATTAGTCTTTTTCCCTGAACTGACAGATACTGAAATACTCTCTGTGGGCTGTGAAGTAAGGTTCTCCCCAAGGATAAACATCGCCCCAGCAAAAATACATGCACTCCCTTTGACAAGGCGTCCCATGAAGAACCTGTTGGCATGTTCATTGGTTCTAGTGATTACAGGATCTTCTTCAACACAATGGGAAGAGCAGCAATAAATTCTTTTTCAGTTAAATCTTAACTAGCACACTTAAAAGATGGCTGATGGAGAGCAACATAACTCATTTGTAGTAAGTCCTACACTATTTGTCCTTCTAGTGAGCCAGGCTCCAGAATCTCTCTCTACTCTGGATACTTCAGAATCACCACCCACATTTGCAGACAGCTGCACAGCTTCTATTAGTGCCTTGCCTCTTACCTTGCCCCTCTGTTCTTTGTGTTTGTTTGTTTTGTTTCAAATGTTCCTCTCTAGATGAGAACATCTTTGACGTCAGACTCTTCAACCTACCAAGTGTTTCCATCTTGAAAATCAATAGCACTTTGTTCAAAGTGTTACTTAATGCAATCTTTGGACAGAGCTCCCAGTTCTCTATAACAAAGTTTTATTACGTATTGTTGGGAGCCTGAGACCATTTCCACTGGAGCTAAGAAGTCATGACAGCTAAATAACATGTTAGACCAAGTTGTGTTGGCTTCTGTAAATTTAACTCAACTCCAGCCTACAAAGCAGAAGTAAAGGGGATAAAAGGATTATCAGTGATTTCTGCTATGAAGCACTGGAACTTCTAAGTAAAAGGTCTGCTTAAACTTATTACTTTCTCGTCTTGCCTTCCATTTTTTCCCGTCCTACACCCTCTGTCATCATATTACTGAAGCTCTGTTTTCAACTTGATTTTAAAAAGGGCCCTCAGGAAAGTTCTGCAAAAGTGAGGTTTAGTTGAAAGGATGGACATACCTGTCATTAGAAGCAATGTTTTCAGAGAAGTACAACCAGTCTGATTGGTGGGCTGGATGAGCACAACTTCACTTCTGTGTCAGTAACAACAGAAAAGCCCATTTATGAGCAGTGACACTGCCCTCCAGGGACCCTGTTATTGTCTACTGCACCATGATCATCAGCTCCTTCTGTGGTGCCTACAACAGAAAGCCAAAACTAAAGATGCAAGAGCAAGGTCTGTTTCAGGGGTAAAAAGTACCAAGAGGCACCAAGACTTCATGCTAATGCAGGACCAAGAAAGCTGCAGAGTCTGGCTTAGACCTATCCCACACATTATGGAGGCCCAGTCTGTTCCTTGAAATAAGTCAGAGTTTCAAGGCACCTGCTCTGTAATGTTACTGCGTCCCACAGACTGCCCTGCACTGTTGATTAATGCTCCATGCGGATGCACTGGAAGGCTTCAGCTTTGTATCATGCCTCACCAAGCACCCGAGAGGTGATTAAGCAGAGCTGGCACACAGTCTGTCACATCTTACTGATTAATTACAGTGGCACACCTAAAACTTGATTGTTCCCACTCTATTTCTTTCTTTCTTTCCATACGTTGCTACTCTGGGGGTGTGATATACAACAACTTGATTTCATAGAGAGGCTGCACTGTTTATCATGTGAACATCATGAACTACATACATCAGCACTGCTCATAAGAGAAAACATAGCAGTGAAACGCTTTTTTAAACAACATCATCATTTCTTGCAGGTTCTCTACCTGACAGCTACTATTATTTTCTAAGGGAGGTGGCTGGCAGATAGAAACTTACATTTATATTATTTGTGATAGCAATAGGCTTCAGTCCTTTTCTCATTACTTTGTCATTCTCAATTCACCTTGCCATTTCTCAAACAGCAGATTTTTCATCACACAACGAATCCATCCAAAGACACATAACTAGAGTACCCAGACAAGTCAATGCTCTGCCCGCTCAATTTCTCAGAGAAAAATTGTGGGTGAGCTTGTGAAAAGCATGGCATGATGACAGTGCCCCAAGAGGTCCCTTTAAAAGTTAAAATAGAAGACAACGCCAGGCATTCACCTTTTGAAAATCCTATGCTGTTTAGGAGTCTTCAAGGCCAGACTCCCTTAGCACAAGTACTCCTCGACTAGATTTGTAATCTGCCTAGCTTTTTTTTTTCCCCCCACATTGACCAAAAAAAATTGGGGGGGGGGGATGGTGGAAGAGCGAGCTAGGCTGCTTACAAGTTAGAAGACAATGTTGGCCTGCTTCATGCAATTTCTGACCAGCTGGCTTTATGACCAGGAATCTCTTTCTGTAAGTTTAAAGTAGATGCCTGCCGTGTGTGTATTTCATTAGGTCTTGGACCATACCAGGCATTTTGTAAATGTAATTTAAAAATCAATATGGGCTTTGGAATGATAATACAATTAACATTAAATTGCTGAGTTATCCCTCTCTATTTTATATGAGATTGATCATTATATTTTTTTATGCTTAAATTAGTCAGATAGAGCAAATTACTTTTTATTATAATGGGCAATACATATGCTTCATTCAACTCGCATCTCTAATAGCTGAATAACGCACCTGCTGTTTAGCTAAACCTAAAAATTAATGTATTTTCTGCATTCCTTTCAAGTTTGTGTCTCAAGAAAAATAATTATTTTTCAAATACTTCAAGATGGGAACAGAACTTTATTGATCATAGAGAAGAAAATTTTTCTTCTCTATTTCCTTTAAGAACGTTTATTTTTTAGGAAAAAAAAAAAAAAGTAACAATTACCTTGACAACCTAACATGGAAAAGAGTTTATAATTTTAGTGTCATATTGAATTGCAGTTTACTTAGTAACTTGAGGGGCAGAGGAGGAGACATGGAATAAAAGCTTAATACAAAACCCTTCTTTTCCTTTTTGAAGTTTTTGTAAGTTTTCCTTGCATCTTCCTTCAATTGGTGTTCTGTTTTCCAGGTGAGAATTGGAGAACTGACTTACTGAAAAGAACTGAAGTGTCTGAAATCAGGAGTTTCATTCAAAACTACATATTTACCCTCAAAGCAATACCTAATGTTAATTTTGTTTCCATCAAGCCCAAGATGGAAATTTCGGCTGCAGCACGGGTAACTGCACTCACTTGTTTTTCCTCACTCAGTTTAGGAATGACAGCAGTGAAGATGTCTCAGAATACCGCCAGCCCTGTCCTGCACAGAGCTCAGTGAAACACCTCCTGCCCTATTTCCATGGCTATTCCTCTAGTGTTAGCTACAGAAAATGCTGTTCTTGACTAGATTTACCTATACAGTAACACCATCTTAAACTGAAAGACTAGTTAAATCATTTCCCATATAAAAGATAGCCCTTGCGTATTGAGAAGAGATCGAGTTGAAGACTTTTAAAAATATATCTACCGAGAGCCTTTCTGTTCCTACAGCATACAGCACTGACTGCACACTGACAGCCTGGGACGGATATTCCAGACTTTCTACCTTGAACATCCTACCTGTGTTCAGTTAGCTGATGTGGGATTATCACCTACAGCACACAAATTCCTGGTCACCAAGTCGGCAGGCTAGCTGGATGAGGAAGGAGAAGCTGGCAGAGAAAATAATCACCCAGAGCTGCAGCTCAGAACATCCTGCAAGGGAGCAGTCCTCAAAGCTCCATGGAGTGTCCAAGGGTCTCCAGGACAAGTACTCGCTGCAGTTTAGGTACAGATTTTATCCTATCTCAGGATTAGGTCCCAGGGTAATTCTAAGGATCAGAGAACAAGCAAGGGACTCGCAACTAAAAAAAGATGGGGCATATATTCTAATACTTACAAATTATTAGCTGAGCAGTGCAACATTGCAAAGAACTGTATGGTTCTGAAACTATTTTAATTGCAGCTGTGATGAAAACAGTCTAGGAATCCTTACTATTTTCTTTAGTAGATAGGAATCAAGGGAAATCCAAAGAACTGCTCATTTTGAATGACAACCGCAAATTTTAGTGAGATTAAAAAATGACATGGAAACGCTGTATCCCTGATTTTGAATTTCATGGAGAGCTGAAGTATCTTCCAATTGCATTTGTAACTACAGATATGAAATATCTGATATAAAGATAGGAAATAGTTTTTGGCTTAAATTCATTCAATTTCCTTTCAATACATTCATTTCTCTATAGTCCCCAAGCGTCTCAATTTCTACAATTACACCTCTCCACTTGGAAAGCTTGTTTTTGGTAAATTTAAGAGCTCTGACAGGGACATCAGATGTTGCTGTGCAATTACTGCCAGACAACAGTCTCTATCCAAGCAGGCTGCCAGATAACCAGAAATCCCAAGAAAATGGGCGCTGTAAATGTTTAAATAAATGGTAACTATAAATGTTTAAATAAATTGTACATTGTATACAAATGAATCCAGGACTTCTGGTCTAATTTGATCTGTGTACAGCTGGTCTATGGATAATCTAGATGAATCAATCGCTTTTAGTGCACGTGCACCCACAGGTAATCTCAGTACATTCACATAGAACAGATACATTTGTTTGTATCTGAGAAATCTTTCCCACTGCTCCACTTCATAGCCTACATCTCTGGTTTTGCCTTGCCTGGAAAAAAAGTCTGTAAGAGAAATTGAGACAAAAATCAATAAAATAAAATAAAATTCCAAACATGAAAACGCTCACTTCCTAATGTGCAACTCTATTTCCTTAAAACATTAATACACTAAGGATTAAATACATATATATTCTGTATTGCTACTGATATCAGCAACAATGCCAATTTATATCAAATATCTACTGATAGTCTCAACCATAGTCTGGCTGTTTTCATTCCATTTCACCTCATGCTCTTTCAAAGATTGAAAGTAAATAAAAAGGAATACACAGGTGCTGACCGTTTATTTCAGTTTTCATGTAGATTTTTCTTCCCAGGGGTGGAAGGGCAGACTTTGAAAACCCTACAGTTTTCATCTCTCGGATGCATCAATTTCCAGTAATAGCACTTTTGAAGAAGTCAAGCAAAGGAACGATTTTTATGCCTCATGAAGAATGCATTCCGTCTTAGAGCAGCTTCAGAAAAAAAAACCAGCTGCATTGTATTAACTAAAAAGGGAATAGGATAGAGTTAGCTCTTAGGACTAGGGAGAGTTGACCAATATTTCTACAAAAGAACCTTTGATAAAGCAAATACAGCATGAATAGTCTTACAGTAAGTTTTCTGCCAGGTTTTAAAGTGTTCCATAACTTTGATGAAAGAGAATGAATTTCTCTAAGTCACCCCCCTTTTATTTTTATTAATAAAACAGGATAACTGCTATCAAAGTAACCATCCAAATTGCATTAAAAAGCTTTCATGTGCAATCATGTTTTGGATGTTAAACATCACAAAAAATTCCAGCAGTGGCAGTAAAGAAGATACATAAAAAACTGTGGTGGTTTAGGTTGGGCCAGCCACTAAAGCAATGACAGGTGCTCTCTATTAACCCCTCTCCCTTCCCAGAAGATAAGGGAGAGAGACTCATGGGCTGAAAAGAAACTAAAACTACTCTAACGAAATATGAAACTAAAACTATTAACAATAAAAGGAAAATACAATGATAATAATAAGAAAATAATGAAATATATACAATATATACAAATAGGTACAAAACCAATATTGAGCTTCCAGAATGATGGTTGCATGACCAACAAGCACTGAGAAAGTCACAGACTGGACTCAGCAATGGACGGGAGATGGATTCAGGAACTGGACTGAGGTACACAAGGATTGGGATCAAAGGCAGACAGAGACCTCTTTGGATGCCAGCCATTGAAGAAAGAGGCTGACCCTTTGATCCCTCAGCTTTTATACTGAGCATGATGCAGATGGGATGGAATCCCCCATTGGTCAGTTTTGGGTCACCTGTCCTGTCCACTGCGCCCCACAGGTGTGACCCTTCTATGGTCTTCCGCTTCCGACCCTCCAACAGGGCAAATAATGAAGTTACCTGACCTTGGTTGTTATAGCAATAAGTATAAGCAAGAGCCTCTCTGCATACCATCCCTTGGTATTCACTATAAACATCAGGCATTATCACCGCCAGAAGCACTGTTTGAAAAACATACCGTTGATTTCACAGAGTACAGTTAGAAGAGACTGAACAGAAAAGTAAAATTACTGAAAAGGCAATTGGTTTTGTTCTACCTCAAACCAGGAGAAAAACATAGAAAAAATCAGCAGCTGCTGAGTAAGATTATAGGAATAGACCATCACAACTAGACAAGGACGCAAACTTAGTGTTTGATAAAATAACATCTTAGATCAGTATTAATTTCAAGGAACAGATTATTCAACAATTTTCTTTTATGTATTTACCCAGTTTGTAGAAGTGGGGAAGAAGTTTACATGCATGTAAAATGTTTTAAAACAGTAAAATATTAATGAACTATTACCTTTACTTGACATTTTGATTTCTTTTCTTCCTTGAGATAATCGCAAAGACTTCAAGAAATGATGAGATTTAGATCTAATTTCTATACCAAATAATCCATTATTCTTTTTATACAGGTGCATATTAGAGGTCAGAGTGAAAGATTTCATTTGGGCCAAGCTTATTACTATGGACCACTCACTTCTCACAGTCCTTACGGGATTCCAAGTTTGCCAGCAGGACCAACTTAAAAGAGACTAGATATTAGTGTACAAGACACCTAACAGCAAACAATAGACAACCAATCCTGTTAATGCCTCTCAGAATAATAAATTTCCGTTTTTATCAGATCTCTTTCCCGGGAGATTGACGCATAAATTGCCAAGTCCTTAAAAAAATCATGTCATTCCTTCCTGCAGTTATCATCCTACTGCACTGGAAAGGGTGTGCACAGTCAGAAATCATTTCAAACAGCACAGATTTACTTCTTGGACCTACCAATCAACAGACTATTTTTATGCTCCAAAGTAAGTATTTTCTCTTAGTAAGAACTTCCAATCAAGACTTAGAAATCCTTCAAGAATTGTGAAAGAAACTTCTAGAGCAACTGCTACCAGAGACTCAAACCAGATTTCTTTATTCAAATAAATCAAATAAAACCAATGCTAAAGAATCAGACTTGTTTCTAATAGATGTCTAACACCTAAGCAGGCTCAGAAAAAGGCTACAAAAACTAGTATATAGGCTTTGAAACACAGGCTGCCTGGATTATCTCCAAGACCAACAGAAGGCAGAAACCCATCCTTATGATCCTGGGCCCGGGAGGAGCATCTATAGCGCTGAAAAATAATACACTGTTGTCCCATCTGAGATGATTCCTCACTCAGAAGGGCAAGCGGGTGACCAGACAAAGAAGACAGAAGAACTGGTGCAGGAAATGACCTTATTGAGTCCCTGAAGCTACATTTTCTCTCAACGTACACAGCTATTTGCTTAATTAGTCAAATAAGTACTAAACAACTGCAGCATGAAGACAATCATCTTTGCTTTTACTATATAAAATTATGCAGTTCTCATGCTGAATTGCTCAGAACTCTGCAAAACCTGGTTTTATGAGATGAGATGGTTGAAACAAACAAAAAAAACCATAAATGACACTGGCAAGAGGTGAAAAGTTCAAAATGCACATTAAGGAATTCTGGTGCAGATTTGTTCACCTGCAAATACATCATCCAAATAGCTAACACAATTAGTAAGCAGAGGTCAGTCCTGAATTTACTGATGTGAAGGCTGGATACAAAAGCAACCTTCAGCACCACATATTCACTCCTGATCACTAGGACAATTCTCCCAATTTGCAGATAATTGCTCAAATATCTACAGTTAAGCTCAAGCTCAAATTTGGCCCTTGCAATTAAAAAAAAAAAAAAAATTAAAAAACCAAATTGAGTTGTCCAAAGCCATTACAGAATGAAACATTTTCCTGAAGTACTGAGGCAGGCTCAGACACCTCAGTCTCCAACATCATCTGCATCAGTAAGCAGACCTTCAGCACTGAGTCCCTTCCTGCACGTATCAGTCCTTGTTTTTAAATACATATAGGCCTTTTAAGTACTTGCTGTAGTTACTTGGTCAACACTGCCCAGAATTTGTAATATATACAAAAGCAGTTTCCCAAATTATGAGATATGGAATCCCCCTCTTAATTACAGCACCAGTTGCTGAAGAGCTTGCACCCTGAGGAGCATACAGACATCTTACTGTGCCCACGTTTTCCTCCAGGTTTTTTTAATAAACATTCACACAGTGACTTCCGTATAATTGAGTTTAGATGAATATGATTATGGTATTAATTATGAAAGGTAAGATAACAGGTTAGAAAGCCTAATTAACTCATCAAACTTCAGGTCTAGTCTACAGCAAATTGGCTGCGTCTCTTACAATTAAACGCTACTGTGGATTAATGCAATAATTGTAAGACTTTATTTACATAAGGCCTCAAATTACTTGTGCTAAAACTTACCAATCACTACAAACAGCAGATCTCCAACAGAACACCTCAAAACTACTGCTGCAACTGGTCTTTCCAACAAGCCATAGATGTAAGGCCTTTAAAATGGAAATGAGATGCAAGCAAATTAACACTACATATAATGTAACAAATCAATTCTGAGGTCACCATGGCAACTTCCATAACGTTAAGCATGAATAATGTGACAAAATAATTAAATATTGCTTTCATTGCAGTTATTCGATTTACTGTATGCTGAATTGTGACCATACTCCTTCCCCATAAAACTTCAATGAAATTTACTTCCGAGTATAATTTTAAAATCTCTAATTTCAGAAAGGCAAATACAATTAATGGTCAAAAAGAAAAAATCGGATCAGTGTGAAATGATTTTAGGGTGCATACTAACAGCTAAGTAATGTCCAGTTCTAAAAAACAACAAACAAAAACAACCAAAGTAAAAGAGAACCAGAGCCCCTACTCTTCTCTCCCTGTCCTCCATCAGCAATCTGAACGATTACAATTAAACCCAACAAAACCAACACCACATTTATAAGCTAAACTACTCAAATACAGGCTATCTGGTTAAAAGACACCTTTTCTGTTCTGATGGACATTTTCCTCTTCAAAGCTTTGCCTGGAGTGGTAGGCAGTGATGAACACATAGCTGACTGATGTTTTCTCTACACCATTCTCACTTTACCAAAAATGCTTCATGAATTGCTCATACAAGAGGTGGACTTAGCTTAGTATTTTAGACATTAGAAACAACAAAAGAAATAATCTTACTGCTCTGTCTGAAGTTCTCCGATGAACATCAAAAGAACTGATTAGTCCCTTTGATCCCTGTGTCACACTGGGACCTACTGAGAGTTAAGTCTTTTCTAGAGTAACCCTTTCTCTGAGTACAGGATAGGAACTCTCTCCCATGGACTAATGTCTATTACTGCATATCCAACCTCATATTCAGCTGCAGTAGAACATCTGTTTTCCTGAGTCCCTATGTTATCTAGTTCACATTTCTTTGCCACTATTTACCATTTTCCCAATAGCCGAAATTTCTCCATCTTTGTCATCGGCTTCTCTTTCAGTCATAGGTGAAAGTCTCAGCTTGCTCTCAAAGATCTTTATCAATTCAGTCCTCAAGTATTTTAATATTCTATGTTTTGAATAGAGCTTACGTATTTTTACTATTCCTCTTATGTAAAGAGGACAACTGGCAGATCATTAGAAAATACACTTCCTAAAAGCAAAGCATAAAAGTGCTTCAATCCGTTTCTTTGTTCTTGATAACCTTTCAAGTAGCTACAGACTCCCATTTGGGAAAAGCTGGCAGCACAGCCCCTCTAACAGAAGTCATCTGTCACTGGAAATGATCTTACAAATGACTAAAAATTCAGAGGAACACAGACGTCTGGTTATTCAGTGTTTCTTACCCTTAGCGGTTTCCTATCAACAACAACAAAGTACTGTGAAGGAATAGGATTTTCATCCAAAGCAGAGTTGGTAGCATAAGAGAAGTTGAACACTTTAAGAGAGCTTAAGAGAAATGGCTTATGCATATGGATTCAAAACTTCTTCAGATATTCTCCAGGTCTTTCCACCACGCAGTTTGTGACTGGTATTTCCTTCGTGTGATTACATGAAACAGAGTAACTTCAACTGTTCCATTATTTTTCCAAGATCTATTTTAGACCAACAGCCCTATCTTCTTGCTTTTAAATATTTACATTCACACCTAATATTTGCTTAGTATTTCAAACACTGATGAAAATCCATATTAAACATCTAGAACTCCGTTTTTTTCAACTCTTCTACAAGTTCTGGAATGATATCAAGAAGGGGGATTACTGAGTGAGGTTTCCTTCAATTTTTTTTCTGCAGTCGTCAGCTCCTGATTTATAGCACTCAGCATAAGCACCATGTTTCTTTCACTTAATACGCAGTTCTCATATACATTTGGCTGCACAACTTCTAACAAGGCTGCACTCGTACTACGCAGTTAACAGTTTACAATTAAAAAAATACTTCCAACTGTTTTGCCCTCTTTGTCAGCTGCAAAACTAGGGCTTTTTGGATATCTGAAAGCATTCTTAAATATTTAAAGCATCACTCACACTTTTTTCTCATTAAATAGTCTGTCCAGAGTGATTAGCCTCTATTGTTTTCAGATTTAGACGAGAAGCTCTTTGAAATTCCAAGTTCATAAGCTATTTGTTTGGATTTTATTCTGTTTACCAAAGCCATCTGAGGTCAAGTTTTGATGATTTCTACTTGCTTATCTGTGATTCTCTGTTCTGAAAATCAATTTCTCCTTATCTGCTAAGATCAGGTCTCTGTAGCTTTATGCCATGTCAGATACAAAATGGAAATAGAAAGTGTGCTTTAGAGCACTAAAAAATGTCAAGCACGTTTTGGTATTAGCTGTATGAAGTTTCTAACGTTATCACCTGAAGAGAAGCCCTGTAGTTAGGTAGGTTGTTTTTTTTCTCACCCAATTTTATCTGTGATTATGAGGCAGACTGGAGGCCTGAAGCAGTCCCTAAATTACAATCCATCTTGCACGTTATCTGTTATGACACTTTTCCATAAGCAATTAAAGATTGTTTATGCTTCTGACTTGTCATTTCCTTGAATGTGGTAATGTCTTTTTTGGTTTGGGAAGAAAATATGTCCTTCCTAAAAACCACTGCAACACTAATACAGGTTCAGGGTTTTTTGAGTGTTTCGGTCCTACTAACCATGCAACCAGACTGTGATAACACCAAAGTACAATTTTGGTTACAAATGGAAAATTACTATTTCTCTCATTTTTAACACAGACTCCTAGTATTGTTGTACAAGCTATTAAGAAAAAATCCTCCTTCTCTTTTTTTTTTTTTTTCACATAGCCATTTTTATTTCCCGACATCAAGATTTTTTTTACTGTCCTTTACATATTCCTGCTTCCCCCATAGACACACATTTTTCAGAAAACAAATCTAATGTGCTCTGACACTTTGAGTCTGTTGATATGGACACTATCCCAAAAGAACAGCAATTGCCCCTGAAGAGCATACAACACTGGCTCTCAGGGCCACACAGCCTCATATTGCACTAGCTACTCTCCAACTTGCTTCTGAGATAGCCTGCTCCCTGCCTTTCTTAAAATCACCCCTTCAAATCCTCACGGGTCTTTTATCCTTCCAGGAGAGGTACAAATCTAACCTCAGGGAACTGACTTGACACCTCCACCATCTCTAAACCTGTTTCTGACTGTTGGCTGATAGCAAAAATTTTGGAAAAGGCCACATTGCGTCTAACACTGCAGCAGCAACGATACTTGCCTAGCACCCATCACCTTGACTTCCCCAGTAATTTTAGGAAGTTTTCCCCCTTACATTATCTAGCCCTACTCAAGATATTATTAAAGCTTTCAAAATTTATAAAGGTCACATCACACACCGATCAAATTTAACTTACAAGTTTGTAATTCGCAGTGTTCCACACACACTATTCACCCAACACTTTGCAGGCATTCTTCTAATATCCAGAAAACAGAAAAAATGGCTACATAAAAAGCCATTTTTATGGCTTTTATGCTACATAAAAAGCACCCTCAGTGCTTCTGGGGTCTGCTCCTGTTCTTTGAATCACCTATACTTAAATAATCCATGGAGACAGAAGCATTGCCTTGCCCTGACTCCTAATTCTCTTTAGCAGTCTCAATACTATTTCTTTATGATGTATTTTTTATATTTCATTCAGAAGACATTATGAAGAGATATCTGATTTCTTTACTGTTATTTTCTTTATTGTTGATGTACTGGCAATGGACCTAGTCATCAATTCCTTCCACACAGCCACATTCTTCATTGTGGTCCCACCCTTTTCATTGAGATCACAGTTCTATAGGCCAGCTGATTTAAACGTCTACTCTTTCTGCTTAATGATTCAGAAAATAACCTCAGTGAAAAAAAATATAATACTTCTATGTAGTGCTCAGCTGAGGTGCAACTCTTGCACCCTTTTAAATGGTTCTCTGACATTCCAGTATGCTTTATAAAAGCAGTATTCACAATTTATACAGCAAGAAAGAAAAACGAGTACTAAAACTTCATAAAAAAATTGTAGATGTATGAAGTCGGCATAGAGACACATTTCACCCGGCCCTCTCATACTGGACAACGCTGCCACCTGCCTCCCTGCCTGCAGGAAGTTCTGTTCAGTTAGTATTGATGGATTTTAATAGCTGTTTTTAAATCCTCTTAAAACTGATTGTTCTACCGAGCAGATATTTCAGGCACACTGGACAGCTGTATTAAATATTTTTCTTTGGGATTTGATTACTTACAGTACATTGGACTTTAATGCATCATCCACTGTTAACTCTGGTTTGATAGTATCTTGGCTGGTTACAATCCAGCGTTATTACAACATGATTTGCAGGCAGCTGAGAGTAAGCTCTGGATTCTGCTGTGTATATTATCGGAAATTCAATGTTCCTACATATCATAGAAGAGCAGAAAAATTCCATACAACATACAGCTTTATCACACAACTCAGCTGTCAATAGGAAATATTATCTGAAAATAATGAATAAACACAATACATGCTAAAGCATGGATGCATGAAATAAAAACCATTCCAGCTGTAAAAGTCTTCGTCTGTATACAGACTGTTCCAGTGCAGATAACCAAGATGAATTTTATTGCATTAAACTCCCTAGTGAAAGTCATTTGCTTGGTTCTAACACTATTAATAAAATTGAATATATCTACTGCAGCATGAGGACACTCCAGAAGGAGGGCACCACCACAGTTCACCACTTTCAGATTAAGAGTGCTTCTCCTTACCATAAATATTTTTATCCTGCCAACTATCCCTTTATTTCTCCAGCTCAGTATTAATGTCAAATGTTGAAAATATTCAGATCCTTTGAAATTCTTTATAAAAGAAAATAATTTTACACATTTTTTTTTTTCTTTCTGAATACCTGAATTTATGCAAGGTCTGTCATGTTCATGCAGCACGTAGTTACAAAGCCTGTTTCTAAGTAGCTACCTTTACTCTCAAGTAACACTACTGAGTTACCAAAGGGAAGACAAAATTGATCTCTAGTTCTGAGGAGGAATGGCTGAATTGTTATTAAAAAATATTTTATAAAAACTTTTGTTTGTAAGCATATCAAGATCTAGTTACACCATTTCATTATATAATAACATCTGAAAGCTAGACAGACGTAACTTTCAAAAATTCTTGTAAAAATACTTTAATCAGGGAAATAGTAAATAAGGAAACACCTGATTCATTGATAAACTATCATAAAAGCCAACCAATTGTATTCTGTGAGGTTTTACTTAAACTGAAATGATGCTTTACCTCCTAATTTCCAAGAGCATGTTCCCTCCTGTGTGACAGGGCATCTCAATTGCAGCACTGCACTAATACGGCACAACTCTCACTATACTCCCAAAGAACAAAACCTCAGATTTTTTATATTAAACTATTTTCAGTGAGCATCGATTAAAAATAATTGGTCAGCTTACTATGAAGAGCAAAATTGTAATAAGAACCTATTTCAGGTAAAAATCAATAAACTGTACAGTCAATGAGAAGAGAATACAGGTGTTTGAGTACATTTCCATGAGAGCTTCTCCCTCCTCCCCCTCCAATATTATAACAATAAGTGTTATTATGCATTTGCCTTTAATTTATTTTTATTTTCAAATCTATTTTACATCTTTAAATTTAAGAATGTTGATGTCTTGTGCTGCAAGAGACATGAAATGGCATGTACCTGGAGTGATATTCCTTGACTCATACCCTGAGCCATTAAGCTATTGCACAAAAAAAAAAAAAAAAAAAAAGGATATATTTGATTTCATCCAGTTTCATTTTTAAAGAGCTGAATGAACCCTAATTGTTTCTCTTAAATAAAAAGCCCAGGCCTTCAAGAAGCTTGAGGCGTAGCTAAAAGCTGGCAAAAAAGCATCTCAAAATTCCAGGCTGAGGTTTGGGGGACTATAGAAGCTCTTTCAGTGGATTACAAGGCTCTTCTATCTCATTATTTTTCTCTTTGGCTACCTAAATGTAGCAGAGTAATACATCTCAGTATTCAGCAATCTATTGTTTTAAATCCTACCGTGTGATGCCAATACTCTCCAAGAGCCATGTAGGTAGTATAGGAGCTTTAATTAAATATTCTGTCCATCTATACTGTATGTTGAGATCTTGAAAATTCAGCTTTCCACCCCATTGCAGAAAACATATGGAATTGCTGCCTATCTGCTTAGACTTTGCTGTTCTGTGGCTGCATCCTTCATCAGGCATGCGACCACTTACAAAATAAAATGCTATGCTCAGTGACTCCCAACAGAAAGGAAAAAGCTTTCTGGGAAGCAAACCAAAAATGCTTCCCTTACTAAAATGAGTACACTTCACTCAGAAATATAAAGTAAAAGGAAACTGATAGATGATTTTACATATTCTTCATACATACATGTCTTACTTCATCACACATGCCTGTCCTGGATAAACAAGGTAGTGGGGGTGCTGCTATAAACTCATAACTCAACAACTGAAAAATAAACAGGAATGGGTTTTCTCCCAAATTACCACAGCAGGAATCAGCAAAGAAGTAAAGTATAAAGGTGCTTAAAAGTCACAGCCAAGCAACAATGCAAATGTTTCTAGAGTTTCACTTTAAATAGGACTTTATGTGAACTTCGAAAAAACAGATTTTTCTGAAACAAACAGTACCAAAAGAAGCTTGTCATTCTTCATACTCTAGAGGATTTACCACCTCTACAGTTTTAGCAAGCCCCATTCACACTGAATTAATGGAATATTTATAGAAAACAAGGTTGCTAGGCAGTGAAGAGAAAACATTACGATCTTTATAAATTTAGAATTTTTATGCAAAATTACTTTGCCGCATTAAAAGCTGTCTAAAAGCAATAACATACATGCTCAAATGCAAAATAACTAACCACCTAGTTTTCAATGTAGATTTCACAGGACAGTGCATCAAAGGAGTGAGCCTACTTCAGAAAAACAGTGGGAATCTGGTATTGCCAAAACCCTTCATCTGTGTATGCAGAAAATTTTGCAGAAAAACTCACTAAAAAATTATTTGCCAGCAAATGTCTCCAAATTAGTATTTCCACAAACAGTCTATCTTAAGTGCATGTCAACATTTGATTTCTTTTTCCCTAAAAAAAAATAAATAAATAAATTGACACTTATAGAAATATTAGTTTTCTTTTAACAATCTAGTTTTTCAGAGCAAAGAAATTTCTAAGGAGTGAGTGCATCCAAGCCTTAGGGATTGTCACAACTAAACCACCCCTCCCTTATGAACCTTGTATTGGTATTAATGAGATGCAGAGGGAGTTATATTAAGATTTCTTGCAGCCAAAAGGGCACATCAAGCTGCTTTATTGCTCTTGGAGAAGGAATAAGACATATTTCATACATTCTCCAAAAGGATACACACAGGTTTCCCATGTATCGAAAGTACTGGCTATACTTTATGACTAGGGTAGTATATTAACAATTTCCAGCCCTCAAGAATGCCTGCAAGAGGAAGGACATCTTAGCAGAAATAACGTACTTTCATATTTGTCATTGAAAAGGTCTTCTCCCATTCTTGCAGCCCCTTCTAACTTGACCTTTAAATTTTCATCTCAATGCTAACAGTGTTCTGCCTTAACTCACACTGAGACAAACATGCTCAAGTCAGTAAGAGCTGTCTTGGACGAAAATGAAACTACTCAGTTTCTAGACCATTGGCTTCACAGTGATTTAAAGCAAAGGAAACAGTCCAAGAATCTGAATGCCTACAAAGCAGCTTACCTGGAGAGTAAAGCAAACAATAAAGATTTACCGTTGAACAGTTTGGCTTTATCCACCTGTCAGATGTCAGGATCTGCTGAAATTATTAAACAAATAGCTGGCTATTCAACTGAAAATAGGTAGTTCCTCAGTTACTTTGTTTTCTCCAGGAGGAATGAGATAAGACAACTCTTCCATCTTTCACCTTCCACATTCCTTCCAGTTAATTTTCTAGCAAAGGAGGGCCATTACCTTTCCTCACAAGTACTTGCATGGAAGTACTTTGAAGTGGGATTTAACTCTGGAGCTGCCCCTGCTTTAAACAAGCCATTTGTCCCAAGCCATTGTCCCAAAATTTGTCCCAAGCCATTTCCAGAATTGCCTTTCAGCCCACATCATTCTATGCTTCTACTTAGATTTACAGGTAGGATGCTTCTACTTAGATATACAGGTACATAGGATGCTTCTACCTGTAGTAGCCATATCAAACATCACATAAATCTTTCACTCGGAATCTTTCCAGAGTCTCCTATCACCTATATAACCTTACAGATACATAACTTATCCTACCTATAGCATTCTTATAGTGTATGTACTATATCACCTCATATAGTAGAAAAGATTTCAAATATTTTTCATGTCATTTAATGGGACCTGTCTTCAGGTGACAGTAAAACTACCTGATTTGTCAGGGAGATGGTGCTCAAGCTCAAGAAAGCACATTCCTCCACAAACCAGTCATACTTGGTTCATTTGTTTACTAACAGTTTACATTTGCCTTTGATATTTCATCCAGCATAATTTGATAACAAATAAAGTTAAAAAAAAAACAACCCACACACCAAAAAACCCTCACGCACATTATCACCACTGATAGTACTGCTTTCATCATCTCTAACTTACACAAAAATTCACAGGTAAATGAAATTCTAAACATTTCAGCTTTGACAGTAAAGGCTTCAAATACTGTTCACTTGACTCTCTGAAAGTGAGACTTGCATGACAACAGTTTTCAGCCTCCTTATTAAAACTTGGCAATTTCCACCAAATTTGAAAAAGAAGTAGAAATTAAAGTTTAGGGTTTCCATTGGGAGGAAAAGCAGTGATGTGATTCATTCTAGCTAGCCTTCGTGGTTGAAGACAGCAGAGAGACCAGTTGATCAACCAGCAACTATATTGCTTTGAAAAGCCACAGGATATATTGCCTCTTGCTGAATCAGTAGCTCACATGAAGGTAGGTAAGGAAAAGAGCTGAAAATACTGTAGCAAGGAAAGAGAGGACACGGAAGGCAATTGGGCATTAGATGATATAATGAAGACTACAGACATTCATTGAGGAGGTGAACACAGGGCGGTGCATGGAGAGAGGAAGAAACTGTAAATGAGATTTGATTACTGCAGCTAGTGTGTATAGGATGAACTGTAAAAGAAAGCTTTCATTTGGTTTATTACTCAATGATTTCTTCATCAATTTTTTTCTTATTAGATACAGAAACCAATAAGAAGTTTCTGCATCTAAGATGCGTAAACCTATGTTTGTATACAGAGATGTGTGTGTGCACATAGATGTGGTAAATTCCTTCCACTGTTGGCAACATGGAAATGACAGCATATTTGATGTTCTTTAGAGATATATGCATGCATGAGATTTTCCCAGAAAATAATTTATAAATTCACTACAAACAGTGTAAACCAGGGCTGAGCAGAGATTACAGAGTCTGTATAGCAATGCAGGAGATTTAAAGGTGCTGTGGAGATAGCAGTTTGTTCTCATTCCTTCTGCTCAGAGCCAAAAAGAAAGATTTAGAAGAGCAGTAACTTAGTAGGATGTTAGGTAAAGAAATATAAAGTGGGGTGCTAAATAGGCCGTAAACATTAGGGAAGAATACTTAGGCCCACTCCATAGCATGCCTATGCATTGCTGTGAAAAAGAACTAGCATAATGTCAAGATGTTTTCTTCCCAGGGCTGAGGAGCTATAGGTTCCCAGGTCTTCTACAAGAGTACACTGCATTTCCTACAGTTGTTGGTTGGTGAAAACATATTCCAGCTAATAGAAGCATAGATACCAGGTGTTAGACAGCTTCTGTCAAAAACCTTGTTCCTAGTAAGTTAACACAACCTTTAACTTGTCTATTAAAGTCTTTAAAAGTCTTTTTAAAAAAGATTATTTCCTGAACAGCAGAAAAACTAAGATAATGTGTATGGCAAGGATCACTTTAAAGGAATAATATCTCAACATTCTTGCAATTACACTAAGGAAGGAAGGAAAGGCAATCGTACAAATAATTGAGCACCTTCAAATTATTAAGCAATTAAAGCAGCAGCAACGTGCTCAGCGTCATAGAAACAAGTACTATAAACAAAGACAGCTTTACAAATGTGGAGTTCAAGTCACAATTTTTAGCTGGGATGTAATTGCACATACATTATTGCAGTTAGATTTGTTTAATCATTCCTCCTTTCTACACAAGGTATCAGGAGGATTAGTTATTCCTGCACTGAGCTTCTTGTTATGATGGCAGATGCAAACACCTAGACATTTAGCTTTGTATAAATCCTGTAAAGCAGCTATTACTGCTATCTCTGCATTCCAGGACACACAGCACAGCCAGCAAGTGAGCACTTTATGGTCACACTGAAGCTATTTCACAGACAAGAACTGAATACGGAACCTTCCAGCTCCAGTTTCTGTGCCTCAGGTCTGACCTCTCTGCCTTCTCCTGTGAATGTTAGGATGACCCCACTATTCATCAGGATAACAGCCTGGAGAGGTGATCAATCCAAATGATACTGTATTTTACAAACATTCTGCTTTACTCAAATAGTTATGACCTACAGGTATATCGTCTTCCTACAACAGCAGGATGTCCTGACTTTAATCCTTCATTTCTGGTCAAAAACTGCTGTTCCAAGAGAATAAATCATCATGGAAAGACACTTGACTATTTAAAAGCATTAGTTCTGTTTGTTCTTGAAGACTGATGAGAGGTCATCTGCACTGCCACCCACAATCCATAAGGCTGGGTGTACACTGCTTTGTGACATCAGTGTGACTTTGCAGTCTCTTCCTTCGAGTCACCTTGACTTTGTTTTAAACACATTGTTTTATTTTTTGCTTCCCTGTCACCAGTATAAACAGCATTTAGAAAAAAAAAAATTGATGAGCTAAGATAATTGACCAGAATAAATAATAGGACTAAACACCTCTATTGTATAAAGAGATTCCAACCACATAATCCAAATATTTACAAGCCAGGATGAGTCAAAGTTAATTTTTCACAGATACCTCTATAAAAGGGCAGTTTACAGGAAAGATTTGAATACTAAAAAAGTTCCATCCTTGCTAATTGTGTTTGGAACACACTGTGGATGGGGAGAATAAAACTCTTGGAAAAAACAGAAAGGTACTCACAGTGTAACACAGCTGAATTCACAAAGATGTAAAGCAATTAAAAGTCACATTGGTATTTGAGAGGGAGAGAGAGATTAGACACCCGGAAATATATTTAATGTACTGAAATTCCAGGGAGAAGCCTTTGACCCATTTTCTGACTACCAAAACAAGCCATCTTTCTATGCATTTCATCAAAACTGGAACAATCTCCAACTGAGCTCTACATGAACAAAATTTTATCAGAATAACTCTGAATGACTACAATGAATGTCCTCATATGTATATTTTGCAGCTGATTTAACATCCTCCTTGCTTCCTCTGAATGTTATAGTTAGCACCACAGCAGTCAGGATTGCTTGCTGTAAAATTTACCAGCATTATCTTTGTTATATCAGGTCATTATCTTTGTTGGCATATAGAAAGGTGTCCTTCTTGTCATTGGTGAAAGACAAAGCCATAGCAGTTGCCACATAAAGAAAGGAAAACAAGCAAGAGGTAAGAAACAGGGTTGAATACCTTTCAGGGGTGCAAAAGTCTTGTGGGAAAGCAGCAACTTGTGAGAGGAGGAAGAAAGGGAACTTGCTAAACAAAGCCCATTCAGAAAACCAGCGGGAGCAAGCAATGTTTCACTTCATTGAAGAAATAACCTCATGATTTCATGCCTGATTAAAAAAGGAACAGTGCAAGTGGCTCAAGGCTTGGGGTTCTCCTAGGACCTGCTACTTGCTTTGATTAAAGAGGCACAATCACCCACGGAACAGATCCATGGGAAATTTCTTGAACTTCATGAAGAACAGGCACAAGGTGAGTCTCTAAGGCAATTTTAACAAGTAAATTATTGCTAAGATTACCAGCAATTACCAAAAATAGGAATTTAGGAGACCAAATTTACAGGTGTGGAATCACCAAAGCAATGCAGGAAGTCACAACTTTGAGTTTTACAGGTTAAGTTCATGAACATTTTCCTCTTCTGGATACTACAGATGTCAATACTTTCCAATATGTAACTCAAACCATATACATCTATGCTGCTCATGCGACCATTAAACTGTTGATGAACTACTCTCAGGCATCAGATGCCTTTATCAACAATTTTTTTTATTTATGTTTTTTAATAACCTGCAGAATTTTCTTGTGTCTCAGTATTTTCTTGCACAGCCTGCTTTAATACCCAATGTTGTTATTTGTTTCTCAAGAGGTACTGTGTGATTTTGATATATAACTATATATCATTACTCCATATCACAACTTAACTGAAATAGTATTTTTTTAAAATAGAGTGTATAAAACAAAATTCATGTAATCCTTTCTTTCATGTCTCTATAACACAGAAATAGCAGTCAACTCAAGACACACAATTTTCAGTTTTCATGTTAAGTATACAGCAGTAACTCTTCATTCAAAATACCATTTTAAATTGTTCTTAAAAGATAAAATGCAGTTGTCCACCTTGTATTTAGCACAGAATAAACAGATGTTTAAATTGAATGGTATGAAATTAATCTATTTTTAATTCATTATTTCAGCCCTGCCAGGAAAGATCACTGAAAGATCACTGGAGAAGCTAAGTATGGCAGCAGATGCTGACAGACACAAGTGTTCACAAGCAGTGGCTTGTTCAGAAGGTTTTAGCACAGTGCTTCAGTTATCCACCTTCTGGATAAAAGAGGCATCAGTGGTTCTCAAGTTGTCCATTAGATAGTTTAAACAGAAGACGCAGATGATTTTTACTGACTGCAAAACATCAGCCATCTTGGTTACTGACAGAAGACATCACTTTTGAAATACCATCACACACAGCTCCTTAGCGCATAGGGCAGAGAGATGTAAAGCATCCCTGCCCATAGTAACATTGTTTTGCATTCACTCTGCCTAGTTTTCCCACACGTTTTTTTCCCAGCAGGAAAAAAAAAATCATTAAAATCTGAAAACATATCTAGATAACTGGTAGCACGCGTCTGTGCAACCAAATCTGGAATGGCCTTGCATTCATCTTTTCATATGTCATTTACTCTGTGAAATATTTAATAAGTACATCCCCACAAGTTTCCTTTCCTTTTAACCATCCACTCCTTGCTTTACACATAGATAGCTGGGAGATTGTTTTACCTCTGCTTTCCTTCACTCATAGAACTCATAGATCACACTCAGTACTTCACATCTATTCTGAGGAAATTTTTTTTAAACCTTAGTTTTAAGTTCATAAAGCAAAAGATAAAATAGTTTGAGTAGAAATTTCCATAAATCTTTCAAAGTTTCCTCAAGGTTCTCTCACACTAAATTAGCTTTCTTCACCCCAATGACTTAATCTGTCAGTTCAGTATCCTTTCAAACAACTAGGTCAGGGACACCCTGAGAATGAACCACAAACAGCAGATATTCTTAATGGAACAGTTTGCTGAAGAATAAAAGTAATGGCCAGAGCTCTTCTATAATAAATTCATTTTCTCCTTTAAAAAAAAAAAAAACGACAAAAACATCTGATTTGAATCTTGTTCTGGTCAATAATGCATGACAATTGCTTACACATTTTGTACACATATCATGAGGTAGAAATTTAAGGATGGGAGGAATTTTGAGCGTACACCCCTCTCTCATAAAAGCCACTGGAAAAGCAAATAAACTCAACTTAAACATAATTTCAAACCACAGTGAGAAACAATCAACGCAGTTATTCACAAAAGACTTTTCTCGTTTCTAAATTATGTTCTATAAGATGAGTAGGTTTATTAAAATGCCAGTCCCAGAGGAACTACAGCCTACATTAGAACTTAAAGACCAAAGTTTTTCTTTTTAAAACAGGAAGAAATCTGTTTATCTCAAACTCAGTTATAGAAAAGCTATTAACATTTTAAAAGCAAGAGGTTATTTAAGAAGTTGCATCTCACATAAATTTGGAAAACCTAACTTTCCAAGTAAATTTACCAAGTCAAGATCAGCTATTTCAATTTATTGTTATTTATACTGAGAAATTTGTTTTTAATCCTTTACTACAGTAGTCTATCCCTCCAAAGAACAATACTAACAACAAAAAGAGCTTCCACAAAGTTAGTGAGGATACTCTATTAAATTAGCTGCAGACTAAGAATCATATTCAAAAAACACGTCTTGTTAAACATATTTTACTCTGACCTTATTCAGCAGGTAAAGAGCCGTGCATGGCATGGAAAACATGACAGAAGACTGATGCAAGTAAAATTGTCAATTTTAAGCTGTTTGTTTAAGTTTCATCACCTTCTCTCCACTACACCAACAGATGACAGTGGTCTTGCCACCTAGGAAAAAGTTGAAAGGAAGCAAATTACTCTCTGTGGTATTTCATGTGATACTTTGTAAGGTTGAAGCATGGAAGAGAAGACAGAGGTAGCAGAGGGGCAGATACCCCCAAGAAAAGTGTTCTAAGCCTTACAAATTACAATCAGTACCATCATTTTACTTGGACTCTGATACAGAAACTATCTTGCTCTCCATATCAGCCCCCCAATGAGTCTTACACCACCAGAACAGATTGTAAATATCAAATTATTCCTTGTTGTACCAACTGGCATTATATTTGATCAGTTCCAGTTTTAATTGCTTTCTCTCACATAGTTTCTCTTTTGGGGCACATCCCACTTGCTGTAGGATTATTCTGAAAGTAACTCCTGCACATCAAGCCTTTCCCCAGGCGTTTTCTTTCATTTGCAAGCTCCTCCTACACCATCAAACTCTGAAGACTTTGGTTACTGTACCTTCCAGGTGCTACAGCTCCATCTCATCCGCCACACGTCTCAGTAGCAACTGTGACACGTGCCAAGTTGAATCTATAGCAGATGTGGTGTGTCATACCCACACGACACAGCCCGCGAGGGAACAGGAAAGCCCAGCACTTTCAGGACACACTGCACACCACACTGTGCACAGGCCACCTCTGCAATTCATACATAGTGTCCACGCACAAACACCTCTGGTTTTTTCCTAGGCAGAAGGAACAAACCACTTCTATCTTTGCTACAAGTCACTCACTTAGTGCACATAGGTGTAACGTGCAAACTGAAAAAAAAACCCCACTATTACATTGATTGTCCCTAGCCTTCCTCTCAACACGCCATAATAGTTATCAAAAGAGTCTTTCAAATTACCCATACCTTTAGGAGAAGGAAAGGGGGAGGAGAAATGAAAAGGAAATAAAAGAAGTATGCATAATAGCTGAACAAGTGCATCAAAAGACCCTAATCAATGTTCCCAGCCTAATATAATATCGGCAATATTTATCAGAAAAGCTGTATTTCAGCTCCCAGCACAAGGTAACTTATGATACCTCTGCTTGAAGATTAGACATTTTTTCCTTTACACTTTCACTGACTGAAACATATTTCTGCAACTTTACAACCTTTACAACCCTTATTAGGAGAAAGAAGTGATATTTAGCTTGCTTTTTGAAGAAAGCAATGGTAACTCCCATTAAGGATGAATCGGTCCCAAGGCTGCATAAATGACTTCGTCTCTTAAAAGAGTCATGGGACAGGACCCAAGATTCAAGATTCATTCACTGCATTGATCATAATTTTTAAACTGCAGGTCTTGCAGGGTTAAAAACTAAATAATCCTCTGCTCCCCAGCATGAGCACTCATTGCACTCTGTTAGACAATTTGTTGTGCTCACTCCTTTCTGCAGGTTGCTCACATCAGGAGACAGCCACACACTTCTCTTAGTGAAATACTCCAACTCCAGACAAAAAGTGTTATGAGTGTAATATTGTTTAGAATGAGAATAACCTATCACAATGTACCTAGTGTGTGTGTGAAGGAAACAATTCAAGAAAGCTGACAGTAATTCAGACTACATATTTCAGAAAATCACTGTTATTTTAAACTGGAGGGTTGATCATTTTGAATACAAACCAATCCAAACCAATTCATTGGAAATAGAATCAGGTCTCCTATCACCTGGAGAAAACATGCCTGCCCATATACAAAATGTGTGCTGGATGATTTCTGATACCTATGGCATGCACTCCAGTATGTACTGTAAAAGTCACCCCCAGGAACTATGTTCCCGTATACACCTACACCTGTTTAAAAAAAAAAAAAACAAACAAAAAAAACAATAATCACCCAGATTACAATTGCCAGACTTTATCTTGGACAATTATTTGGCTTCTGATGCACAGCCAGAAATTGGGAGAGGAGCTGTACAGGACTGGAGAGATTTTGCTGAGACAGAGAGGGAACCTTTAACATCCACTGCGTCCCCTGTAGGGCCCAAGGTACTTGCTTGACCTCTGTTCTTCCAAGTGGGCATAGCTCAGTTCAGATCACCTTCATTCATAAACAATGATCCAATTAAATATGAAATCCTTTTCCAGCAGCATTCTACAGAAGATCTCAAATTTTTTTTGGTATTCACTCTTTGCTAGTGATGCAGTATCTGGATGCTTGTTTTCATTAGCTATAAGTCTTAAACACAGAGAATAATTTTAAATTTGAATTACAATTGAAAATTGTAACTTGGATAACAGTTGAATCAAAAAATTACCTCCATTTTCAACATTAATATCTGTAAAAAAATACTTTAAGGAGGCTGAGAGGTCCTTGAGCTTGACCACCATGCCTGAGTTTTGTTTTTTAGGGTTTTTTAGTGGAGGACCTGTGATGAAACTCAGTGTTTGGGCAGGTTTCTGATAGAAATATAGTCACCAATGCTGTTTCAGTTTATAGCATCCAGGTAACTGAATTATCATGAATATGCATTCAGATTTCTGACATAAGTAATACGTGAAGTTTCCAGGAGAGTTTTCCTGCAAAGACTGATTGTACAGAATGATATTTTATATTAGTATCACTTGGAAAAAGTAAAACACCCCTAAGAAAATGTCTTCACCATATTTCCCAAGGATGCTATACCATATATGACTTCATGTGCTTCAGCTTTATCTTGTTTTTTTGACTGTGGCTGAAAGCAGGCAATAAAGTACTTCTCAAAAGACTGAGCTGGAGAAGTCATGCAACAAACAAGTCTCAGCTACAACATTTTGAGAAAGCAGTGACTCTCAAAACAGAATCTAGACTGCTGCTTTGCAACCAAGGAGGTTTTTTGCACCTCCAGAAAAGAGCAAAGTCTACACCGCTCATACATGCAGGCAAGTTCTATCCATGCCTGACATGTTTGGAGGAGGTGCATCCACTTTTTTCAAAGACACCAGCCATGTAGCTAGCCTAGACTTAAATTAGAAGCAATTGTTTATTATAAATCCCAGCTCCTTGTAGGAACTTTTCAAAAAGCCATACTATGCACTGAATACTACAACTAAATACATTTAGATTTAGTCTTTCAGTTTACACAATTCACCTGTCAATCGATATGCATGAAAGGCCATAAGGCTTTAAAGATACACGTAAAAAAGAAAAAAAAAATAAATCACACACAGTACTTCTCCAATCCAACTTAAATTCCATAACCACAAAATGTGCATGGTCCTCCCAATTCAATCCCATACAAATAACAAGTTTATTAACCAGAATCCTATGTCAAATGGGAGCAAATTCTACAGATGTGGGTCAACCACCAAGGTAAACTGACTGAAACATGGCACTTACCAGACTAGTTCCTCAAACTGACAGTTAGAAGACATCACATTTTGGTATGTTTTATTTTTTATGTTAAAGGACAACCAACGTAACATACACAATAGACCTAGACAATTTTTAAATACTACATATTACTGAACATTACTGGAAGCTGGAAGTTGTTCACAAATTGCAAGTGAAAAAATTGCAAAACAATTCAACTTTAAAGTTTTGAGCATCACTTGAAATAATTCCATTTATTTATTTTTGCATTTAGTATCACCGATGTAACATGGATAACTTAAACTGCGCTGGTGGGATAGGAAACATTACCTGTTAACTGCGAACTTCCTTCTTCTCCAGCTGCGACCCCACAAACATCTGAATGATTAACATGAAAGATTCTCTCCCAGCACACTGCAGTACAGCGCAGAATACTATGCTAACTCAGGCTCCACAAAGCTAACTGGAGTTAAATACCTATCAGGGAATAATATATGAATAAATCATAGAATTGCCTAGGTCGGAAGGGACCTTTTAGATCATCTAGTCCAACCATCAACCTAACACTGACCAAAAGCATCACTAAACGATGTACCTCAGCACCACATCTACCCATCTTTTAATTACCACCATGGATGGTGACTCAACCACTTCCCTGGGCAGCCTGTTCCAATTCTTAATAACCCTTCTAGTGTAAAAAAAAATTCCTAATATCCAATCTAAAGCTCCCCTGGTGCAACTTGAGGCCATTTCTTCTTGTCCTATCACCTGTTACTTGGGAGAAGAGAGCAAACCCCCCCATCACTACAAGCTCCTTTCAGACAGTTGTAGAGAGCAATAAGGTCTCCTCTCAGCCTCCTTTTCTCCAGGCTGAACAGCCCCAGCTCCCTCTGCCACTCCTCACAAGACTTGTTCTCCAGATCCCTCACCAGTTTTGTTGCCCTTCTCTGGATACACTCCAGCATCTCAGTGTCTATTTTTGTAGTGAGGGGCCCCAAACTGGACACAGTACTCGAGGTGGGGCCTCACCAGTGCCAAGTACAGGGTGAGGCAAAGACGGCATTAAATACCTCAGCCTTCTCCTCATCCTTTGTCACTATGTTACCACCTTCATGTGATAAAGGATGTTAATGCTAAATAAATTAAGTATGTACTTCTAATCATACCAGAATCCACTTGCCCATTTTACTTCCCAAGAGAAAGGGCTATAACATCAGAGGAAATAATTTTCAGCTTTCTCAGAGATAGCTTTGAGACATGTTGGTTGTCACTAGTACCGCTGACAAGAAACTTTTCAGAGCTGAAAACTTTTAATTTCCACCAGTCTTCCCTGAAATTCTTCCCTTCAGCAGGCACACTAAGATCATTCAGAGATGCATTTATCACACCTAATGATCTTCTTCCTGGCATTCAAACTTTCTTTCAGCTTGAACTGGTTTTCTTTGAGGAATACAGATGTGACTAAAAAACAATATATCTGTTCTCCACAAGAGATAAATTAATGTGAAATCAAATACTATTGTTGTTAAGCTGTCACATTTAGTAGCACCCTCATTTCATACTTTCAGGATCTGGCTTGGATAATAATCTGAATATAATGTAGTATCTCACAACCTGTTCTTGCAGAATACTAACGTGCTCCATTCACAGAGCAGCACAGGGCATATGTAAGTGCATGCTTTGTGGATCTTGCAATTTCCAAAGGCTAGCAGTGAAAAGAGACATTCCACTGGGAAATGTCTTTGTATGGACAATATCCTATAAATTTCTGTAGAAGCAGTCAGGGAGCAACCCTTTTTATTGCTTTTAAAGGGATGTGTTCACTGCAGCCAGAAGTCTCCAAGTGACAGGATAGAAACAGAGATTAATTGCCTTATCCACTCAGGGGGCAATTCCCTTTTGGGTAGTACCATAAAGCTGAGAAAGTTTATTGATGGAGCCTGTGTTTTTCCATGGAAACACTGCTAGTTTCTTTGCAATGGACTTAATCAGCTGAACAGGGTAATTTCAGACTGGCATTTTACTAGTTGGAGGAGTTAGAAGCGGAAGCAATGTTTCTACATCAGGAAAGAGATTTCCCTATTAATCCACATATGACTGTGTAGTCAAGTCTTTCATCAGTGAGTTAGATGAACTTAGAAGTTTCAGGGCTTTAATGAAAAGGTGGCTTTCCTTTCACTCCAGACACAGTTTGGGGTTTTGTTATTGTTGTTTGGTTGTGTGTTTTGGCTTTTTGGGTTGGAGAGAAGAGGGGGATTTAGGAGGATATTTTGGCCTTTTATAGGTGCATAGCTATAATTTTGTTAACTTTGAAAAAGCAATGGAAGATGGTATGCAGTATCCGTAGCATAGTCAAATCAAATAATGCAATCCTTTTTTTCTTTTTTTTAAAAGAATATTGAAAGGTCTAAGAATTGGTGCAAACCTCACCAGCCTCATAACCAAAACAACATACTCCTTTCTCATACCATGGGTCTGATCGGCTTCCAAAGCTCAGCAGCTTTGCACACAACGCCATAATGAAATCAGAACTGGAAAATATTGCACCAGCTCAAAACAAAATGAAAAAGGAAAACAGTTAGTCTAAGTATTTCTCTGTATCTCCTTTATCTTCAAGCAAATATATTTTAAATATGTTAACCGATTTGATTGTGCAATATAACAGATTACTGAAAGTTCACATTATAGAAACAAGAGTTAAACACCATCCTCGTTTATGGTATTATCAAACTGCTGACGAGTGAATCCTGGGTAGGTTTTTCTGATTATCTGTAGTGCAAACCATGATTTCTGAAGAGATCGCTACCTGCAGGTAGTAAGCCACATGTATTCACAATTCAGGCCACTTCTTTAACCTAAAAATAGCGTAATGGCCTAATAAACTCCACTTAAATTGCTTCAGAAGGGCCCAGCTTGGCAAGACTTGCTCCATAGCAAATATTCAGACTGTTAGGTAAAAGGAAAACTTGGCAATATTAGAATTTTACATAAACCAAGCAAGGCATATTCCTCCTTAAGCACCAGAAACTACCTTAAGATCCCACATATGGATCAAGATTAGTTTTGAAACTGTGTAAAGCACAATGGCTTTGCAGCGTTACTCTAGAGATCAGCATTTACTTTTGTAATGGGCTGTAAGTATTCAGGCTTCATAATCAGGGGTAAGATTGACTCCTGCTTTCTAAACTGCCTCTGTTCAACTGATGAAACATATCAACAAAATCAGCATACATCAGGAGGTCTTAAACTCCAACTAAGTTCCCCTTGCCAGATTCTCCTTCATTCACCATTGAACATGTTATAACGATAAACCAGTGAATAGTTAATAGAGTTATATAAAGGACAACGGGAAGGGAAAGCCTTGGACTTTCACCCGTTACTAAACTCATTACAACTCTCTGAAGTGGATTAAAATAGCACAGAAAGCACCTTTGATCCTCTTTCAGTCACAGAAATGACCTTTGAATTTTATTGTGTTTACAATAATCTTCTATGCAGATGGGTGTGAACTTTAGCTAAATGAGTTTGACCTATTGCAAATAAAGAAAAATGATTTGCATTTAATGTTTCTTCTTGGAAACTAAGGGCAAAAGGAAACCATAGCATACCTAGAAAACGCCAAAACACTTTCTTTTATTCTACAATAGGAATATGCAAAATTCACCAGAGGAGAAGAAAGTGGGAGTTTAAATCTCTCTGTCCTATACATAACAGTAAACAGGATACAAATTGTCAACTTTAGAGCTAGAGCTTTCCTAAAATTTCCAAGTCCCAGAAAGGGAAGAAACACTTTCGTGCATGAGCTCCTGCTACGTAGGTAGCCAAGGTAAAGGGAACCAGAACAGAGCCAGTGAAAATATCACTGTAGTCTCCTTGCAGAACACATCAACCAACAGAAACTTCAGTTGCAAGGAAAGACAGAAGTCATTTACTTCCTTAACTTTTTTCCTTATGCAAAATTCCAAATAAAAGACCTCCTTTTAAAATTAATATATTCTATTAATATAGAGTAAAGCCTTTTCTTAGGCAATATAACACGAATGTACACCACTGCAGCCATACAGAGCAAATCTCTTCTGAAGTGCGCTCAAAATGTCTAAAATGGCAATTTTGGAAGTGGGCTGGGCTGCACCCCAAGCACTTTACTTTTCATGCTGTTAGTCTCCTGACATTGTTCCACTTCTCCATTGCAAACTACAATGTGAAAATAATTTGTCCTGATTTCTCTAAAATACCATTCACTGCACCCATACACTCACATACAGCTACCATCCAAAGATGCAGGTTGGCAGAAGCTGCACATATTTATTAGAAGGATTTCTCTCTACCAGTCCTGCTCCCACATCCCTCCCTGAAGGATCTTCTTTTGTCAGAGACCTGCTATTAGGTTTAGACAGAGCTTTGGTCTCCTAAACCACAGTATGCATATTCCAGCCCCCGTTGCATCCATCACATCTCTTTGTCATCACATGCCCCTCAGGAGGTAAGCACCTGTCTGGATGCAGACAATACTTCCTCCTCCTGCTGCAAAGCTGTCACCGTCACCACAATGTACCATCTTAATGAGGCCAAGGGCTTCTCTGTAAGTCTACAGGCTTTACAAGCTTTATAAAATAAAATAATTATGCAGTCTAATCTAATGCTTATAGATGCAAATGAATAAAAACTTTATTGACACTCAAACTGCCCTCTATAAACTATCCAGAATTCCTCAGCACTGCACACTCTGGAAATCCAGGCAGGAGCTTAGATTTTTCACAGTCATTATTCCAAACTGCATTTACAGACCCAAGAGTCCATAAATATTTGGATGAGAATTTACTTCTCTATAAATAGGTCTACAAATTCCTATCACAGCAATCCACTTACACATAACTAAGATTTTATGCAGCTCACTGTGACCACATCTGACCAGCTTTCTTAAGAATTCATTTGCTTACTATTAAGAAAGAATAATAAAAGCCTCTAAACATCCTGATATTCTGTATGAGAATAGAAAACTTACATATGTGGACTAGCTGATTACAAAAGTATCTCAAGAAATACAAAAAAAATCAAGAGGAACTAGTGTATTATTATTATCAAAATATGCAGCTCAGCTGCTAAAAATATACCTGCCTTTCGAGCTGAGAAACACAACTGTCAAATCAGACCACCTGAAATGCATGCAACGTACGAACAGCAGTTTGATCATTTTGTTCCACACTATAAAGGAAAGTATTCTGAAAGTTGAAGGGGGAAGAAAGAGCATTATTGGTACTATATTACTACTATAACTTAAGTGGTTGGTGGAAGCACTAAATACCATCTTGTCTTACAATGTACTCTTTCTTTCCTCAGCACCAGGTGCTCTAACTCTCTTCTGAAAAGTCTGAGCTGTTGTTCGACCTGCAGGTTACTCTTCTCTGTTATTTGCAGAGTTCGCAAACATTGCCAAAGTGAGAAGAGGGAAACTGAACACACAGGCCTTTGCATGTCCAGCAATATCAACAGATATGAGGAAAACTTTTGCAAGGCTGGATATTTTCTTCTCTGCAAAATAGAGTATCATGCTTTTACATGTACGCAGAAAGTTGTATTGGCTCAGGTGAAGTTTAATTAACAGGTATTATTCCAAGTCTAGTGCTACAAAAGACAACAGTTTCTAATGCTTTCATTGCAGGATTGGGAAAAAACCACACACACACACAGAGGTCAGGTAGACTTACTGTCATTGCTCAGGATTAAAATAAAATTTTCCTACTATTTCCTCCTTATTTCCTTATAATTATTGCCTATGACTAAGAAGAGTGCTGCACATTCACTGAAGAGTTTCCTAATTTTAGAATTCCTTCTCTTTAAAACATAGTTGTCTTAGCACTGACAGATGCCCTGTGGGAAAATCAGATTGTTACCATGAACCTCTTGACTCTGTCAAAGAACCATCAGACGCTGCCAAGTTACACAGCATTTGGACAAGGGCCAAAAGATGATCATGTACCTACAAGAAAAATAATGAGAAGATTTGAAACTATCTACCTGCTTCTGTGGAAAAGGAACTTGTACTGCAATTCTTCTCCTCTCACTGGAGCAGAAGGGAGGGTGGAAATGACAGCAGGGTATGCAGGTAGCTACTCAAAGCAGAGAAAACCAGAAATCTTTTTTTTTTATGATAAGGAATGGAACAAGATGAACAAAGATATATTAAAAAAAAATAAATCTGTTCTTTAATCATACTTTTGTACTGGGCTGACTGGGATAGAATTAACCTTCTTCGTAGCTGCCCACAAAGTGCCATGTTTCAGATTTGTGACTAAAACAGCGTAGATGACACACCAACGTTTTGGCTACTGTTGAGCAGTGTTTGCACAGCATCAAGGCTTTCTCTTTTTCTTACTCTGCCACCCTTCTCACCCCTCAAACTGTAGACAAACTGAATTGGCCAAAGGAATATTCCATATCACATAACATTGCTCAGCATTAAAAAAACCTCAGGACTTACATCTTCCAAGGTAGCCATTACTCATAGACTGGCTGGGCAGTAGTCTGCTTACAAGAGGTAATGAATGATTGCTTTTGTGTCATTTATTTTTTCCTCTCTCCTCTTTCCTTCACTTATTAAACTGTCTTGATCTTGACCATGATTTTTCTTACTCTTCATCTTCTTATCCTCTCTCCTGTCCTGCTGAGGGTGGGAAACAAGCAAGTAGCTGGGTGGGTGTATAGCTGCTGGCCAGGGACAACCCACCACAACTCATTTCTAGAGGAATAACATCCGGAGAATAGTGTGGGTGAGAGAGGGAGGCGGAAGAGGAAAGAAGAAAAGCAAGAGAAGATTTTTGCAAAGCCCCAGGGGTGATGAGCAATAAAAAGGAATACTGTCAAAATCTTAGTGGTATTACCTTGACTCCACTGAGCTTGACCTTCTTTAAACATTTCTTCTCAAGGACCTTAGTTTTATTCCTGATTTACCTTATGCATTAGACAATAAGATTAAGTTCCCCTCCTTCTTTACTTCCTGAACATAAAACAAAGGACTATATAGAAGTAAACTGATTATATCATTGTATTTCCCCGTATTGAAAAAATTATCATCAGGAACACATAAGTTCCATTAGTCTTTTTTCTATTACCCAGTAATATGTTAATACTGTGTTCATAAAGGGAGAGATTCATCATTAAGATACACCAATTAATGCCATGAAACTAAAGGTCTGCAGTTGAAGGAAGTCCAACACTTGGTTCCAGTTTGCATGGGCAAAAAGTGCACCTGTCATACATATTTTTATGCTTACAAATTTAATTGTGAATGTCTAACCAAGTGCTTTATTGTATAGGCACAAATGAGGTATTTTTTTGGAAAAAAAAAAAAAATCACAAAAAAAGGAAGCATGCATTTTGGGGTTAAAAGATGCCCCAAAGACAAATAGAACATTTGAGATTAAAATTGCCACAGAGGAAGTCATTGTATCAAAAATTCGTGAGCCTTCCTGAGTCCATAAAAAGTCCATATTTGAAACAGTCAGCTATCAAACACATATCAAGCACATGCAGCTCTGACGAGGCCCATAAATTTTGTTAGTTTTTACTGAGCACAATATATCATACAAAGATAGCACAAAGTATAGCATACTCCAAGTTGAAAGCAAGACTGAGGGGGCAAGTAAAACCTCTCAGTAAGTGGACAAATGAAGTCCATATTTCTTGCAAGCATTTTGGAAAATGCAGGTTGGAAAAATGTTTTTCCTGTATAATGGCTTCCTTTTATTCCTTCCTGAGTAAATGAATCTCTATAAGGGGAAAGGGGATGTCTTTTTTAGCACACCAAAACTGTGCTGACTGAATAAGCAAAAAAAAATTGCGTTATGTTTGCAGAAAAAGTAACTGATGCCTTAAGTCTGATTAAATATATAAATGAGCTAGATTTCTCTGAAGGTACAGGGCAGCTGCATCTTTTTTGCATTTCATAATGATAATGAACTAATGTGATTAAAAAGTTATGGTTATACCACTAATAGTAAAATAAAGCCACTTGTTACAACTTCTTCCAATGCACTATGATGCTTACACCAAAAAAAAAATGGATAATGATAACAATTTTTGGACAGATAAATATAAAAACCTTTATTATTTTATGCTGCATAGAGATGTCTATAAATACTTCCTGATTAATAGTTATAAAAATAAAGCAGCATTTTTGTTAAAGTTTACAAGAGGCTATATGAACTAGTTCCACTTGCATTCTGTTTCAAAGCACACAACTCTATATATGTTTTGATTGCAACTGCAGCATAGAGTACAAGACTTGCGGAAAGCATAGTTGGTAGTGTCTTACTACTCAAGTCAAGCCAATAGTTGACAAACTACTCAATAGTTTACTTTTCAAAGCCTTCTTTTAATCTGCTTATGACTTATCTGAACGTAGCCACTTGGACATTTGAGTTAAATTTCCAAAGATAAGATTTTTAAAACTGAATTACAAAGGAAAAATAGTCCAAGTATTGTCACCAAGGATTTAACATAACATGGATTTGCCTTTATGATAGAAAAATCCATTTTTCCTCATCTTGTGGAAGACATTTCTACAGTTTGGGCAAGCTATACATCTCAGATTTCGATCTTGTAAGAGTCTAGCAGACAATCAGAGCTGTATCGTTCAAAAATTCTGTGTGTTTTACTAGGTATCTTTGAGAGCTGCGGCATCCCACGACAACTGTATCTGAACTTTACCTGCAGCAAAACTGGACACAGTGTTTTGGGCTTTGTCTCCCTCTGTCTTCTTCTCCTTCCCACACCCAGATACAAAAGAGGCAAGCAGAGAGATGGACTGCCCTGAACAATCAATGCTCCCTCCTGCAGGAGCTCAGGCAGGGCGCAAGCAGCAGCTCAGTGGCCTGACTCTAAGGCAGAGGAAGAATTTGACTGGATACAGGCACTTAGAGATCTATACCTAAAGGGGTTTCAAGGGGAAGGTAAGACAGATGAGAGAAAGAAGGAAAGAGCAGGAAGAAAATAAAAATCAAGTAGTACTTTCTCTGCAGCTAACCGAATCATTTAGTTTCTGGCTAACTCTGCCTCCAGATATTAAACAGCTCTAGAAATAAGCTCTCGCTGCACAGGTCTGGGCACATGCTCTCTCTGCAGGAGGGAGCGCAGCTCTGCTCGGCTCCAGAACGGGAGGGACCATCACTGCACTGCTGCTCTGTTACCACTTGTCACCCTGTCGTCTACCTGACAGCTCAGATGCATCAGTCACACACCTTTAGTGCAGAAGGGACCGACAGAAGCTCAGTGAGCCATACAGATAACGTAATGGCAGATAAACCTCAGAAACCATGCACAAGGTGACAGCTACCTTACAGTCACAGCTGCACGGTATATACAAAACAAGAGATGGAGGCAAGATAAGAAATGCGAAAAAGGATCACTGAAACTTAATTGGCAGACAGATATAGAAGGCTCTATTTTTCCCTTCCTCTAAAGACATGTGTGTCTTACTAGATGTATTGCATTCCCTTACCCTTTCACTGCAAACCCAGTCAGACGGATAATGATATAATTGCTCATACAGTTGCTCATTTTTGCAGAGATTTAAAAAAAAATATTCCAAAACCACACACTTCATAAATTAATTGGAAGCATTAAGGGTTACTTCATCCTGGCATCTTCATATTTTTTTCTGCAGAAGAAAGGGCAGGATAAAAAAGGATGGATTCCATAGGATATATAGAACATATTAGTCTATAGCAGACTCAAATTTCCAGAGATTTAAAGAGAGTGATGGCTCTTATTTTGTGAAGGTGCTATATTTTTAGAAAGTATTAATGAAATGTTTTGAACAGTTTAACACCCCTCCATCTGCTAGGAAAAAAATGTCAGTTCATTATAAAAGTAGCTGCCAAAGCATGTCTTTATGGAGAAATATTTCCCAACACCTCTCTGCAATGGATGTAACCTTCCCCCTTCTGTAATGGTTATCTCCATATTGGTTGGAAAATAGAAGACAATTTGGAAAATTAAGAAATCTGAGAAGGAGCTGTCTAAATTCTAGCAGATGCATCAGGTATGTAGAGGTGGTCTTTATACTTCTATTATTCTACAAGATAATCAGCTTTTTTAAGGGACATTTTTTTTTTTTTTTTTTTCCCTCTTTCTCACTTTTCCTCCTTTTTTTCTTCCAAATCCACTCAAATATAACAGACCCCACTTCTCCCAGTTTTATCTGCCTCCAGTATGAAAAGTATCTGTTGACACTGGGGAATGATAAAATTTCAGATAATAATTCACACTGGTCAATAACCAAACCCTGAAAAATTAGCACAGTAAAAAAAAGCCCAAACTATTAGCCCTTGTTTTGCCTACATTTCTGTGGACAGGTCTTTGCAACCTGTTATGCTAGATCTTGAGGAACTGCGGTAGTCTGCCTGTATGATGGCGTTACAGAACTTGGCGCACAGTTTTATACTGGTGAATTATTCATCTCTCCCTGCTGTAGAAAAGCTTTATTTCTGAGAATCCACTCCTAATTTACATATGTATGGGTACACACAGTTCTTATCCCAAATACCATGAATCAACTCAGTATCAGAACTGAAGGATCAAAAATGGGAAACTGAAATCATGTTGCTTCACCTCCCAAGAGACTAGCAAACTGCTAAGCAAGGCCTTTCTGAATCAATTTGGCAATTTATGCATCCAAAATCTGCTTAAATTCATTTAAAATTCTCCACATGATCATTATCAAGCCAACTGAGCACAGTTTAGGTTAGTCCTCATGTCCACTTTACTCTTTAAAAACAAAACAAACCCAAACAACAAAAAACCCAAACACAAAACACTAATCCCCAAACCCAACCAAAAAAAAATGAAAACAAAACAAACCAAAGCCAACGACACAAAAAAGCAACAACTAAACTCCACCCCTTCCAACCTAACCTTGACATAACCCCAAAACTGTGTCTTGCTAATAAACAGGTAGACCCCTGAATAAGAAAGCAAAAAGATGGACTGGGGATCACATTCCTTCATTTTAGAAATAGAAACATTGCTGCAACTCCTCTAAAAGTCACAATTTCACACCAGTATTTGCATCCTCCTGGGCATTTGATGAGTAGAAACTTGGTTTCAGCCATCACTTATAATTTTCTCTGATGGGTGCTTTACACTTGTAAAACATGGGTTTTACTACATCCCTTTCAAAAGATACTGGGGAAGAAAGGCATTCTTCCATATGAACCTGCAGCACAGTTTTACATCATCCATAATTAGACACACATGGTAGGGATGGGACGTGACTGCCAAAATAGCTGTAGCCATTTCAAAACCTGTGCAGGTCAATTAGTAATTTTGTTTTCCCAGTTACAGACCCAGCACCAGAGTTCTGTGTCCACATGTGGGGTCTCCCTTATCTTGCCCCGCTCCTCCTGCATCTTTTACCCATTGTGCCCATGCAAGAGTGCTGCCACCTGGCAGCCCCTGTGCTACCCCAAGCAACCATTGCAGGTTAACGAGATGCAGACTGAACATTTGATACAGTATTTGCAAATAAGTACAGTGACCAATTACTGACTTCCACTGATGCAGCTTGGACTTCAAAGTACAGTTGTTGTCTGCAGACCAGCTGGGAGTGCCAGGCTTGCAAGCAGAGAAGCTATGAAGGCATAAAAGTTAAGGAAGACACGAGCAATACTGCACTCACCAAAACTGCAGTTCTAGGAAAACACGAAGGGGAAAAAAGATAAATCTCAAAAATAGTGTTTCATTTTGACATTTTATTTCAGAACTGGCCTCATTAGTCTTCAGCAGATCTCAAACATTTCAGACAGAAACATTATTTTTTTTATTCCTTTTAAAATTTTGCCTTATGCAGGAAAGCTGAGGTCAGCATATTCAGCTAACTAGACCTCCTCTCCCCCCCATTTTCTTTAGTTTTTATTTATTCTGTTAGCAGTAGTCACAAGCTCTGCCTTTCCTTATCCTTTCCAGATGAACTTTCTGTTACAAGATGCTCTGACTCCACAGTGATGCCCAGCACCTGAGGCTGCTTGACGTACTTGGATAATTCCCAAAACACTCTGATAGCCATCCCAACAAAACAGCTGATACCAATTATTTACTCTTAATATATTATTTTCTCATTTCTTACCATTACCCTGGTTGTACAGTAAGCTTAGAGTTCACCACAATAATCCCACCAGAATTATAAGAATAAATACAGGTCCACAGCCACATTCTTTTGCCTTGTCCCCTTCTACTTCATTTAATCACCTGCACACTCAAAAACAACTCCACAATACTTCTTAGGTTCCCCCCACATCAATGGGACCCCAGATATCACCCCCGCAAGGGTGACTTCAGATAAAAAAACGTAAGGCCAACAGAGTCTCACATACAACTTCCATCAAATATATTTGCACAGAAACTATCTCACTAAGAAAGAGAAGACTTAAAACAACCTCATGTTCATTGGTACCACAAAAACACCATTAGCCTGTTACAGGAACCTCTCTTTAGATGCAAGAGAGAGTTGTGGATGAACTGATTGCTTCTTTGGAGTTACCCTTTCATCATCTTTTTGTTGCTGCTCTTTGTTGCCTGCAAAGAGCAGAAGGATAGACTATAATGAAAATAACAAGAGCAAAATAGTGCACAAAAAGGATAAAACAGGAAACATACAGGGGTAAATAAAAGAAGCAAAGGAACAAGAGTTATATGTTCCAGAAGCAATCTTAACTCTCTATATTCTACTTTACAAGGGACAACAGGCCCCACAGAGGGATTTAGCTGTCAATGCCTCAATACGTTTGAATTTCTTTATTTCAGTACTTCTTGCAATGAAACAGTGTCCCCAGTGCATGGATATCGAGCCACCGATACACTGACAGCAGGGTTGTAATACAATGGGTTTATGGCCAGTGATTTCACCTTTTTCCTTCAATGCTGTTATTTCAACCAGGTTTTAATACTTGAAATTCTGAACCAAATGAGTCCATGCTTTCCTTTTTTTTTGCAAATGTAGTCTTCTGACTCTTTAAATAGGCTCTTAAAAATTACTTGATTCCTATTAAGATTTTAAATGCTCATCAAGAAAGTATTATTTTTCTTAATCTTTGAAGAGATAGTTCATAGCCTCCTGACTTTGGTGAAGAGTAGATTAATTATTATTGAGTAACTGATATCCCAGATAGTTTCAATATTTAACTTCAAACAACTTTGTTCTCAGTACAGAATAGCACCTCATGAAACTGGCATCAAGCAGTAAGTATACACCATACAGCATATTTACGAACATACAATTCTGACATTTGAATTGTGAACAGAATCTTTCACCCTGCAGTTTAATCAGCAAATATCTTCCTTCAAGAAAAGACTAACCATGTTTAAAAATTCTTATTTTCACATATGCTTTGGACAACGATCATAGCCCATCAGATAGCCATTTCTAACAAACTATCTTCCAGTAATTTCACTTCCAATTTAAAGCAAAACTTCCTATAGATCATTTCCTTGCCAAAAAGGCACAGCATATGAAGTTCATTTATATCTGGAAAAACAGTACAAGAAAACAGGTTTTAAATTTGAACCTGGAGTTACCTGCAGGTACAGCTGCAGTGCCTGGTTCAGAAGGAACTTAAATCACAGCAGCCTGCTGAATAGTGAAAGGTTACAATGGGAGAATCTTGCTCCACTCTTAGCTATCTACTGAAACTTTTATTTGATCCAAATATATTTTATGTTATGACAGTTAAGAATGTTTATAGATACAGATTGGAGGCGCCAAAATAATGAAGGCAAATGACTAAGAAATGCTGTAGTAAATGAACGTATAAACTGTACGTAGGCTAAGCCAGTATTAACATAGATCAGAGCAAGTCAATTTGAAAACTGGAGAAAACCATCTTCTCCTTTGCTCTGCTATACTGATCAAAACACAGAAAGAGCTAGAAACAGGGACTGGCAGCATGGCAGACTTGCCAAAGCATCTGACAGGACAAAGAACTGATTGCATGCAGCAATTAGGAACCTACAAACAAAAAACAAATGGTGAGGATGGGAGGAAAAAAAAAAACAACAAAACACCAAACCAAAAAACAGAAGGGGGTCCTAAAAACATCAAAAATCACTGCAAAGACCTGTAGAGCCTCTAAAGGATCAGCCTCTCCAGGTTTTGACTCATTTGCTTTCATTGGATTTTGCTTATTTTACAAAATGCTAACACTATGTAGTGCATCCTGCTGGCTTTGACAATGAAGTTGGAGCAGGAAGCAATATGTAACTCTATTCAGTTGCTTAAAATTTTTGCCGGGAGCCAGGCAGGTTGCACCCTCACTTTAGAGACTGCTCTGCAGGCTTCCTTTGGTCAGCAGCTGGTGAGCAGCCCAGAGGCAGTCCCCAGGGGCTGCGGAGAGCCTGGGGAGCGCTCCCGCAGTCAGCAGCCAGGACTGACAGTCCCCACTTTGTTCTCACCCTTGTAAACTGGGTGTTGGTCCTGACACTTTGTTAACAGAAAAACAAAGAAACAGCTTTCTCCAGCGTCCATAACAGAAATAAAGTGGAAGCAGGCATTTTCTCCAAGCACAGGTATAAAAATAACAAAATCTCTACTTTCAATAGGAGCATGAGCAAATCTGCAGTTATTTGATTATTTTAAAAAATAACTTTGTTAGCTTTTGCAAAGAAGATTAGCGCTTCCTTTAGTTATTGATGATCATAAAGACAGCTAAATGTGTCTGTAAGCTAGTATACACAAGATATAATATAGCTTGAAATATAATTCAACATCAGAGCAGCATGTCTTTTCCTGAAGAAAAATTGCACTGGATTTCATGAATGTGAAATTTAAAAGAAAGCCTTTTCCACCAAAATATTCTTGTTACAATCAAAAATGATTGATTTTGCTGCACAAAGGGCACTGCTGTTTCCTGGGTGGAGATTAAGCAGTAGGAATACTACAGTCTATTTGAAATGAGGCAGGTTTTTTAGGTTCTGGGGGCTTGGCTTTGTGTTGCTGGTTTCTGGTTTTGGGGTGGATTTTTTTTCAGAGGCAAATCCAGCTTTCTCTGAAGAGAGTGGCATAACTGTGGAGTTAGACAGATCAATTATAATCTGTCTAATCCAAGATTGTGCCTGATGAGGTTGGACAGACATTTTAATTTTGCCTTTGTCTATTTCTAGAAGCAACACACAAACCTTTCTTCTTTTTTTATTAGGACAAGGATGCATAAGACTTCATCATGAAGAAAACAGATGGCACTCACACTTGCATGTTTGATTTTAATAACAGGGCTAAGGGCTGCGAGTTACATTCTTACAGTAACTGAACATCTAGGGAAAAAAATGGAGAATTAGACACAGGTATGTCTAAAAATCAAGGTTATGTTAGCGAGCAAAGTTATACAACTCAAAGTTGACTTCCTCCTTTAGAAACCCTTTTTCCTTGCAGCAGCTCCTCCTCCAACTTGGTCTCGCAGCCTCTTCCACATGTATGCTGCATTTTCTGATCAGTGGTGCCTGAATCGGACCATACCAGCCCCAGCAGATCACATCAGGATGCAAAAGCATCACCTCTTTGTCTTGATGCAAAGGGTAACATAAATGTTTATAAGAGAATTTTAACCCGTAGATCATTCTTAGTCATAAGCACAGGAGACAACAAAAAGAGGCAGACTTCTTCCTTCTCGTAGCAATCACTGTTTCATCAGACTGTAACATATTTGTGGGCTGAATTTATAATACCTACTTTTCCATATGAAAAGAAAGTTTCCAGGAGGAAAGTCTGGAATACACAGATTCAAATAAAACCATTAAAAAGGTATTGTTGTTGTTTAAGGTCTAAAGAAATAACAACAGATGAATTCTTCATTGCTTAATCCAGATACTTCCCCCACCCCAGTTAAAACTCCTCAGCTTCTATATTCAAGCTAGATTTCAAAATCTACTTCTCTCTGGGGTAGCCTGGCTCAAGAGTGTCTGGCACCTCAGTAAAAACAGACACTAGAGGAAAAGACAAAGCAAGCCATAATCTTATATTTGATTGTAGTGAAGCCAATTAAGCAGGAAGTCACTACAGAAACCTGCGCCACTTCTGTGGAAAAAGACAGAGAAGTGCATCATAATATGTACATGAAAGTAAAATCTAGCAGCAGATCAGACTGTGAAACTGGTATTTACTGTAACTGCAGGTGGTTTAAAATTACAGGTTTTAAAGCTATCATTTGGAAACAAAGCAAAGACTACTAACATTGTTTTGCATCGAAGGGTTTTCTAGGACTGACATGCCATTGGCAAGTAAAGAATGTTTGCTTTAAAGCATATCAAATTATAAATGCAAAGCAGTCTACAAAGCAGAAGGAGGAGGGGGAGACGGACACAAAAAGCACATGAAACCACATTAGGCACCTCATTATTTTATATTTTAAATACAGCTGCAGGTGTTGAGAACTGTGTTGCCTTCAGGAAGCTAAACCTTCACTGCAGAACCAGAGACACAGTTTCCTGCGGGAATCTAAAACTAAGATGGGCCCAACTAAACACTTGTGATTGTCAGATTGACTTTGTATTTGTTGAGGTAAAAACCCAGACCCCAAACAACAGCAACTGTCACTGGACAGTCAAGACTATGAGACATTCAAAAGCATGACTGAAAGGGAAACAGTGAGATGACTTCTAGCATTACAGTTTGCAGAGGGATTAACAGTTGCCCCATTTTCCTCTGAGTACACTGAATACTTTCTATCAGGGAATAACAGGTCCAAACAGAAATGCAATTCTTGCCACATTAATAACCACCAGTAGGAACGGTGGTTCTGTGTTGGCACCTAAATGACCAAAACAGAACTGAGTTTATTAGTTGTTGGGAGTAAGAGACTAACACTCCAGAAGAACCTGTGAGAAAAAAGCTACAAAAAAAAAAAAAATCTTAGAATATGACTGCACAATACTTTATGAATATATATTGCTCTGTTAATTTCCATACTGACAGGGAAAGTGAAATGCATAAGTAAGATATGCCGGTAGTAAGAAATTACTGCTTTAATTATATTCATATTTCTTGATTATGGCATTTGCAAGTCTTCCCATGCCAGTTGCATTGGAGTTTTAAAGGTTAGACTTGGGAAATTTGAGAAACATTGGCAAAAAATCGCAACGACAGAATACAATGAATGACAAAAATGCATAACTAATTCAGATTTGGTCTCTGCTGAATTTTAAATATTCCCAAGTGAGAAACTGTTTTCCTCAAAACAAACAACAAAAAGAAATATTAGGGTCCTATGTTAAGATCAGTCTGTAGAGTAAATATCGGGATCCTGTTTGCATTCTGTGTCTGTGGCTTGGCTAACAAGTAGATTTCATTTTTTAATTTCAAATCCAGATTCTTCTCTCAAACAGCATCCTTTCTAAGTAGCACCGTCAAGAATATTTTAGGTACCACTTGAACATTTCTGTAACTATCAAAATTATCTTGAGAATACAGTGGGGAGAATTAATCAGAATTCAGCTTAAACTTCATTATCAATGGGGAAAAAAAGCAATTCATCTGTAAATATATAACATTGAGAAATCATTGCTTGCATACCAGCAGAGAACCCATTTGTCTGTCCTTCAGGGACTTGTGGGAAGGAATCAGGAAACTTTTCAGATTAAGTTAATACTTTCTCAAAAAAGTAAAGGTCTCTATATATCTCTGATATCAAAGGCTGCTGTCTATGTATCCTGTTATTCTCCTACTGCAGCTCAAAACATGCACTGTCAGTGAGTTAAATATTAATAGTATACAATAGAAGTATCTGCCCTAAGTCCAGAACATATTCAGAACTACACTAGCAGCAGCAGCTAAGAAACTATTACACAAAGGCATACCATAGGGAAAGGTTTCAAAGCAGCTACAAAAAAATAAAAAGTCAACTATAAAACTTCAACGCCATTTTACAATGTCAAATAACAACATTTAAGAAAAAAACAGTATGCATTCTTCCTGACATCTTGTTCGGGTTGCATACTTTGGGTGTTTATATCCTTATGCACTTCTTCACAACATACTCTAGCATTCAACACCTATTGTGCATATTCCATCAGTCCATTAGAAACAAATAGGACAAACACACAAACTTATAGTTTGACTTATAGTTGTACAGACTTACAGTTGTCTGTTGTTGAAAGACAAATGAATACTTTCTGCCAGTACTTTCCTACCAAGAATTCTGGGAGAGCGCCTTGGTTTGGCTTCATTTTAAATAAGGACTTTGCTTCTCTCAATTTTATGATTGGTATTAAACTTCAGAGTTTTAATACTCCCAGCCCATTTTCTCAGGGACTTTATCCCCAGCAATTCTAGTGATAACTTTATTGTCATTAAGTTATCTTGAGCTCTGCAAAAGAAAGTGGAAATTCATGGCCAATTCAAGAAAATAGAGTGTTATCAAATGCATATTTTAGCCTCTGTCTACCAAATAGCTTAAAGACCTCTGAATGGCAAGCAAGAAGCTGAGATTTAGCATAAAAGACTGATGCTTCATCCATACGATGCAGAATCTTATATGAACAGAAATATCCACAAGCAAAAAGCTCATCATGTGCCATGCTAATAGAACACTGTACCTTATTAAGCAGAGCAATTTAAATCAAAACATTTAGGAATGAGATGAAATAAAGATTTAAATTCCCAGTCAGGATGTATGCCTTTTAACAAGTCATCAGTGGCTACAGGGCCATGGATTAGTAAGAAAAAAAGAAAGAAAAGAAAGTGGGCAGCCACTCCAAGATGAACTATATACACTGGAAGTAGAAGATGAAATATTTACTTTGGATTTCAAACTATGTGTCTATTTCAAACCTTGCAGCAATTTTAGTTACTGGAAAACATTTCAGTGCATGTCAGTGTAATATTTAGAAGAATTGTGATATTATGTAAACAAACGTACACAAGTTTATGTGACTTCACAGTTTTCAAAGTCTGTCTTGTGAAGGTGTGATGCAATTTGATATACACACAGTGATGTATTACACCTATATTAAAATAAATACTGCTGCCCATTGAGCAATGTAAATCAACTACAAAACATATTCTCTATAAAATGGAATTGCTTTCTCTCCTAAATAAGGAAGTGTAGGAATCAAACACCTGGGGCAGGGGCGAAGAAAGTATAGCTTATTTGTTTGGAGGAAGGTGTGCTTATTCGAGGTACCACACAATTTCTATGGTCTATAGAGACAGTTTTTCCTTTGACTGACATCTGATATGATAATCTATAAGTGTTTCCCCCCTCTAAAATTTAGAGACAATGTGTAAAACAAATTACAAAACGCTTTGCCTTCTTATAATCTCAATACAGTTTACAGTCTAGTCCACTCACTCACATCCCATAGCTATAGTAACCTTCCTCACAGCACCAACTGAGAAACGTCATCTGTCATCCAGAGTGACAAACCATTCTTTAAACATATTTATTATTAACAAGTAACATCATACACATTTTTCAAAGCATGGTCACTCTATATATCTTACTCAGTTGAGTTCACACTTCTTTATCAATTACCCTTGCACTAGACATTGCATGACAAGCAAAAGATGAATGGAAGTAGTAAAGCCAAATTCTATAAGCTAGACACAGCACAACGCCCTGATGAATACATAGAGAAAGATAAAGACATTATTTACTTTGGAAGTTAACAGTAACATTAGGGTACCATAGCAGAATAGCTATGTGCCCTGAGTATACCTTTAAAGCAAGCCAGCTGTGGCATCGTTCTGGAGCTCAGTAGATTGTTTAGAGGGATTAATTGATATTCATTGCAAGTTGAAATGCTTCTTCCAGGGATGTATTGCTATAGGATATACTTGAAGTGAAGCCTTCATAACCTCAGAATGAAGCTTTTTTTAAAAGTAGTTTTGTCGGAAATAAATTATAACATGAATTGAAAGTTTATTCCTAGGAGGCTACAGTACCTCTAAGACATTAGAAATACATTAAATAACACTTTAAGAACACAGGTCTACTACAGAAAGGCTCTGTGTTTTCCTTTTTTAATCATATTAAAAGCTTATGCATTATATAGGTCAAATTGGGATCTTAAAATTCATTTTTTTTTGCCCACTTAGAGGCATATTAATCAAGAAACTTTGCAGTATGAGCAAGTCATTCACTAAGAACACTTGCTCATATATGGTGCTTGACTTCCCAGAATATGGATTCATCCATCTTGGAAGGCAAGGCTGAGGTCAAGTATCACTTCTTTCCTTTAAGCACACACTTGTTTAACTGTTTTTTTGCTACCCTAAATTCTTGTCTCAGCAGACTACCACAAGAAAAACAAATGTATTTAAGAGTGAGAAAAGCCCCAACAACTCAAAAAGCATTTGCTCTTTCCTTTCATCTCTTCAGTCACTAGGAGCATTGCCTTGATAATTACTAATGTCACTATGCGCCCTACAGTCTTTAAGTAAGTAATTTCTGTACCCATTATACAAAAGAATATGGTGGGAATGGGCTTATTGATGAAGCAACAGCAGTTTAAAACAAAAGTACTCCTGAAAAGAAGGCATTTGAATCCTCTGGAAGGTTACCCCAGGTGTAACATAGTGAATATATTAGAATACCATGTTCCTAAGATACAACAATGGAAATAAAGAGAACTACTGACTCTGTTCACAAAATAAGCACTTACACACACTCATCTACAACCCACACTCTTCCATGGGAACACTACCAGACACAGAGTGATAACATATGAATTTGGGGTTTGATAAGAGAGTATTTCTGTTCTCTTGAGGATGCACATACACAAAGGGTTGGAAAGATGGGGGGAGAGGGAGCAACAGGGAAGTCCAAATGCAACTAGGCATAGGGAAGTAATCAAAATGACCAAAAAAATTTCTCTGCCAAGTCATCTGTGTTTATTACACAATTACCATACTCAGAAATGAGCTTAAAACCTTTCCTGCCTGTTTCAAATAAGCTCTTTAAGCCTGCCTAATTGTTTAAAGCCTACACAGGATGGCAAAATCATCTTCATGTACATGTAAAATTATAGGGATGGCATTTTTCTTTGGCACAGTGAGGTCAAGCTGATCTTTGATAGTCTGGCCGCCACACAAGTATTCTCCATTTCCAAGCCAGAACATGCCACTGGGACAGCTGTGGGTCTCTCTCCTACCTATCTCTATGCACTGTATCTTCAGCACCTTCTAGCACTCTCCCATCACTGAGTGCTGCTAGCTTCAAGTTTAAGACTCTGAATTCACAATTTTTTGCTAACACTGCAGGGTGCAGGGAGTTTTTCTAACAATTGCATAGACAAGCATGGTAAAGTTATATTTTCATCCTATAAAAGCCTCTTTGTTCATCCCTAGCCTTTGCCTTTTTAGTAAGATTCATAAAACTAATCAAAAGTACTGAGAGAACAGTATTAAGCTATGCAGCATGGGTTAAAGAAGATCTATCAAGATGGTAGGAAAGTGAAACTATTTTAAAATAATGCCTCTGGTGTAACCCTAGTAGTGTTTCAGCACAGCTCACCTTTCCATAGTTTCAGTGGATCTCCACACTAGTAAGACACCAAGTTCCACAGTACCAGGAGCCATTTAAATCAGCTATCTGCAGAAATGCTAATGACATCCTAGGCAAGAAGTTCTAGACAGCCTGTCACTAAGATATGATCAGGTCCAGCTAGGTATTGGAATAAGTGCTAGCCTTCCCTTCCACTTATTCTACCTTTAGCACTTCAACAGCACTCTTACATCTTTCAGCTTACACCTGAAAGACAGCAACATTGTGATTGATTAGCATTAGTATTACCCTCAGAAGCTATTTTAGGATGTTCTCCCAAACAAGCACATTGTCATTCATCTGAAAGTCAAGAGCAAATGTTATTAGCATACTTTAGAGGCACCATTTCCTTGCTGTTACAAGCTCTCCAAAACTTATAGCACTACTCAGGTAGGACTTTGAGGAAGTTTGATATATAAGTGACTGTTAGAGCATATTTCTCTCTTGTTATTCCAGACAACAACCAAATACTTTGTGATATGAAGACAGAAGTATCATCTTTTCTGAAACATTTAATCTCTACATCAAAATATTCATATATAGCCCCCTAAATGGTTGATAAAGCCTAATTTAAGAGACAGAAAAAACACAGTGACCTTGTTCTGAGTTACTGTTAACTACAAATTTTTATTGTGCTTCCACCTTCTCATGGTATTAAGTCGTGGCACACAAGTGATGAAAGCACAAGATTTCAAACTGAAGTTTTTAAAATGAAGATGAAGCAATAGTTGAGCAGAAAAGATGGACAGTGTTGATTTACAAACAGAGATGACTTAAAATTCAGCTCACTGGAACATTAGGCAAGCTTTCTTTTAAAAAGCCACATTGTCTCCCCCAGAGACACCTATTACACTAAGAACCAATGGTTCCTTGCGCACATGAGGTATGGTGCATCCATAAACAAAGCATTTATAATAGTAGTGCTATGCTCCAGCAGAAAAGCTGAAGTACTATTTACTTTCTGTAAAGCCAAATGCCAGTGTAGTAAACAGTACTCTTATGTCAGCATAATTCCTACAGTTCTCACTTCCCAAAATACTCATTGCCTTCCAAACAATCCTAGAAAAACCTTCTGGATTAGACACCATGTCAGTCAGATACTGTCACCAACACCAGTTAACGGCGTAGCTAGTACAAAACTTTGTCCTGTATCTTGCATACCTTGTGCAAGCCATGCCAGCCTGCTTGGCCAAGCTGAGCAGCCGATAGCTGTGCTCATTCTAATGCCTTAAGAAGAGATGGAAGAGCTCTGCAAGCCAGAAAGGGTAGCTAGATTAAGATCTAGGCAGAGCTGTAGACAGACAGTGCTACACCTAAACATCGTCCAGCACAAGTCTTACTACAGCACCGAGAACAACAGGTTTCCAGGGAGAACTTGTACATTTAGATGGCAAAAAAAAAATCAGTTTATACAAATATTTCACTGTTATGGCTACTTATTTTGCCATTTTCTTCAGACAAAGTATAAGTTGTGTCTTGCACGTAAGGTCCTCCTTAAAGGTCCCTTCCAACCTAGGCAAATCTATGATTCTATGTATGCTCAGTGCATTCAGTATCTTATGCTGCTTTACCATTCCAAGGTGATACAGTAATAATTTACTACAAAACACTGCCTTCCTAAGCTTGTTGCACTATACAAGGTGTAAGCACAGCATGCACCCTTTTTAATGTGAATTTCCATCTTAAGTGAACAAACCCTTTACCGCACTCATTTTCATTTTACCAAAAGATTAATGTAGTAGCATACTGCATGACAGACAGTCTAAAATTAAAGCATTGCAGTTACTAAACTGTTTTGTGTGATAAGAAAATCTCCATGGTGACAGGAAAATCCCCTTTGCAATATTATAGCTAGGCATTAAATTTAGCATTTCTTATAATGTGACAGCCATTTAAGCAACAATAAACCATACAAATATATGTACCTATTACATATGGGGGAAGCAAGCACAGTCACACATGCTACAGAGCTTCCCCTACACTCTGCAAATCCTCTCATTTTGCTAGATGCTCAGTTGTTTTCATTCCCAGTAAGCCTGAAAAAAACCAAGTTCGTAAATGCCACCAAACTCTATTCAACTTTGAACAGGATCAAACCACTCTGTAATGCCGAGGGAGAACTTCACTCGCTGTTGTTTGCTCAAAATGCTCAAACAGCTCAGCTCTCATAGCCAGAGTTCCTGAAGGGCAGAGCCAAATTATTTCTGCCCAGCTTCACATTTCATAAGAACTTTGTTTTATAGTTCCAATTTAAACATGATTATATTTGGTGTTTGGCTGGAGGTACCTCACTGAAAATTGACTTTTGATTTAGCACAATCATTTTAACTAAGCACAACACTAAACGCAACCTGTGGTTCAGACACAGGTGGATTAAGTGTGATACCACATCCGCTAGTAATGTGATGTTAAGCCTAAATTTAACTTTCCATGTTGATACATTAAACACATTAATTTCTTCATGCACACAAAATCATATACATAGCTACATTTGATTTTTTCTTACCATCACAATCAATTCTGAACTTTAGCAGAAAAGCAAGCAACTTCCTCAGGAAAGATTACGATTTGTAAGCAGCACAAAGAGTACATGTTCTTCAGCTGGCAGCTAGAACAAAATAAATTCTATGATTTGCACTAAAAGTGGAATTTTAACTTCTAAGTTACCAATGGCCTTTCATTTTCAAATAATACTACTTAATGTTTGGTTTTGGTTGTTTGGTTTTTTACATGCATATTACTCCTTGGAGGAATAACATTCCATTTGCCATATTGTCATAAATACTGCAAAGATTAAAATTTTACCACTGTGCCCTGCCAAATGGAAATGCTAAGAGTTGCAAGTGCGTTTACTGAGGTTCCAAACCGAAGTAAGCATCCTACCACCCGAAGCCAATATTATAAGCAAAGAAATGCCTCAACATCAGGAGAAGTCCAGACACTAGCTTCAAGTTTAGTGTTTCCTGGCCTTTCCACTGAAGAGCCCCTGTCATGAGACAGTCTTGGTTAGTGTTGGATTTGCACTGAACAAAACAAGCAGCATCCTTATCCTAAAGATCTCACAACCTACATTTCCTCCACATTCACAATGTCCTAAAAAACAACCGTCAAAAATTCACAATTGACATTGCTTTTTTTTTTTAATGAGTTCTTAATTTCCCCCCGCCCCATGATTCAACTAGAACCACACAAATTAGCAGTTCCCTACACTGCAGGATAATTATTGTGACTAAGAAATGGTTTTGAAAGGTAAAGGCATTGAAGTACTAAGTTCCCTGCTTCACAAAGGTAACTTTTAGGATGATTTGTTTCAAAGATACAGTTAAAAGTAGGGTATGGAATCTTGAATCCTCAAACGCATTCATACATCTTCAACCCTCAATGTGACCATAGCTATAATTAATCTTTCTATACTCAGAATTAATTCCCTATGTTCTGTGTGTCTATTAAAGCTTGTCTTTAGTTTTATATATTATACTTGCCTCCCTCTCAAAGTGGGGAGATTTATTATGCTCACTTGTTGAAAGACTTTCATTGTTCAGACTATTAGTTTGATTCATCCTCAAGTTTTTAAAGGTCAGCTGCAAACCCACAAACAGCTTGACAAACAACCAACCTTTGTAGATGAATATCAAATTTACGTGATATTATATCATTCTCATACTCTTGTAATTTGCAGCAATCTAGTTCATGGCCTGTCATTTAAAGATATGTAGGTCCTGAATTATTCATGGCTTCAAACCACCAATAAATTGTTCAGAACTATCCTCCTTCCTTGGATACCTGTTCCCATTTAAATAATTCCAATTTCAAATAATCTACTCAGAACTTAAACTGATAACCAAGATCGCATCTGAATCTGAGTGTTTATTTCTCAATTACAAGGTCCTCAATAAAATAGTTCTACAAAAGGTACTTAACCTAAGTTATCTAGATATTGACCATGTAGCATAAGCTACTTATGTATTGATCATGTTTTATTTAGATCTGGAAGAAATAAGAGTGTTTCACATGTGTGTACACACATACACACCCTAAAACCAAAGATGCTGTTTTCCAGCCAATAGCCATTTAACATAGCTGTTGGGCTCTTGGTACAACTGGTCATCATAGAAACTGGTGTCAAAGACCCCATGAGAACATTCATCTTACATTTCATAAAAATTACCATTTACCTTAGGAAGAAAGAGATGCAACAATGGTGAAAAAGGTGGCCCCATGCCAGGACTGCATCTCTGACCCCAACATGAGTCATTTGCTCTACATTGAGTACTCTACAATAAGAAACTCTTTCTACATTTTCTAGCATTTTCAATGGGAAAGCAATAATGTTTTCTCTCTATATATATGTTGCTTGGGAGAAAGAAACACAAAAAAGATTTTAACAACTTTGATATGTCAAGTGGCAGAAATCATATGATACACATATACGTGCTTGCTAGAAAGGCCACAGGCAAGAGTAAATGCAAATTACTCACCTCAAGATATCTTTACCTCTTCCATGAGGATGGAATCAGTTGACTGATATTTGGGACGTTTACAATTAACAATTTATTTGTTACTACTTTTTTGAAGTGAAGGGCCTTGCATCTGTCCAGTGATTAGTATTTCTCATAGTACTTGCTTTTTGTTTTCAGAAATCACTTGACTAGTTTCTCAGCATTGCTGAATGAATTATTAGTCTCAGCTATTGTACGTCTGTGGTTGACATTGATTACTTCAGAATACTTTGAAACTGCTGGATTTCTTCAGTATATAATTGACTTCTTTAGACATTGCAGTGTTAAAAAAATAATCATGAAAATGCATGAAATATCCAGAGAGGTTCTACCAGCAACAATATCAGAATGGTTTTTGGAAGTCACATAACAGAAATAAACGCATGAGCAGCCCTGAGCTCTCTCCAATGAAGATTTTAAACACTGAAATAAGCCGCAGTGGCAAATACACGGCAGTAAATGGCACCTCCTCAACCATCCTTCACATTACCTTTATACAAAGCATCTCATTACTTCCAAAAGAAACATCACTATGGGATTTCCTTGAAGGTTCATTAAAACCATTGTACACATCACTGACCTTCTCTTAGGTTTGTAAGTGCTTGCGAATGTTCTATCACATCCCTAAAAGCTAGGCTGTTACGAAACAAAAGGAGAGGGGCCGGAGAAAGGAATATAACACATTGATACAACCATAGTTCATCTGCTATCATTTGGGAGGAAGCCTATGCTGTAGGCTTCTGATGGAAATTGATTTCCATCCCCACCTTGGGTCTCTCAGGAGTGTACAGATGACTTGAATTTATAAATTTACTAATGCACATTATCTCATGTCTCCCCTTTAAACTGTATGTTTTAATCCTATTAATTTTGAAGCAATCCTGGCACATACCTTCTATGCACGATAACTGCATAGCAGCTTTTATGGAAAGCAGAAATTTGTTCTCATTTGCACTTGGAATATTTCAGAACATAAAAGGCAATCTCAAAGTTCTTTCATTTCTTCCACAGTAAGCATCATCTTCCAAAATTGATTAAGTTTATAGGAAATACTTGTCACTCTACCCCTTTTTATCCCAGTATTCCAAATTGCTTCAGTTAACATTAATTAAAAACAATAATAACATAGCATCATGGGGTTTTGATTTGTCAGTTTTCTACATGTCAGAAAGAGACCAAGTTACTCAACATTACCAAGTAAGCACTGACCTCAATTATAAGCAAAGATTACAGCATCTAGCTATTAGATGATGCCTTTAATATCTGGTAACAAGATGCTAAAGTTGAGCAGGGGCTTCTAAAAGATGTCACTTGCCTTCAGTTTTCTTTCACCATAAATTCCAGAGGTGACTGACAAAAACAAGAATACAGGGGTACCAAAAAAAAAAGTGATGCCATTAAAGACACAAAGGCATGATCCTACTTTCATTCACATTCTAGGCTTCCAACATGGAATATCTGTCTGTAACTCCAGCTTGAGAGGAAATCAGCATCTCATGGGTGCTACAGCATGGCCACAGAGCCAAAACAGTAAGAAGCACCTGAATTAGCCTTCAAGACAACATGTAACATCTGAAGAAATGAAAAGTTTGGTGTTGTGGTATTACTTGTTTTACTTGTTTGCAGTAAGGAGTCAAAAAAAGGGAAAAGTGGACAAAAGGACAAATTTTCTAATAACCTCTTTGGGTAGATCAGCTGCTTAAAGATACTCTTTTTGTTCCCTTATTACAGGAGGAACACCTTGAGTTGGCCTTTCAAATCTAGCAAATGTTGGCAGAATACTCTTGGCTAGGTACTAAGGTTATTAATGATAAAAATGTATCCTGAGGCTCAGGCAAGTATGTGCATATATTTCAAGCTTACTGCTGTTACAGAAATTGGCAGGTCTGAGATCCAGCTGAATAAAGGCTATCACTCTCCTCCAGTTCTTTCATTACTATACTATCCAGTTCCATTCCTTCAAGGCTTTTAAACCGTCTGTTCTCCGCATAACATTTTTATATGCTCCTTTGAGAGGGTACCCTAGAAAGGCAGCATTATTATTGTAACTGCCCCATATACCCCCTCTTCTCCCTTTAAAAATAATAAAATAAGAAAAACTGAAGTGCAAAGAACACAACTTTAAGAAAAGAGGTAGCCCTGGAGCTCTGTACAGAGAAAGAAGACATTTCTGGAAAGTCCCATCACACTAATTGTCTGCAAACTGCTGCCACACCACTGTCCTACCTGCTGTTCCAATTCCACATCCCACTTGTTTTTTGTTTTTTTTTTTTCCCCAGCAGCAGCAGAACTGATAGAGAGAGCACTCCTGGCTCAGACACAAGCAAGTTATCATGATCTTAGTGGGCTACACTGCCAAGTTGAAATAGCCATCTGCCTGCATGCTTTTAGCCCATTTCTATTATAAGATAACACAATTTACCTTAATCTTCAACGTAAGAGCTAAATGTGAGATAACATGACTTAGCTCAAATCTGAAACTAAACTACATTATCTCTTAATTTGACAGGCAAAGCATGCACCCAACTAATGGATAGTAAAGGTTAGCTGAAGGGAGGAAACTTGTTAAGCCATTACAACTCAATCATGCTAATGAAAGGTTTAATCTAATGTGCTTTACAGCATATCTGCAGCCGTAAATGCAGTTAAGGATGCATTCACAAACAGATGAGGTACAATAATTCACAAAGCTGCGTGGTTCATTTGTGATGCCTGACAGATCATATAACATTCGTATATACAAACTAGCCAGATTTTGTTCTGGAATAAGTCAAACAAACCTGAACATTCAGCCACAGATAACCCTCCTTTTTTGAGGAAGCTACTAATCTATCATCAGTGGCCTTAGACCTAGCTTGCAGAAGATTAATTTAGTCTTTAAATCTTGGGATGCTGTTTACAAAGCAAATAAAAACTGCATCCAGTTTTACTGTACTTAGTACATGGGTCCAGTCACACCCAGTGTCCAGGAAGATTGTGGTGAATCTCCATGACATGCTGAGACCATAAAAAAATTGGCAATATCTCAAAGACATGGGTGATTATTCAATTTTGAAATGAAAGTGGTACCTGTATAAAAATTACCATTTTTATTTTACACACATCCATACTTAATAAATTCATGCCCCAGCACACAATGATGCATAACACACTTTGTTTTGTGCAAAATGATCCTTTAAGGTTTTTTAATCTGAATTTTTAAATATAGCAAAGAAAAAAAAAAAAGAGGCAGCTCCTCTAGTATTAAGCTGCTGTGCCTAAGAAACAATTACCTTTCTTTCAAAGGGTTGCTATTTGCTCAGATACATTCTCTGTGCTTACACACCTGAAACTTTCCAACAATACTACACTTGCAGTGAGAAACACCACAACCTATTCTAGCTTTCTGGTTGCTTAATAATATAGCAAGAATTTATTTTTAAATAAATGGTAGCATTCTTGATCAAGCTTACCCTGTGCTTATTCTACTGACTTCAGCAGAGGCACAGCAAAGATAACTCTGGTCCATTATGCCAAAGTGATTTGAAGCCAAATTATGATGAATTATCAGGCAATGGGATTTAAAGAAGAGCCAAGGCTTCTGTTCAGAATGCATACTAATAAGGCTAGAAACTACCAACACAAATTACTGCACTTGCACAAAATTCCACAGATCGAGGATCCAGATAAACACATACAATAATGCATCTGTGTACTGATATCTTTCCATAAGGACATGTAGCTACCAACTGCAATGGCAGCATTAGCATCACAATTTTCCCCAATTTTTATTAAAAAAAAAAAAAAAACCACAACCCCAAACTTAAATATGTATAACCAAGAACATTCCCTCTTCTACCACAGGGGTTTTGCTTTAAAGAATTTTTTTAATTCTGATTTTGAAATAGATACATGCAGCTATACCAAGCTGTAATCTCATTTATTCTAACCTGCTAACTTTTGTTGGGCCAAAACACATTTCCTAAGCACAAAATATTGAGATTCCTAAATGTTATTTTCTGCTCACGGTGCCTCAGTGGAAGATATTCTGTCATTCCTGTTCCTTCTGTCACGTATAATAATACTGCAATTTTATTCCATTGTTTTCTCTTTAGCCTTTCAATTGAAATGATATAGTGCAAATTTCTTCGCAAAAGCTCTGCTTTTCTTCTTGTTTTCCTATGTGTTTTCTTTCCACATAAAACTTACATGTTCTGGAGTCAGCTCACTAAACACTCCTAACAATTAAGGCACAACAAATAAAATTGTGCAAAGAAGGATGCTGTTCCAGAGTAATTATTCCGTATTAGCAGTGTGTGTGAAATTATAAGCAGGCTTTTGTGTTATTTATTCTTTTATTTACACAACTTGACTTGTATGCTGTATTGTTCCACATCATAAAAATTAAAGTTATAGTCTCCATTTCTCATAATAATCGCCCAATTAACAGCTAACAGGCTGGCTCACTATTACCTGATCTACAGTGAAGAGTAAAGTGTTTCATACTGGGTTAAGCACTGGAAACACCCCTTGAGTAACGGCATGGGCAAGGACAGCTGCTTTGCTTTTGAAAAGAAAGCAGTCCCCAAAGAGGACAGAAGTATATAGTGAAATTTCAGGATCTTTTTTAGTTAACAGGAACACACTCAGGGATGATTTTTTTTTTTCTCCCCAGTGGGCATGAAAACACTTACAGGTCCAGCGTTAATTGTAAACTATTATAAGTCTGACAGTATGCAGTACATCTAGACTTTTCCAGTTAATTGATTAAAACTCTACCATTTGTCTACATGACTACCTTCTCTTTGCCTAATAATGTGAAACATTTTACAATGTAGTACTCTTCCCAAAGCCGAAAGCTTAATCTAAGTAATGAGCAGCATTCATCACACTCCAGCGGGGACAGTCAAGTTTCAGACAATGGAACCAATTTAAGTTTGCTTAATGAGCATTTCTGGTGAACATGACTGATTTTCTTCTTAGGTGCAAGATCACCAGGTATGAGCATCCACTAGATATACTAGATACCCATTTTGCTGCCAGACTTCCTCAATTAACTCGAGGTGAAAAAAAAGAAGCCTTCAAATATAGCTGTTGTACACCAAAAGTATTTGCATAATTTACCATTTTAATATACAACAACTGGCCAAATTAAGTTCCATCTTGTCAAAAATCATTTTGGTTTACAAAAGCATGGCTGACCTTGGGATAAGTGGAACAGCCGCATTTCTTATTGAATGCTCCAGCCAGAATGAATGTCCTGGCAGAAGCAGCACTAGCTTGGGATTCAGTAAAATCATTAAAATAGACTGTATCTCACATAGTTTACAAACACCACATTTTTGTAATGGCAGTCTACCTTTTTTCCTCTTACCTACTCCACAAGTTTTATGGAATTTATCAGTAAATTTTCCTCTTGCTTCTGTTTCTACACACAGCAACATGTTTACGCCCAAAGCTTTACATAATATTTGCAGTAACAAAGCTTAAAAGCACATACGAACAGAGAGGGAGGAACTCTCTTAAACACATCTCAGACAAGGACCATCTTTATCCCTTAAACAGTTAACACTCACTATTCTACAATACATTACAGTTGCTTTCAGAAAAGTTCCTTCTATTCCAAAACAAAACCTTCACCGTATGTTCATGTATATGGATATGTACCTTTGTAGGCACTATGAAGATTTTCAGAATTCAACATCTTCAACCTGTATTCACAGGTTGCAGAACATGTGGATTGATTTTTCAAAATATTTGATTACCCAAATTATTCAGGGAGTGCCGCTGGATACTCAAGGAAAGTAAGTCAGCTGTCTTCAACACCTAAATAGAAATTAATGTCAGGCTTTGAAGGCAGTCGTAAAATTTACATATAAAGATCTCTTAAATCCTGGAGAGTTGAGTGGATATTAAGAAAGAAACCATCTCACACTTAAGATTAATAAAACCAATCAGAGGCTTCTAGAGGACAGTATATATATTCAAAAGGATAGAATATAGAGTAAACTACAACATTTGTTTCGGTAGCATTAAAATAAAGAGAAGTAAAACTGGCATAATCCAATTCTAATTAATTATTTGACTGTCTTATAGAAAAAAATGATTTAAAAATGCAGTATTCATGCATCATATGCTTCCATAAAGCACAAGCAACCACAGAAAGAGCCAAAGTATTTTCACAAGAGGCAAAACTTTGGTGCAAAGCTGATATAGGAATGCTACTTAAGTAAAATGTGGTAACATGGATACACCAATAGCCCCCATGAAAAGGAAGTTTGCAGCAAATCTAGCAACTAATCCTCATGTTCTTAAAAGTAAAAACAACATCTCTCAGCTCCCAAACATTTTTAAAAGGACTAAAAATACTTGATCACGCCAAAGACTAGTTCTGCTTTGTTTGTCCAAAAGTCAGAACTCAGGCCAAATTCAGTGCGTTGCTGTGTTACAATCTATGTTATCCATTAATTTTTCTATAAAGAAAAATCTTTCTTTATAGAAAGAGAGGAGAGAGAGAAAGATCTCCCTTAAAGATCTTGCAGTCCCTTTAAATTGAGGAAACTTTCTACTGAAGATAAAAGTTCCTTAAACAGTTATTTATTGGTTTCCAGCTATAACACCCACATTATTCTTTCCAAATGCCTTTTCAATTAAAGCCCTCATGCCAAATAAGTCACATTAGTAAGATAGTTCTATAGAATGATCAACATACGTAATGATGACATTTAAATCTGATTTCACTTGAAAACAGTTGTCACATTTCATATTTATTGTCTACAGATGATTTCCACATCAGGTCTTCTCAGCTTTCAAGTGTAATTACTTTTTCCTTACTGCTAATAACAATATGCTACCAAATTCAAACTTAATCTAAAGGATATCTTCTACTGGATTTGAAGATAAAGACATGTAACACTTAAAGCCTTGGAAAATAATACAGCAGATTATTTTTTCAAATTTATAGCTGTTTTCTAGATAGGCCAGCAGTGTTTAGGAGATTCACAGTGGAAGAAATTTACAGTGGAAAGACAAAAATGTACTTCTTCCTTTAAGTGAAGTAAACTGATGAATCAAAATTTCAATTTCACCCTTGAATTAATGGTGGTGGTTTATCCAGTCTATAAGATAGCCTACAAAACAAGACAGGTTTAAACTTATATATACGCTAGTCACCCTTTTAACTAGGCCTAAAGACAACTAGAGAATTAGGACTGTTCCAAAAAGCACAGCAAGTTACAGCATGCATTTAAAGGGTGAGATTCTCCCAGTCTAACCATAAGCAGTTTTCTGAAATTTGATCGTAGAATGCAACACACATTTTCCAGTGCTTTGCAAATATTACACAAAAGCCATGCATTTTATGCATCCAGGTTTTCATTAGCTCTTCTACAGCAGCAGGGGTCAACAAAGGGCTTGAACTAGATCCACCTAGACCTTTTATCCCTATGGTAAATTCCTAGCAAAAATCAAAAAATAAATAAAAAAAAATTAAAAGCCAGATTTCACTAGATTATGCTAGAATAAATAGATTTGCAAATTAATTGAAGCAACTGAGACAGACAGCAGTAGTAACGTTTTATATGCAAGTCTTCCCTCTATTGCTAGTAATGATCTGAGTTCCAAGGCAATCTCACAAGGGCCCTTTGCTTTTTGTCACCCGTGAGGGTCCCTCACCTATTCCCAGATCCTGAGCTAGCTGGCTCTCTTTGTCCCTCTTCCCTCAGACCTCGAGCTCCCAGATCTTTGAAGTCTCTGTCTCATCCCCTGCTGGCATCCAACAAGCTTTCCCACAGCATATACAACTGCTTCCCACTCTCCCAGGAAGGTCACCTGGCCCAGCTACTCCAAAGTAACCCAACATACAAACTAAGATCAAATTCCATCCCTAAAGAGGTGCACATTTACCTACAGAAACCTGTCTTTAAGTACAGTCTTTGCTGGAAATTCTTGTAGGGTAAGATTCAGGACTCTATGCACATCACTTAATGCTTTAAATATGAAAGCCTGTCCTTCACTACCACAAGTGTGTCATATCAAACCAGAGTTAACTACCTAGAGGAAATTGCACAGCTCTCAGGGGAAAAAGTCTGTTTCCCTCTGCAGCACCACCAGTAGAGCTGAATACTTGCAATATTTCTATTGATCTCAACAAGACTTACCTTCCTTCATTACTCAGAGTAATTAAGTCTTTTCCTTTAGGAATGCAATATCTGACTATATACTAAGGTGCTGGTATTTTGACCAGATACTTTAATTAAAATGCCTCAAAGCATATCAGTAAGTATTAAAGCATTTCAGCCTACATGAATTTTATATCTACCTACAACCCATAGGCTGCAGGTAGCTACATTCAGCCTGAAACAACTCTGCTTTAAAACATAGCTCTCTACTGTGTTATCTCACAGTTCAGTGAATTAATACATAAAGCAGAGACAAAACTATTAGCTTTTGCAGATGCACAAGTATGAAGCCAGAGGACCTATAACATAGGTCAAGCCTGGGCAAGTCCCCCACAAGAGCTGAAATGGGCCCCAGAGCCTCATGGGTGGAGGGAGGGTCCCAGGTGAGGCTGTTCAGGGCCATTAATGCCCATTAGTGCTCTCAGGGCACTGATCTTCAGCTGCTTATCTATCAATCAAGTTGGGTTTTTTCACCAGGGAGTTTTTTATAAAGCATACTTTTGGGATCTCTTCCCACAAAATTATTTTCCTTGATTCATAATTTCCTATCTTGGTTCAAGGGGAAAAAGGAGCTAAAGTAAAAAAAAAATGTACCTAAGGATACTACATCTTTATCATCCACAGAATGATAGAAACCTTATTGCTTTCCAAAAAAACCCGGTAACTAACACAGAAATTAAATTCACCACAGCAGTTATAATGTAATGACACAGTGTAATAAATTTCAGATACTACACAAAGCAGCTCAGGTCATTAGAATCATTTTTCATAGCTTTAATTGCATTTTTTCATTTAGTCCAGGTCATCAGTATATCTATCCACCTTTTTCTCAAATGACTGCTTCTACTGAAAATAGATGGCTCAGAGTTGAAGTTGGACTTTATTCACCTTTTGAATGGATCAGCTGCTCTTCCATGCATGCCTGAGTCACTGCAGACACTTGCCTGTCCCTCCATAGGCATTTCCAAATGAAATGAAAGAGAAGCAAACACCAAGTTTGATGACCCTTTTGGTTAGCCCAAAAACCATTACCGAGCTTCCTCTTCTGTTGGTTCCTGCTCAAACAGGGTTAGTGCTGTACAGCTGGTGAATAATGACTCATTTATGAATAACGACCTCACTGTTCTTCATGACAACTTCAAGTCACTTGAGCTTTGAAATGGTTTATGTTTCCCTTTCTTGTGTTGTAATATAATATTCAACTGATGCAACAAGCAATTTAAAAAATGGTTTATTTTTTGTTAGGCAGTTGAAATCAAAATGCTATTTGGTTTATAATGTAATTACTAGGTGAGAGAAGGTTATTCTACCTGTTTTCCTATAAGAGATGAACATGGTCTCTGTCATAGCTTACGTAGTACATTTTAATTTTGTGTATTTTCAAACAAAGAAGAAAAGAACAAGCAGCAGGTAAGAAGTGAACTTGTAATCAGTAAATTGTGAAAGTGTAGTGTCTCTATATATCATATTGAAATAATTGCATGAGGATAGTGTGTTATTGTAAGTCTTCTGTGTCTTTATTTATTTTAACTGCCTTTGAAGTTGGTAGATACTTGTCTACAAGCAAGAAAAGGAGCCAACTATCATGACTATGTAATGTTTTTAGCTTATTTCATGGGGTTTTTTTCAAGAGCAATTCAGAGTTTCTAGTGCTTTTTGCATGAACTAGACAGACTAACAAGTGCTGTTCCTGTACAGAAATCCCTACTCTGTCTGAACTGTAGGCACATCTCATTTTGGCCCAAATGAATTCTACATTTTTAAAGAATGGACTCTTGAAATGGAGGTGTCCCCCAAGATAGGGAACCTTAAAAATATACTAGGGATAAAATAAATTTGGGAACAAAATACTGAGGGTTACTTATTTTTGAGGTGAATATAATTACAGCTAAAATAGAGAATTAGGTATAAAAACCTCCATACAGCTGTCAGAAACAGAGTCATTTTGGCATATATTTTGATCAAATAAAATTAATGCCATATGTTGTAAGACTGTGTTCCAAAGCACACTTATGCTTAGGTAAAATTATTCATAGTAATATGTAGGTCACCGTAACAGTGGTTAACAGCATAGAAGCTCAGCAACACCCAAACCAGCACATTTAGTGTTGCAGTGTGCTATATGTAAAGATCCATGTGATCTGCTTAATTTTTGTGATTTGTATTGGTCTTCACCTACACAACTGCCTTCCTATCTCATGTGTTTTGATAGAGGGTCCTCCTACAAAATTAAGCAATAAAAATTAATTGCTCAATGAAACATAATTGTTCATGTTCCTCAACACAAGGCTTTGCCTACAGAGACAGACAGTTCACAGGCAAAACAGTGTGCTACAACTGCTAGGAAAGGCACAGATCTTCTGTGTGATACATATTAGAAAAAAAAATAATCAATATTTTAAGCTTATTAGCCCTGAATATAAAATCAGACATTCATATCTGAAATGAGTCTCTGTAAGGATACACGTGGCTGTAACACCTCCATAAGCACAAAGAGAGGGTGCCAAAGTCTTGTCAGGCCTGGTTGTTGTTGCTTCTGACTTGATAAGTAACCTAAACCAGATTTCTAAATGCTGATAAATTTTCTCCCATATCACCCAGGTTACCCTTCTTCTACAGCAACGCTCCTACTATAGTAACAATACAAGTAAGGTAATAATGCTTCCCCTAGTCTCCTGAAATAGAAAAGCACTCTTTTCTTTCACAGAATCACAGCATGATATGGGGTTGGAAGGGACCTCTGGAGGTCGTCTAGTCCAACCCCTCTGCCAAAGCAGCTCCACCTAGAGCAGGTTACACAGGAACACGTCCAGGCGGGTTTTGAACTTCTCCAGAGACGGAGACTCCACCACCTCTCTGGGCAGCCTGTTCCAGTGCTCTGCCACCCTCAAAGTAAGGAAGTTCCTCCTCATGTTTAGATGGAACTTCTTATGTTCATGTTTGTGCCCATTTCCTCTTGTCCTGTCACTGGGCACCACTGAAAAAAGACTGGGCCCTTCCTCTTGACATCCACCCTTTAAGTATTTATAGGCGTTGATCAGATCCCCCCTCAGCCTTCTCTTCTCCAGACTAAAAAGACACAAGTCCCTCAGCCTTTCAATTCACTACCTATTGTTTGTTGTAACACCAAAGAAATAATTTGGGAAAAATTTCATAATCCATGCCAACCTAGGTTATCTCCACCTTCTGAAAGTACCTGAATGAAATGGTGTTTCTCGTTGTAGGAGCAAACTCATCAAGACCTCATGCTCCCAGTTCTCACTGAACCTATGATCAGGAATGCTTATTGAGGACACCGGGAACACTTAATTAGCCCAGGATTTTAGAGAGGCGGTATGAAGGGAATGACCTGACCTTGAGGAGAGCATCCCAAGCAGGAAGCATGTCTCTTGGCAGGCAGCTCTTTACACTTGTAGTGCAACAACCTTAATTCTGAGTAACAGGTCAGAATTTTTTTTTTTTATGAGACATTGTAATACAGCTTAACATAGGCACGTGTTTACATAGTCCATCTTCATTAACACAAATTTCTTTTCCCCTTTAAGAGGTGTCTGTGTTTTCTGCAACATCAAAACTCCACAATTTCCCAAACAGCCCATGGAAGTTAAACTAGGTAGTCTCATGACAAAGCTGTCAGTATCTGGCTTTGTTAATGAGACTGCTATCCTTCTTGCATCCTCCCTGAAACACAACCTTACCTATTTTCAGTCTTTTGATACAGTTTTAAAACATATCAGAAAGATAATTCTTTACAATTCCAAATGTTTTTATTGTGGTGTCAGAGACAGACCAGGTTCATAAATTCCTTCTATCAGAATATTAAGAAATAGCTTTCTCCCTTTCAAAACAGCAGTAGAAGAAAAGAAAAGAAAAAAGAAAAAAGAAAAAAAAACCAAGAGTGAATTAATTCCTACTGAAAAAGACAAACATAAGTCTTCCTTTTCCCACTGGAATTTTGAACACATTAATTTGCTATTCACCCAGGAATCCCCTCCAGTTATACACCCTCCATCCTACTCTTTCTACTAGAAGTGATGAAACATTTGTAATAAATACATCCCAAAAAGTCAGTTTATTGTTGTTAAAATAATTGGAAATCTACATTTCATAACTCATTGACATGTTTCTTATTATCTGTCATAGAATGCAGAAAGTTACATATTTACGACCAAACCTGGCGGTGCTCTCCAGATTTATATACCAAACACAATCTCTTCCAATTTACAGCTTCAGTCAACACATTTAATTCAGTGCATACATTTCCAATTATTCTTCCACTGTAGCAAGGCAAATACCAGCTAAGATGCAAATTAGCTGCTAAACATACAACCCAACCCCACACCCAGAGCTTTTGTTAGATCACTCTGGAGAGGAATTTATAGATCAAGTTAGCTGACTAGTAATTGACTTATTTTAATTTTTTATAGCTTTATTTTGCCAAAACCAGGAACACATCTGTTTTAGCTAATTCAAGGTAATTCACTTAAATTATTTTTCAGTCTGAAATGACTCAGCAGTTTCAAGGCCTCTTCCTTATGTACACTGTCTGTGGGACTAATCTCATAATCAACATCAGAAAACTCAACAATTTAACAACCAAACTGTTAAAGCATGGACAATTTTTGAAGGTCTTGTCTTAGACTTAACCTAAACCTGGGAGTGGGAGAAGGCATTCTTTCCAATCTTCACTGTATCAAAACATGAATATTAGAATATTTTCTGTAAAATGCATATGACAGTATCAATATACCAATTAACATGACCACTTAAGAGAACTTTTGCCCAACTACTAAGATGTGTATTACCCAGATAGCTGAACTGCTCCACAATTGTTTCTGGTGTTCCTTACCCAGAGTAATATTTTATCACTTACATCTACCATATTCTAAAAGCATAGTTTCCTGAAAAATACCTGAAGACTAATCCCGTTCACTTTAGTATCAGTTCATAGTATTGGCAGTCTGACTAGAAATGTGGGAGCAAGGTAAGGAGACGAGAAGCACTGAACTTACCTGGAGATTTCAGTTCATTATATCATAATTCAATTACACTTTGTTTAAATTTAAACAATGTTTATAGCAATAAAATAAATAATTTAAAGTTAATAAGATGAAAGGAATACGAGAACCGGAGTGACAACCAATCAGAAAAGATTCCTACTCTCAAGGCAAAAGTGGATTTTTCTGCTTCAGAAGAAAACAAAAATAAAACTTACAAGTGTGTTTTTTCCAATCATTCCTTTTCACAATAATCTCTTCTCCAATATACCAAATATTTTTTAACTTCTTTTGAAACAGAATATCTAGACACTTCAGCAGATCAGATGTTAATTTCAGCAGCCTGAAAACATGTTCTTAACACATAAGAGGTGCTCATTAACACTATTAAAACCTGAAAAATGCTTTTATTTGCCAGATATTTCAAGATACACATCCGTTGATAGATTATAATCATCCTCATGTAAGAGTCAAAGCACATCAAATTTATATAACTGCCTCACACTTAAACCTTCCAATTCATGCAATTCCCTTCAAAGAACTTAGCTATATTGCATGGCAATAATAAATTTAGCTGAACCTTTTCTACCATTTGTATCATAATCTGCCTTTTCTTACTTAGGTATGTTTGTCTCTTCTTTTCCACTGACAATAAAAACAATATTTTGAGGTAGCTACAAAAAGTAACTTCCAGTTATAAGAGTGGGAACCTCTGGCTCAAAACAGTTGTGTTTTATTCCCAATTCTTTCAGTGACCTTCCTGCAAACTAGGGCAAGTCACATCAAATCTCTCTTTTCTTTTGCTTGCTCTCTTGATTTACCCTTCTGGAAGCTCCTCTGAGAACAAACTTTCCATATTTCTAAGTGTGTCCCAAGTATTCCTCACTCTCACTAAGGTCTTCTGGGTCTTTTATGTTAGATTCTACATATTAAATAATTAATAGGAAATACTATTTGGTTTTGGTTTACTAATACACATGGGTGAAGTGCTAACTTTTCTCTCTCCAAAACAGCCAGGATTTTCAGAATCTGATTTTGCAGGACCTGCCACAGACAAAGAGAGTACTCAATGTGGAGGAAAGATACTCAAACCCAAGCAGTTAATGTCACTGCCCTAAAGAGGAGGTCCCTGTATGAAATTTAGAAATACAGAGAAAGAAAAAAAGTGAACTTGTTTACATCTCTTCTTTCCACCCTTAAGGGCATAAGTAAATATTACAGAGGAAAGACCCAATCTGAAATTCTGTTTTTATCCCAGCACCAGAAAAAATGTCTAGCTTTAATTTTTTATCACGACGCAGTGGAGTTAAATAGTTTCAAAAAAATAGGAATGCAACCATTCCTTTTTAAGAAGATCTGTACTGCTGTACAAATGTTTTGATCTCAGTTATGGAATATCATGATTGTTCCCTGAAATTGTAATAACTTCAATTCATCCTTTACTCAACCCGCAGACTACAATTGCAGAGGAAATTCTCAGCTCATCTTCATTAAAGCAAACTATGTTGCTCTTTGCTTTCCCCATTTATTTGTCTTATCCAGGCTGAATATAATTTAAGGTATCTCTTGAGATAGTAGTGGCAGGGGGAGAAGAAACAAGGCAAGAAATACGAGAAGAAATGAGAGAGAAGTCTTGTTAAATTAACCCTGCCCAGAGAAAAGCTTTGAAAACAGTTATATTCTCCTCTAGGCTGGGAAGGGAATATTGCTTTTTGTATATAACACAATAAAGCAGTAAAATTTTAAAATACACTTGGCACCTCAGTACTGAATTTTCTGTTATCAGTTACAATTCAAGCAGCTGAACTGTTTGCCTAAGGGACTTATCAGGGTTTTCTGTACCGGTTTTTGAGGTATTTTTTCTGCAACATATGGGAGACCTTGTTCAGAAATTGCTTCAGAATCTTCTCTAATTCTTAGGCTCAAAATAAGCAAACTCTTACAGCTATATTTAATTAATGGGCTCAAGCACATTGAGCCTAGATCAATATAGTAAAAAGAAACTACTCAAAGCAAAATGTAAAGATAACGGTAGTAAGACAATTTAACTGTAGTATAAAGCTGGAAATCTTGGGTATTTTCTAAACAAAAGAAGGCAGTTGAAAGCCATTTTCACTGAACAGCTCAAGCATCAAAATTGAGTGACAATTTCAAATAGTATCACTTCCTCCACTGATGTAAGTTCAGTGGCTCAAGCTTTAAAAAAGCAAGTTCCTCCCAGAGAAAATAAATAGTAATCAGCTGATATACAGAAAGATTTTTTAAAAGACACAAACAGGCAGGCCTAAAACATTTTAAAATGTTGTTTTAGCTGAGGCATTTTTGTTAACAAATGGGCCATGATATAAAATGGAGGATATTTCACAATTGTGAAGACGTTTTACAAGTCTGGGGCAACAAAAAGTGCTGAAATTTGGCTCAAGCAACTGCTCAAAGTAAAAATATGGGAACCTAGGAAAAGGAATCAGGAAAGATTGCTTCAGGAGTGCCTTGTTAGCAAGGAACTATGTGTAGGTTTTTGCTCAGATAGCAGAAATACTTGCTGAAGAGGCAACTGCAAAGCCTATCCAGGACAGCCAAGAGCTAGGACGGCCAGGTGGAGTAGCACAAGCACATCGAGCATGGGATGAAGCCTGCGGGAGCCATGGCCAAGGGACTTGAACTGCACAGCCAGCTGCTGCCAGGATCTGGCATGGGGTAGGAGACGCCACAGGGACCTGAAAATCACAAACTGAGAGAAGGATGGGGCTGAAGCAGTGGGAAGCAAAGAGCAGCCCCACTAATAGCTTTGCCAAGAAGAAGACTGCACCTAGTTTTAGATTTCAGAAAAGCAATTTTAGGGATGGCAAATCATCTCATTGCACTGTAAATTATCCTGTTGCCCTTCCCCCTCAATAAATTACTTTTCATCAAATCAATTGATTCATGTCTGAAAGTGGAAAAAAGATAGCCAGCTTACTGAGCTCCAGACAGCCCACTTTAATTTCCCCAAGCTTCTAGGGAAGGCTGAAGCTGGCATTTATTAGTGATCCACAAAATTTCAATTGGGTATTTTTGCTGCCAATCAAGTCCTAGGGTAACTTTCTTTATTCCCAAATCCACACAGTGAAAAGAGATATTTGATTCTTTCTTCAAACTGAAAATAAGGCCCTTTCACTGAAAAACAAATATTGAGACAATCTAGGCAGAATTCGAGCATTTTCGCTTTTAAACCTTGTTGTTCCTGGCTACTTAAAATTCCTCTTCTTTACTTGCTCCTATGTCCCTTAGGCTTGAGTAGCTCATGGTGCAGTCTTGCATTCAAGCTTGACTGAGATCTAAAATAATCCAGAGGGGGGTTGGTTTTGTTTTGTTTTGCTTTAACCAAAATGCTCTTGTGCATAGAAGCCCTGGTAAGCATTTTCAGACTAAGACTAAGACTAAAATAACTATTCAAGACTAAACACAACATAGGCGAACCTGCTGCTGTTTCTCAAAACACAGCATTACATGTTCTGCTTTTGGCAACCAACCTGGAAGTGAAGCAAAATAGGTTCTCTTTTAAGTTCATTGGGATCAAACACTTTGTACTTCCCTGGCGAGCACCCACCACCCTCTCCTCACCTGGGCAGGTACTTTCCACTCCTTTTTTAGCATTTGCACTGTGCAGATGAGAAGTTGGTGCCCAGCTGGGAGCAAGTCTGATTCCCCAGCCCTTATGATCAAGAACAGACAATCTGCAGCTCCAGACCCTTGCATTAATTTCTATCGCTAAATGAAACTAAAGCAAAGTACAGTAACTTCAGTGGGTGAAATGGAAATTGCCTCCAAAATAGTCTATATTTCTGAACTGAGGAGTAAGATTCTGCAGCAAGAGAAATTGATGTTGGATCTCTTTTTCTTGCTTCACAAACTTTTTAAATCAGAGGACCCGGAAAGGAGAGAAATGGCAGGCTGGCATTTCCTCCTCTAGTCATGTTTTAGAAGATGATACATTCTTTTATTAAGATAATGGTAATAGTTGCTTACTTTATGGAGATATTCACAGGCTGTGAATACTTAATGTTGTGAAAATATGACTTCTTGCAATCTTAAATGAGTTTTCAAAGCCCCAAAGAGCAAGTCTCAGAACTACTCCACGGAATTTCACATGTATTGTCCTGTGGACCTTAGGTGTCTCAGAGCACTGGAAAATTTGGGGTTTATTTCTATTTCAGTGACCTATCAACTAAAGGCTGCAGTTTTTACCTTTCATAGTGCTAAATATTTGTTTGGTTTAGGTTTTGCTTAAGCGTACCAGGAAGCAGTATGAGCAGGATACTCCGCAGTGAGGGTTGAGCTGCGAGCTGAGGGTGACCCAAGTGCAGTCCACGCCTCCCTGATGGGGCAATGTCTGGGCCAGCAATGGTGGCAGAGTCTGCCAGCAGCCCAAGGATCACCAGATTAGGTTTGTCATATCTCTGCTAGTACTGGCTTTCTTAACAGAAATTTCTGAAGCCAAAGTTTGGTTTCTACACCCCTTATTACCATCATTTAGAAACAAGAGAGATAACTTCTTGTAAGACCTTGTTCCCCAACCCAACTTTGCTGCACTAGCAACAGGGTGAAAAACATGTATGTGTACAAAACCTACCCAAGAACTTCATACTTATCTGTATTGCTAGGTTACCTGCACAGGAATACAGAAACAAAATCTGCTAAACACTCAGAAGGAGGAGCAGAACTCACAACAGCTTGTCCATCACCCAAAGGCTTGTGTAGAAAATTAAGGCAGGATGGATAATAGCAAGAGCAATAGTTTTTTGAAATAGTCTTCAGTTAGCGACTTGCTCATCTAACCACCAAATAATCTGTTTTCATAGGTGTTATTTATAATCCTCTGTGAGTCTTTAAAGGCATTTCAACATCTTTCATTATTTACACAATGGTTCTTGTTACAGTTGGGTACAGGAATAAACTACAGATAAAATGTAAGCCTATGGAGTAATTTTCAGGCTCAGGTTTCTTCTACATTCTCCACAGACTACTGATAAACTACTATAGTGAAGAAAGCAGGTCCTTTCCAGTCATTTAAAACTGCTCTTATTCCAGGTAACAATGCTAGCCCTGAACAATAGGAGGCAAAATAAGAAAACATAAAGTAAAAAACACAGACTAAAAAATCAGGCATGTGAAGTAGCAAACATTCTTGCAATTGTATTTCTTTGCAAAGGAATGAGATGTAGGAGTTGTCTCTACTAAAAAAAAAAGGCAGTGAATGTCATAGTTGTAGCAGTTCTCTTGCTGAGGTTGGAGAAAAAAAAGGCTTTCAACAGAATAGAGTCAAGCTTGACAAATTACATAGTTCAAATGATAAACAGAAGACAATAACTCCAGGAGAAATCATCCTGGGCTGATGTACTGCAATCTGTTTAATATATACTAGATAAACAGATACGATCACCAAAATAAAAGACTAATTTGCCGTTTTAGCATTTCATAGCCCTTTTGCAGATGTCTACATCAAAGAACTGTGAAAATGGCTTAAAATTCCCTTAGTGCAAATAACACAGTGGGAATGTGTAAATCCTCACTGTAGGAATGTATTCGGTGCCTCCATGACTTCTTTTCAGTGATATCCAGTTGACTTGCAGCTGTCATTATTGGCCTTGTTTCAGCTAGGAAAGAGTTAATTTTCTTTCTAGTGATTGCTGTGAAAGGAATGTCAAGAATGCACATTGTTTTTGTTGTAGCTAGGCCCTGTTTATACTTTTCAAGGGCTTCCCACAGATGCTGAGAAGGAGCCTAGACAGAACCAGGAAAAAGCCAATGGAATGTTCTGTACCACAGCCATCATCCTCAGTTCATAAAGTGGGGTTTGCTGGGGAAGAGGGCAGCGGTGATCGCTGCTTGGGAAGGTACCAGCTCACCAGGTGGTGAAACGTGACTTGTGTCATTGTTATCATTGTTGTTGCTGTTGTTATTTTCCTTTTCTATTATTGTTCTGTTAAACTGTCTTTATTCCAATTCATGGGGTATTTTTTCATTTACCTTTTCCCTCTTTTCTCCCTCTTCTCCCTGCCCTGTTGGGGAAGGGGGAGAACTGCATGAGTGACTGCATGGTCCTAGCTGCTGGCTGGGATTAAATCATAACAAATATCTATTCATTTGTAGGAAATACTCATCCTACCTTTAAAAACCTATAAAGAGAAGAAAGATGCATTTTAAAATATTTTATTGGTGGGCCAACAAAACAAACACTGAAGGAATAAGGGATTTTTATATGTAAACACAATGACTTGAAAATGGAGGTAAAGGATTGCAAAATGTGTGTATTTTTTTAACAGAAATCACAAATAGTTCATAATATTTCAGCTTGCTCAGTTGAAACTTAAATGGCTGTATGTTTTGGCTATAATAAAATTGCTTCCTATATTTTTTGTTATAATCACTACTGTCTGAATAAAATTTGTGCATAACCTCCTACTGGTCTTCAAGAAGATGCTTAAGGGTATTTTGTAAATCATACAGTGGCTAAAACATAAGTGTCAAAGTTAATGGGCTATGGAAACCATAAATATCTCAAAAAGTTCTTATAGGTCAGCATAGAGAGACTGGTAAAGAGACTTGCAGGTTAAAAATACATCCTTAAATATAAAATAGGTATTGAATTCTTTATGTAAGTGTTAGCAACAAAGAGGCTTTGCATAACTGACTGTACTTTGCAGGTTATCTATATGCAAACAGCATCAGTAATATTTCTGTCTTCTTGAATAGCCTGTGAGGGAAAGTTTGCTGACATGTCTTTCTTTAGATCAGTCCCATGCTGAGCACGTAAAGACTGCCTGGTGATTGCAACGCTGTTACCCATTTTTACAACAGAACAGTTCTGATATAAAATCATTTCTATAACATTAATGGATAGCACTCACAGAAACGAAAAAAACAAAACAAAGACATGCTCCAGATCTCTGACCTTTACTAAATCCCCCCCAAAAAACCCTAAATGCCCATTATTTTTAAATTACATATTTTTTCAATTTTTACTGTTTTATCATTATATTTATTATAATAGCTATATTATTAGTTGATATCTTAATAACTTATCTGAAGTCCTATATAAGTATAAACTACAAAGCTAACTTACAATGCCATTTAAGCACTGCCCACTTACTAACTATATTGCCTCTATTTAAATGAAAGACTAGCAAAATTAGGGATAATTTTTAAAAAATACGAGAATTTGTTGAAAGGATTTTATAGCCACTTTTGAAGGTTCAAAATGATCTTTTTTTTCTAGCTTATGTAGTTTATTTCTAGTCAATAAATACTTTAAAGGTAAAAAAAGAATTGGAAACTGAAAAACTGAGAGCATGTTTTTTCACTAAAAAGGTAGTTATGAGGTGGATATGACAAGCTGAATTCTACTAGTTTTAAGATCTTGAATTGCACAAAATATGCACAGCTTTATGGTTTAATAAAGCACTGTCTTTTGAGTGCCAAACACTTCCTAATAACTCTTCTTTTTTGTTGTTGCATATTCATCATTATATTTCATTAATTTTTATTCAAATAGTAGTTTACCAATGGTTTTAATTTTATTTCCATTTTCCTCTTAAAGTAATTCACTACAAAGTAAGAGCTAAATAAAACTTTTGAAAATTAGAAGCAGTATGATTCATTCATAATACAAAATCTAGCAATCTGAAAAAATATTAAGTTGTTTTTAGCCTTGTATATAGTACGTCTGTAAGTATTTGGGGAAAAACTGCACCAGATTTGTTTAAACTTTATATGCAGCTGTTCATCAATGTAGCAATAAACCCTAATGTTTCCTTGGGGGAGGAAAGGGGAGCAAAAAGTAAAAACTAAAAAGTTGGTACGTGAATCAGTCTGTGCGTGTTCTTGTGCATGTTCACCAACCCGTGGATAAAGCAGACAGTTTAAGTTACTCAGGCTAAGTCAGTCCCCACTAGTGATCTATCTACACCTGGAGTTATGCTTTGATACTGGCACATATTTCAGCCTCTATAAGGTAAAGCCCACCTACCTTTCTTGGCATATATAACATAATGTGCTACGTTGCTCAATTTTTACTAATTTATTTCGTATGGTAGAAAAAAAATATTTTTTAAATATATATATAAAAAATTTGCTTAGTCTTAGCTTTTCAACAAATACAAACTGTTTGAATTCCACGAACTGGCAGAACATGCTGCTATATATGATATTCAAAGAATTCCATATTTTTAGCAGTCATTCAAATATTCCTTTGATGTAAGGGACTCTATGCTTAGTTGCAAGGAGTAGAGACAATGTTGCTCAGAGGAGTATATACAGGAGCAGCAGGATAGCTGTCCTCCACAGTGATTAAAATCAGTTCCTGAGAATGAATTACTCCTTGGGCTTAAGACATCTAAAACGAAACCTTCTGTGTATGCTGCCTGTTTCCCTGCATGGTATCTTCTCTGCCTGGTTTCTATAATGGAGAGAAACCAGTTACATCTGCTGCCACAGACAGCCTAGATCTCTCTGAAAGGCTATGTCTGGATTATGTCTTGCAAGAGTGTGTTTCAAACCAGCCACACCTAATGGAGAAGGCAAAAATGCTCTTTCTGCCTTCATCCCACTAAGTCTCAGCTGCTTTGTCAAACACTTTTTTTTCTTATCATTGTTATGTGGGAAAATACAGATGCACAGAAGTATCCAGCAGTAAGTTTTACAAAAAGCACAGATTATCCAGATAATTACTCAGTAAAGAACCATAAATATAATTAATTTTGAAAGTTTTAATGTACTCGCCGACTAGAGTACAGAGGCATTAGAATCCTAATGAAATTTTATTAATATAAAAATAAATCTCCTTAGCAGCCCCATGTAACTTTATACTGTCTACCTGTATTCTGTGAATGCAGGGGAAAATATAACACAAGTAAAGCAGAACGGAAGGGACTCTAGTTTTATACAGTGCTTTTCATATGTGTGTCTAGCTAATGACATCCAAATGTGCACCTGAGAGCGTCACCTGACATCCTTTGCCAGTCTCCTGAAGAATTTGCCTGCAAGTATTTTTCATTGTGTCGTTTAAATCCAATTTCATTAAATAAAGGAAATATAATGGCCTGCTGACCATTTTACTTTTGTGTGTGTCAAAAAAGATGTATTATAGTAATTAAATTGTACTTGTTGGGCCCAGTTCCTACCTGTATTTCTGAGCTGATCTAAAAGTATGTGAATAACAAGAAAGAACCAAATGATAAATAATGAGTTAGGGGTTTTATTCTAATTAGTATAATTACAGATTGGCTGTACCTCAACTATGTCTCAGGTCTTTAAATGAGTCTCAGTTATAAATGGAAATCAGCAGCAATCTCTCCATCAATTTCAGGTTAAACCACCTTTTCCTACCTTCATGAGTCAAAGTGCCTTAATATTGACTATCTTACCCCAGGAAATGGCTGAAATATGTATGTTAATTATTCTTTTCAAAAATTCAAGAGCTTCTGTCCCCCTCTCCCATAAAAAAAAAAAAAAAAAAAAAGAAGAAGAAAAAAGAGAAAAAGGACAATTAGGAACCAAAACCACCACAGAGCCTCCCTTACTGTTGTTGGCCAAACTGCCTTGTCCATTTCCAGACTTTGTTCCCCTGGAGCACACCAAGATGTGATATCTAAACCCCAGTCCCTGTGGCAGACTGTGATAAAATTCTTTGAGAGCTCCATACCACAGCTCATTTCTCACTCCTGCACACACTGCTGCTGTGTCCTGAACCTCCTGTGTCCTCTTGAGCACTCATGAGCTGGAGATGAATGAGAGGAGCTGGAGCACCCAGGCACACAGAGATGCCATGGGCAGCAGGATGTGGTCTCTGCGATCATCTTGCTGCTACACCTCAGAAACCATGACCCCAGGAGCAAACCAAACACCAGCTGTGTCTCACTGAGCTACCAGCCGATTACTTTGGCTCAGAGATGCTGGATATGTGCTCTGAGATCCTGCTGGTGTGACCATGCCAACAGGCAGGTATGGCATGTCCCAGGCCAGGCTGATGGGTGACTGGTAGGAACAAAGAAAATGTTTGCTCCATTCAGACAGAAAGAACCTCCTGTGTTTCTTGTGTTTGTGCCCATTGCCTCTTGAATTCATGTAACTGGTAAAGGAGAAGGCATAAACTTATGCTTCCCTACTGGGACTGCATCCCATAATTTAAATTATACTCCAATGTTACTGACCACTCCTGTTGCAACTGCAAAGACAATGCATCCAAAACATGGTAACAGATCTCTTCAGTTCAGATTTAAGAATATTAGATTATAAAGAAGCTTGTAGTTAGAGGGTTTTGGAAAACAAGTTAACTAAACATTTTAAGTTCTTTACAGTAAATTTAAAACATTTCCAGTGTTTCTTTCAAATTTGCTTTCCAATAGTTAGTGCCTTCCTTATGATCTGCTGTCTCTTTGGCTGGCTTTTCAAACTCCTACCTTTATCAAATGCTGTAGAATTGGGCAATCTAATCAAACCCTGAATATAGATTAAGTTAACTGCATCTGAAGTCATCAAAAAACCATTGGGTTAGAAAACATCAGGAAGCAGAGGACCGGGGCTGGCCTTCCAGCAGGGAAACAGGGGCCACAGGGATACAAGGCCACCAGGCAGGCACTCACCCCTGGACCGCAGCCCTATCCCAGCTGGGCAAGCTGGTATGGGTATGGGCTAGAACCAAGGGCTGAGCTTGTAGCTGCCCCTAAGCAAGGGGGAAGCCCCCTTGCAGCCTGCTCCCACTCAGATCGTTCCTGCCCATGGGGCCCAGGGCCCATAGCTGCCCTCCACACCAGAGCTTGCCAGACACCAGGGTCCAGCAGAAAACTTCTGGAAAACGTACTTTTCTTGTAATAAGAAAAATAGAGAAATTCATGACTAATGGAAATGGCTCATGATGTGACCCACAACCTTTTTCTCCTCCTAACACAATTAAATTGAATTCACAAGGGCTTGCTATGAGTTTTGTTTACAAAATCTGGAATTGGAAATCTCTGCATAAGATGTATAACATAAGAAATCAGCAAAAAAGTGACACAGCAGGCTGCTGACTGAGAGTAGTGTATAGGGTTCCTTGTATCTATATGCCTTTGTGTTTTAATCCTGTTGACCCCGTTCACAGGCCTGCTCCCTCTCTACTTACACTAGAATTACATCTCCTGCTTTCAGATAGTGCCTGCCTTTCCTTCCTCTGCAGTAAAAATACTGCTTACGAATTACAGATATAAAAACATACATATATAACATGCATTCTTTAATGACCACATATCCTCACTGATATACAGAGTTCTCTAGAGAACAGTACTATACAACTCCAAGAAATGGTATCACCTTTAGTTTAGAGCCATCTGAGGACCATCATCAGGAAAGTATGCATTTTGCTTTACATTAAAGTGGTTGTGAGAAAGAAAACGTAAATTCTCTGCCTTCAAAAATGAACACATGATCAATAAACTCAAAAATTACATACACAGAGGAAATATTTTTTACATTTTGCTTATAAACTTTTGAAACTAACTACTGCAACATATGAACCAATTCCAAGACCTCAGGAGGATTCTGCAAGTACTAGCCATGTATAATGAGTACATCCAGAAGTGTAACAAAAGAAATAGGCAAGCATAAAATTCAACATTTTTCACCCAGGTCACCTAACCTTTCAAACTCTTCTGCCAAACAGGTTTCAGAATTACTTTAAACACAGAGATAACAATACTTTTATGTATGGTAACAGACTTTAAAATTCTATTTCCAGAGTACAGTACTATAGTAATAAACTAGTTTATTAAGTGAGCATGCTTTCTTCAGGCAGTTCACCTCATCTGCAATTTAATCTTCCATTTAGTTATCCTATTAAGACAGTAAATATATTGGCCAGAATTCTACATTAGAAGATAATATCAGAATACTTAAATTACTAAATAAAAGCAATAAAATATAAAAGGTAGAGAGTAAAACTAGAAGTTACTGACACTGCTTCGGTTAAACTAAGAAAAAACAACCTTTGAAGAATAGCAGTAATTATAATACCCAGTCCTTTCAACCAGTAGGTCACAAAGCACTATGCAAAGGAAGTCGGCATCAATACCTTTGCTTTTCAGATGAACAAAGTGGTTCAGGAAGAGAAAAGTAACTTCCTAAAGTTGCCCCACACATTGACCTGGATGCGTGAATAAGTATCTTGAGTCTGAGTACAGTATTAAACTAAAGAGGCCATGCTCCTTTACCAAAGATATGTATGAGGAAAAGCAAACAGAAGCAGCTATAACTACTGGTATGCTTTCAGATTCAGCTTGTCATAGTATGAGTTTTAACTCATTTCACTGTCCTCAATAAAAACAATAATCGAAGGTTTTTTACATAATGAAGACATTATGAGGATACTGCCTGCTCAATGGAAAACTTCCTTCACACACAACTACATAGAGTGACACATAAAGACAGTCACACTGAAGAAGACTATGTTGTCATTAAGTAACTCACTTTATTCTTGGTATATTGTGCTGTGAAATATAAGCTACTATTACCAAAGAGACCCCTTAGCTTGGCAATTATAGTAAGAAAAATCTGGCATGGGTTGGCCATAGAAAAATTAATAATTATTCTCAGAGCTACATGGAAACTACCAAGAATGCTGTAGGCATTACGTAAAATTCATAATTGCAGGGAATCTCTTCTTATCACAATTACTTTTATTAAAGAAAATGGACAATCTGGGTACAAGATACTAAATTCAATTCAATTGACTACATGGAACAACAAGGCTTTGCTTGCAACATGCCTAGGCTTTCATTTTGGGAAGATTAGTCCTTATTTGTTAGAGGCATTTGTTACACTTGAGGTTGTGATCAAGTCTCCGTTCGAGTCCTCTTGGTCAGCTCTATCATATTTATTTATGCATACAATATCAAATAAATGAATATAACACATTATAAAATACATACCAGTACATTTTTTTGGTCTGTTTTAAATGTCTGTATTTTGGGGAAATCTTCTGTCAAATACTGTCTAGGAGTATATTTTAAAACTTTGGTAATGATAACTTGATGTCATTAACTTTGGAAATGACAATACAGATGAGATGACTATCTTTGGTCTCATGACACCAAAATGGAAAGACATAGAAATGCTCCAGACTAGCAGACACACTTGGAAAAAAAAAAAAAAAAAAAAAAAAAAACACAAAAAGAAAGAAAAAGAGAAAAAATGCCAGAAATATCTACCAATTCCTGTAGAAGAAAAAGTCGTGAATGCATAAAATGATTGTCACTTTATTCCAGACTTTCCATAACTCCATATCAGTGAAATTACTGGAGGGAGCAAGAAGCAGATAACGTGTAATTGTCATTTCAGCGAACACACAGTATAAAAAATATGAGTGAGACCTTTAGACAAGGGAAATCTTCTCTAGGAGCCTTTAGGCAGAGGGATCATTATGTCTGAATCCTTCTGACACATGCATTAAATCACTCTGCTCATTGAAAACAACTGCTGAAATCTGATGGGGAAGCCAGGGCTTGTCTCACACATTTTGTAGTATGGACTAAGTACCATTCCTACCAGCTTCCGAAAGTCTTTCTGCACTAGAATTGTAAGGTTAAGGCTCTTTGAGAGCCATCAGTAATGCATTTCCCTATGAACAGCTCTCTACCACATTCTAGGGAAGGGTTGTAAATGATGAAATCAAACGTACAAATTCTGTACTTGTCCAAGATGCAGACCTCTCCTCTTGCCATGGCTCGCACTTCTACCTTCTTAACCACAAAACACCTGCTTCTTCCAGAAAATTCAGTATTGTAGCAGCACTAGCTGACCACTCAGAGGGGAAATTATTTTCATGGGATTATTCTACACACAGACAAATTACAAAACATGGACTGTGTTTTGCTGTCATCCAATACACTTTTACCTTAACAGAGATCAATAGGACACTTTTCAGTCATCACAGCAACAAACACCAACTTGTTAAAAACCAGGGATGTACAGTGATGTTGCCTGGTCATCATACCATTTAAGACAACTGCTGCAGGGAAATTGAAGAGTTTAAGGAACCTCCACTGAAGAAACTACCTTTCCAGTCACTTAACAACTTAATCATGCAACACAATATAGATATGTTATGCCAAATTCATGTACCATAGCAAAGGCATATAATCTGTTTCAATTATCTTTGCGTGGATACAGAAGGAAAATAAAAACAAATGTAAAAGAGGAATAGTAAATACGTAAAATCAGAGGTAATGATTATTTCAGGGAAATTATAATAGAGAAATTGTCTATAATAGAAGAAATCATACTCCACTTGCTAGTGAATATGAGCTTACTAGCTCACATTCTCCTATCACTGATACTTACCACATACAATTTCATATGTTATTTTATGATAAAGACCACAATAACTGAAACAGCTAGTATTAAATTACCCATAAACACATTCCATTTAGGAAAACAGTGTCTGGAGTATTAATTGCAATGTAATTTAATGTAAGGGGTACTGCTGTATTAACACTATACTTCAGAATGAGAGAGGAGAACGAAGCCCTATAAAAAAACCCCACCATTGCACCTATATGTTGCTGTTTAGGAGGTGACTATCATCATCTCCTTCAGACCTTGTGACTCTCCCTTTGGAGATACTCAGAAACACCCAGCTTTCTAAGCTGAGCGTTGTAACTGGATTTCAGGCCACCTGTACGCACCATCACAGTGCAATCACAATGTGTACCTTGGTCAGGTTTAGTAATACCGCATGACACCTGTACTGATAAGCAGAGAGCCTAATGATTAATTTCATATTATAAGACCACTTTAATTAATAATACATTAGCTCATTTAAAGACCGATGATTATATCAATGTTCGGAAAAGTAACTTCCCCTCTTATTTTCAACCTCTCTACTTCATACATTAATTCTTCACAGCAAAGTGTTTCACTAATATTGACATAATTTCTTCTGACTAGGATTTTCAAAGATACTTATGGTTGTTACATGCCCAGTCTCCTATAGCTCATTTTCAAGCACTTAGTTAAAATCTTTGACAAGCCCAGCCCAGAACATAAGTAAAATTAATCGAAACTCCCAGAAAACATATTTGAAGTTACCATCCACCAGTTGTTGTAGCAGAATATTTGTATCTGACAATGCCACTATCGCTTTGTTTTGTGTGAAAACAAATTTTTACATGACTTTAGCCCATTGGATTACAACAAATCTCTGGCTCTCACCAAAAGCCCCTTCATGACAAAACCTTTAGTTATTGCTGAAGAAACAGTGAGAGATTCCTCTTGGGATCCCTTTTTAAGCAGCCATAGCAAACTAGAGAATTATTGCTCATTTTCATTCTTGACTTTCTTCATGGCCTCAGGGAATACATTTGTTCATAATCATCTGTCATTAATAGGGTATTAGTGCCTCATTTTCTTAAATGTACATACTGTGTCTCTGCTCTCACTGTGCTTCCTGCACAGTATTATGCAGTTGTAACATATAGTCTCTCACCAGCTACCATAACACAGAAATAAATAATCTTCCTGTGTAGCAGTGCCATGCAAAGTCGAATTCAACTAAACCTTAAAGCAGTCTTCTACTTCCTGGTACGATTTTTCATCAGCAAATTGTTGTGCATGTCTTTTTGGCACTCTATAAATCTCAAATTTCCTTTAAGTTATAATTTTATTGTTTTAGTTTAAATATGTGCCACCTCCAAAATGCATGTAACTTTCACCAGGGGAAAAAGCTTGTGGTAGACAAAGACCGTGGGTTAGGAACCACAGGAAGTTCCATCTCAACATGAGGAAAAACTTTACTTTGAGGGTGACAGAGCAGGAGAAGAGGGTGCCCAGAGGGGTTGTGGAGTCGTCTTCTCTGGAGATATTAAAAACCTGCGTGGATGTGTTCCTGTCCAGCCTTCAGGCAGGAGGGCTGGACTAGATGATTTCTAAAGGTCCCTTCCAACCCCTGCAATTCTGTGATTCGGTGTTACAGACTAATGAACAACAATTAAAATGATTAGGGGAAGGTTTTATGATAAGCCCAGGGCATCTGTGATGCTACTGTTATATAGATCACTGTGCTGGCCTTTTTACCTAGACCCTTTCCATTTGCTGGGCACTGGTTGGTTTTTCCTCTCCTCCCCAATGCCTCCTGAAAACTGGAATGATGCTATTGCCATCATTCAGTGCTCCAGCAGCAAGGAGAAAAATTGTGAGCTCCTTTTTCCTGCACTTTTTTTGCCTGTGCCAGTAGTGCTTTTCCTTCTCTGACAGCAACAAATGTGAAGTTGGAGAAGGGGCCCCGTGGGGCATATGTAAGAAAAAGAGCTGTGCTGAGATGTATCCACAACTTGTATCTTTGATCTTACCAACTTTTACCTTAAAGGAGATCAATAAGACACTTCACAGTCATCATTGCAACAAATACCAAAATGTTAAAAAATGGGAATCTAGAGCAATATTCCCACATAAAGCCTTAGTGACTTGTATTTCCTGCTAAAGCTGATGTGAGCTGAAGTAAACTCACTAATCATATCTACCTTTTCTCTTTCATTATGAAAAGTTATTATCTTTTTAAAGATAAAAGGCAACTGGCATATTCAATATCCAAACTTATCTATTCCTGACTTTCAGTCCTAGATTAGACTTCACTGAATGCTGCAGAAAGGAAGGTGATAACGAAAAGTATTAACTAAATTAAATGATTGGAGGTGATGAGAAATATAAGCTAACTATATGGAAGATAATGCATATTTCTTAACTGGGACTATCTGGGAAAAGCTCCACAATTCTTATATTCTTACATCCAAGAATTTAGAAAACATGGATAAAGTAGTTGTAATGTTTGCAAATAGCAGTTGCAAAATAAACAGTTGTTAGTATCCTCTTTAAGATTATAAGCAGTGCTTGGTATCTCTCCAGATGCAACTGCAATTTCAGTGCTCAACTTCGTCAAGTCTTCTGAAATAATGTGTCTGGATCTCATACATAACAGTATATCCACACTTTGTTCCCTAGTCCTTCCTTCACATGAGGTGAAGAAAGATTTTTCAAGGGGCTTGCTATAGATATTGATGTAGGTGAAGGACCATACAGGGGGCCAAACTTTGTATATCTTCTGCAAGGCACTGCAAACTTTGGCTTTAACAATTTAGAACTCCTGCTGAGAATCAACCAGCATGAAAATCTTCCATTCAAACTTTGTCACTTTAGTGTGACATGTTTGCATAAATCCAGTGGGTTATAAAAGCCACGCAAAATTTCTCACACCAGGTATAATTCTAGCCCTGATTCCTGTGAGGACATTCTTGACTCTTCCAGAAAGTCCTTCATCAGAAGCACTAGGCACCGAATGACATGGAAACCAAAGCTATCTTTTCCTATCCATCTAAGTATAGCCATTTCAGAAAAAATTGGCGTTGTTTTTTTAAGGAGAGGTTGAAGCTGTCATTGATACACACACTGTTGTTTTCCCTTCAAGGCTGCTTTTGCTATTAACATATCTGAAGTTATCTAGGTGATTATGTAACCAAAGAGATTTAACCAAGACTTTGCAGGCTTGTTGCAAAGGTGCAAAAAGGCATTTTCCACAGAGACATCAGGACTAGCCATCTCAAATAGTATATTGTGCACCGAAGGCACAAGGTTAGACGGCAAACATTTTTTGTCTCCCCCATCCCCCTTTTTTCTTTTAATTTAAAGTGAAAAAGGTCAGTTTGAAATGGTTGGAAAATCCAAACCCAGATGCTAAATTTCCCTGACTAAAGCAGCTGGCAGACTTGAGCTACTGGCAGTCCTCACCACTTCTGGAGAGATAACTCCATAAATTCAAGGGTAAAACTCTATCTGTGATGTGGCAGCCTACATTTGTCCAGAATTATTCTTTGTTCTTAGAGAAAAAAGAAAAAAAAAAAAAAAAAAAGGAGATTCTGCCACCTTACCTACCCTCCTCTGCATAAATTCCAGATTTCTAACTTACTATATTATTAGTAAGTTCTTCTAATAAGGAGAAATATTAAAAATATACACATCCCATGAAACTGTGAGCAGTAGCGCAACTTAGTGCTTTTACGGCATCACCTTCCTAATAAAACAAGCAAGGCTTTGCCCTTCTCCTTCCCATTAGTGGCATTATCCATACAGTCCTGTAGAAGAATAACAGCCACTGCAATGACCAAAGGCTATGCTCACTAAAGAGCATGATGAAATGGGCATCCAGAAACTTGCAAGCAGCTGACTCCCAAATGAGCGTGAAGGAGAAGAGCACACAGTGCTCGGGGGGAGATTCACTTGTTCTCATCAGGCTGACTTTTGAGAGTTAGTGGAAAGATCTTTAAAAATATCTGCCTTTAGAGGAGCTAGGACATTGTTTGAAAGCATCTGCTGCTGGTCTGCAAAGGAAGCCTGGAGTAACCAGCTCAGCTTTCAGCATCTTAGACAGCTCAGAGCCAATTAACCTCCCTGGAATCTCTCCATCCTCTCTCAGCCTCTTCCTCCTCCTGCAGCCTCCACTGAACCTTCAGTTGTGGTCCTGAACTGGTAGATCAAGTTTTCAACACTGAGAAGAGTTATGCCACACTCTCACTATCTATAGGGCTTTTAAGATACTCGGGGTTGTGATACCTGTAAATCTCTGTAAACACTGACCCAGGACTCCAGAGGAGGCTGCAGAGGCAGTGGAGAAAGGTCAAATGTGGCCTGCATCCATCATTTGCAGCTTCACAGAGGGTGATGAGGCTCCTCTGCTTATCAAAAGCAGGGCACAATGAATCTCTCCCACAAGCATACTTTAACCCCTCTCTTGCAATTGAAGATATGGAAGGTATTCCACTTTTACCAGTTGTTTTTACACAGAACTCATTCTGACAGCATGGTCATGAGAAACAGTATAAAACTATAGATGGGGAAAGGACGAGTGATGATTTAATGGACAGTAATGATATTACTATTACCCTCATAGGCAGAATAGATATAGTATAAGAAAGGACCCATTCTTTTTATTGTCTTCAAGCAAAAGTTTTATCCTTTATTTATAAACCTTTCACCCAATACTCTGAGTGCCATATAAAATAATAAAGAAACACTACCTGTTAAATAATCTCTTTAGAGTAAGAAGATTACAAAATATATACTTTAAAAAGAACAAAAAGAGAGAATGAAGCCACTGAAGAAATTTTACCATAACTACGTACATATAGCAGAGGAATGCAAATTTATACTAGAAGCAGCAGGTGACATGATATCATTCTTTCATTTGCTCTATGATTAGTATCCCCTCCTATATGGTAAATGTCTTCTGTTAATTCTCTGTTTTGAAAAATTTCATCTAATTTGCTCCCATTTTGTCAAGAAGAAATAATTTTAAGCAGTCAAGAACCTGAAGTGAGAATTTTTTAGTGACAGAATATTTAATGGCTTCTGTGTGTGAAATTGTAGGTCAGAATTCAATGTCTGGCGTTTAAATAAATTATAAGAGAGCAGTATGAGTGACTCTCAATACTTTCAGAGAAGCCAAATAAATATAAGGTCATATTGTTTTTTCTTGAACAGGAAATAGCTCATTGAAATCTTGAAGTCAGTTTTTTGTAATATCTTATTAAACTATGTAATATCCAAACTAGAAAAAGAGCACATTTTAGATAAGCATGCAATATTGCAAAGACAGATCTTTGCAGCAAAAAAATACAATATCAAAACACAAGCAAAAGAATTAGAATAAAAAAATCAGTGAATATTAATGTGATTATACTGACAAAATATTTGTAAAGGAAAAGAACAGCTAAGTGATTTGGAACTCAGGAATCACCTCAAATATTTTTTTGGTCATTTTTAAGTATATCTGGAGAAGTGGTTAGCTTCACAATTAGTTTTAAAACTGGCTTGAGAGTCCTTCATTCCTAAGAGAGAAGACTGAAAAAACATGTTCTTTCTTTGATCCTATCAAGCCACACAGGTTTATAGCTTAATGAGGAAGAAAAAGGTCCTTCCTTGCACATGTACCCTATGAACATTTGTCACTGAGAAGTGACAAGCAGCTTGCCCAGAAATGGTCCATCTGACATTATCCAGTTTGCCCCATATCTCTTAGAATTGCTAACTGTTTACAAAGGTGTCTTTGATTAGCTACCCTTCCCATAACTAACCTTCCTTATTACTAGGCATCTGATTTATTTTACTTTCTCAGCCTGTGGCAAAGTTGCTGAAGTAGCTTCACCACTGCCCATCCCCAGCAGAAACTCAAGACAGAAGATGGCTCTTGCTGGTTCTGGGCCACGTTCACTCTGCTTGCATGGCAACAAGCCACTGTCACACGCCAAAGAGCAGTAAGCCTCGAGGACACCAGGGCAGGCACGTAAGTTGTGCAATCTAAACTGATGCCCACTAAATGTGCTGAAGGCAGGAAATTTGACTGCAGAAGAGGTATTCAGCAGAAAGGGGCAGCAACCTCTCCTCAGACGAAGGTCATACAGAGGACAGCCAACCCCAAAAACTAAGCAACATTGGCTTTGGAATTAGGATAAAACAGGATCATTTATGTGCTGAATTACTATACATCTCTCCCAGCTTTTATAGACATCACAGAAAGCTAAAAGCTGTCTTCTAGAAAGCCCTGAGACATGTTTCCCATGGTATAATGAAGTCAATAGTTCTAAATTCAAAGGGCTTATTATTAACCTGCAGAAGACCATGTCTGCAGGTAGCATCCCTTTAATGACAGTATCATAGTCTGCTCTGCTATACTGGCTCACACCTTGAAAACATATCAGCTTGATTTCATGCTACATACATATGGCGTAATTCCTTGCACTAAGAAAGGCTTTTGTTTTTTTTTCCTGTGTTTTCAGGCTGATTCTCTACTGAAGGGGGAAAGTTATATAATGGCACTATTTATCCCTCTGTCAGCTTTCTCCTAACATTTTTTACTCCCTTGGCCAATTTCAATAATTGTGACTGAGGCAGAGGTCTCAGGGATGAGAAACAGATGACCGAGAGAAGGCAGAGAAGTGCCCTACAGGGAGGTGACGGGAAGCAGAAAGGGAAGGGATGAGCTCTGCGATTCTCTCCCTCGCTGCAGGCAGGGCAGGCAGCAAGCACTGCCCAGCAAGACCCCCTTGGCGCAGACTCAGGCATGGGACCTGTGACCAATGGTTTGGCTGGACGGAGAAGGCAATTTGGTGGGAAGAAGAAACAGGAATGGCGGGAGATACGGCAAGGCGAGGTGTAAGTATGCAGAGAAGGGTTAAAGGAGGACACAACAGGGGCCTAGGATTACTTGCGGGGAGGCAAACCACACAGATTCAAAGGAAGTCATTAATTCTGCTGCTCTTGAAACAATTGAGCTTTGGTGGAGTTGTAGAGGGGAAGTGATTTCACTCTCAGGATGACTACTCAATGGAGGGTATAGATGCTTGTCTATTAAGAAATTAACAGATGAGAATTAAGAGCACAGGAAGCTTATCAAAGAATTGAAAAGAAGTTGGGAGAAGTCTCACTGGATAAACTCTTCCTTCTCTGCAGAACACACTCCCTATTCCATTGATGTCCTTTGCAGAAACAAACCAATTGCAGTCCCCACTCAAGCACACAAAAATATAATGAATCTTTTCTTTTCCCAATTGCCACCTTCTCTGATGAACAGAACTATCACCTCTGGATAAAGGATAGGGATTTTCTGAAATATGTCCTTGAGGTAATAAATGTCATCCTCTCTGAAAAGCAATCTCACCTCAAGATAACTAAATCTTTTTTCCATTTATCAAATATCAGAAAGATAACTATCCTTACTTGCTATTTAAATTCCTCTGCAGAAATTGAATTCTCGCCTCACGAATAAAGATTGCTGCAATTATTTTCTCAAACAGTAAGCACCATTCTGGTTTAAAAAAAAAGCAGCAGGGGTTGAGTAGACGAGCATAATCTGCAGACTAGGGGAACCAAACCATTTTTGTCCATATTTTATACTCTAGAGGAACTCAGGTATCATGTTGTGGGTTTTGGTTTTCCTTTTGTTTTGCCTTTTTGGGGGGTGAAGGATCTTCCCATTAACTGAATATTATTTACTAGCAAATTTTGAATAAGGTTCTTGGGTCTGCCAAAATTCAGATCTTAAAAAATTCAGGCTTATTTATAGCTCTGGCCTGCATTTGCACATTGTAGGAGTTTCAGGTATGTTCAGCTAAACATCATGTATAAATCCTTCCGAAGAATTCGCACTCCAAAATTCCACACACAAAAATCAAAGCAACTGGAATTATACAAGCACTATGGTGGTCTAAGCACCACGAATCCAACACCACAACAATTTTCTCTGACAAGTAACAAAGCAAGAGAATTCTTTTCTTACTCTACTGTCAGTTGTTTTAGAGAAAACAGTGACAAATCATGTCTAATTCAACTGACAGAAATCATTAAAAACAATACACCTTCATTGTTTGAAGACTCAATAACAGATCTGCTTCAGAATATGCTGTCTCAGAAAAATGTAAGTAGAAAGGATGTGTGTTTCTGGTTTTATATATATATATTTGAAATCACTTTTCCTGAAGGCTATGAAAGAGCTCTTTTGTTTTGTTGAGATCGAAGTTTGATGTGACTTCACATTTAAAACCTTCTATAAAACCGAAATGATGGCCATGCAGTTTGTCTTTTTTTTTTTTCTCCTTGTTTATTGAGCTTTAGTAGTGTTTAAGTTATCATTTTCAATCAATCCTTTTAAAGCTAAGGTAGCAATTCAATTGATGGAGGTACTACATGAATTGACAAAACCCCCTCTTTTTTATTCTCCGTTCCTTTCCCTTCTCCTCTTTTTGTTTTAATCGTCTCCACATCTGAAAGGAATACAAGTTCTCCCCCATGAACCACTATTTGCTCATACAAGCCTGTTTCAGAGCTATGGCTTGTAAAGGCTTAAGCTACTCCAAGGCCATGCAGCCTCTCCCAGCAGGGAAAGACTTTGCCAGAGCTAGAAAAGAAAGCCTGGCCTTTCTGAAGATATGCCTACACCTCATGTTCCCTTTTTTTTTTAAATGATGCTGTCTTATTTTCTACTTGGTTGTATAATTGCATCTGAAAAAAAATCACAGTATTTCTGTGTACCTATAGGACACTTCTATAAGGATGGCAACAGCTAGCCAGGTTGCATTACAGAGACTATAGAATTATATAGTAACATGTAGACGTGATAGATATGACAAGGTATTACAGGAAGGATGCTTCTTCCCTCATACATGAAGGCGATCGTAACTGGGAGGTCTGACAGTAGACCTGGATTCTATCTACATTCTTTAGCAGGTCTAGGCTGTGGTTGGTATTTAATTATATATGGGTACTCAGCTAAACAATAATACTATGTAGCTATTTAATTAATCTATTATATTCTACAGGCAGACCATAATACAAAGGTCAATACTGCATCATAATATAATGGTCAATACATTGATGATCACAAATATCTCATCAATAACATCTGTCTGATCCTTCAGGTGTGCTAAAATCGTGATTTTTTCAGGCTTCTAGGACAGTATCTTTTTCTTGCTGTTTTGCGTACATTACCATTATCTCAAAGAGCATATTGGCTTCATCTCTGAAGTTTCAGTCAGCTCCTGTGGTGATATCAGCAGCACACAAGTGTTTTTAATAAGCTTTTAGAAAATGTAATGAGGAGGATGATTTCTCTTCAGTTCTGCTTGGCTCAGTGCTAAAGAACAACAATGGGATGGCGTCGGAATAAAAGTTTGAATCACGACATCTCATTTGCTTCCTTTCATTACTGTTTGGGGGAGGAGGGGGCTGTTGTGACAGCTGGTCAGTAGTGATTCAATTATATGCTCCATTCTCTGGACTTCAGTTCAAGATGTCCTTTGGCAAGATGAGAAACTGCCTGATGATAGATTTAATAGCTAGGATTTGATAGAGTATGCAGAAGGACATGACTGATTTTGATACATTTCTCAGGCAGCATGTCTTTGAAAGTGAGCTCTGAGTTATCGAACATCCATTTCACCAAAGCTTCCCATTAAGTCTAGTTCTCCTCTCCCGTACATAGTGAAAGTGATCTGCAGCACCACCACAACCACCCCCTGGCTTGTGGAATTATATAGGTCAAAAAGAGAGGAAAACCAGGACTAAGGACTCAGAAACATTTTTGTCCTGATGTAATGTGACTTTGGTGATGGTCGCGTGCCAAGCAAGTGAGAGAACTTGTAAAGTACAAGTTCACTAAACACATTCACATCACACATGTGAATGTACAGAAAAGGACACAAGGGACCCCTGAGAGCTTCAATAACATCACTAAGCCTGTGATGTATACATCAGTGATGTATACAATAACATCACTAAGCACACTGTGATGCCTTTGGGTGTCTAGGGCAGGTGAGCTCTCCCACCACCACCTCTCTCCATTTCCATAATCCAAGTACTGGACCATGCACAGAAACAATTTATACAGCTCAAAGTTATACAGTTTATACAGTTCAAAGAAGCTTGGCTGAGAGGTCTCCCACCCACCTCTAACACAGAGAAAACTGAAGTCAGTCTTCTGAAAAACCAAGGCAGTGGAAGAAACGATGAGTTAAACCAATATCCATAACTGATCTTGCTAATATTTTGTGGTCTATGCCTACCACGAGTCTTTCACTGACCCCCCTGGAACAGCCATCCGAGCTTAAGGAAGGATGGCTGCCAAGGGAGCCTTCTCAGCAGAAGAACGCCTCTACTCACTTCTGATGCAACAGAGTTCATCTTGCATAGCTGGGAGATTCAAGCCTTATCTGTTCTGCCAGATTTTCCTGAAGGCTTTAAGATGCCTGAATAAATGATTTAGAGCAGAGGCATTTACTATCTTTTTAGATACCTTTTGCAAGCACGCTAGAAATCTGTTTTATGGAGGAATATGAACCTTGTACAGATTCTCATGGAAATATGCTGGGAGCATTAGTGGGGCAAAACCATACCATTAAAAATCATAATGCAAGAGACGACATCATTGCAGGTCATAATATGTGCAAAAACCCATCAGAATTAATTCTGTTTTGCCCTTCCTGTCAAGAAAAAAGCAACTTAGTGCTGCTATTATGCTTGGCATAAATCAGTGAGATTTCTTGGGGAGGTTAACTTATAGAGGGAAAATTGTGGTGTATTTTCATTAAAACCCACTAAATGGGTGGAAAACAAATCACATATAGCTAAAATTTGAAAAATTGTGAACAAATGACTAGATACCACAAGTTGCTGTCCTTACTCAATTGTATCTACCATGCCTCATCACAGCATTTTGCCAACTGTAATTTAAATACACTTGATTATGATTGTGCCTTATGGCAGGGGCCACTTAAGAGTTTTTCAGCAGGATATTGGCTAGAAAATGCTAGGTTTTCAAAAAAATATATATTTTTAATGTATTGGGTTTTAACATTTGTCCCAAAGTATTTCTAAAAGTAAGGACAATAAAGCATACCCTAGGAATATCTAATTCCACTGTTGTGAAAATGCTAGTCATCTTCTTAAACAGAAGTTGAGTCTTTATTTTTATCAAAATTGTCTGTTCTGAATATTCAGTTATATTGCTCTTTTTTATATAAAGATTGTATTTTTAGCTGGTGTACCTGAGTGTTATGTTAACAACATCTTCCTTATATTCGGGTTTATATAACTTTGATTTTTCTTTACATGAAATTATTCCTGTGGAATGGTTAAAGGCATATCAAGATGACTCTTTAATCATTGCTGTTTAGTTCATTATTTTCACATCACTGTGATGACTCCTCAGGGAAGCCGACACCTGTCAGAAGTTCACTTTTATAAAATGTGCTTGTGTAATATTGCAGATATTAATTTTAAAGCAGGACAGTAGTGTTTATTTTCAGTATTTTCTGCTTTATAAGCACAAGACTTCATCCAAAGTTTCCACTTCATTATACCTAGTTTTGAGCTACTGTGATATTACAGAAAGAGTTCTGAAATGGTCAAGGATACAGCAGAAATCCTCCAGCAGAGTAATTATTTATAATAATCCTTCCGGTAACACACAGTACATACCTTCTCTAGGGACACAGTTCCTTTAAAAAAAAAAAATCTGCTTCCTTTACTTTAGCTCTGATTGAAATTTTGACTTGTGGGAAAGTACCAGAAGACTGGCGAGGAGGACTGTCAACACACTCAAGTAACCCGCATGTGGGGTGCTGGAAAACACATCTATCACACTAATTGTTGCTTAGTTTTGTGTGCTCAACAAGTAGAACATCTGCACCTTATCAAACACACCTGAGATTCCTGCCCTGCTGTTGAAGAGATCAAAGCACAGCAGAAAGCTCTGCCTGCCAGAATCCTTGAAACACAGCCCCAAACAGCGAGTGGGAGCTCTCTCGCTCTCTCACTCCCTTGCTAACAAGGACTCTCCAGCTATTAAGGATTCTCGCTCCGCGGTGCCTGCATTCCCCACTTGCCTGCCTCTGCCTGGGTGCTGCTTCAGAGGTTCCCCGATCCCTGAGGTATTGAGATTAAATTTGTTCTTTGCCCTTAATCCCTGGTTTTGTGGTTGTTCCTGCATCCTGCCTGCATCGGCTCACACAGACTAGAAGACTGAAGGAATGTTTTCCAACGTACAAAACTTTGGGAGCAAACCAACTGTCCTCAGATCAGTCCGGCAAAATGCTTCTGCTGTTAAATTTTGTGCTTAGGGTGTGGCAAAAGGAAGTGAAGTGGCTGGTGCTCACAAAAATGAAGTCATCAACGGAGCCTTTGTGCAGGCTGTTGAGGCACCTGGGAGCAGCACTGCTTCTAGGCATACCGCCTTCAGCAGCAAAAACAACCCCAAAAACCTCCTCAAAGAAGGTTGTATCAAATGTCCTTAGAAAAAAAAGTTTAAACTCTAAATGCTAGATATGCTAACAGGAAATAAGTCATAATCAAAATACTGGTGCTGACTAATTTGGCTTCTTGCATCACATCAGGGAGGGAGTAACTGATTTGCTTCTTCACTGTTTCTGTACTTACAGTTAGTAATACCATAAAGAGATCCCAATGCCGTAGTATTTAATACCAAAGTCATGGTAAGAAAAGGAAATTACGCCCAAATAAATCACTACATCATTTGTGCTGAATGTTATACAATGAAAAGCTGATATGCACTGGTTCATCTGCTGATTCGCACAACTCCTCAATGAGCATCACACGTTCCCACTTCTCCCAGCAAGGACTGGCTTCTGAGGCAATCTGCTGGTGGCGAGCTGGACAGGCACCACTGCTTCTCTACCTGTTCCTAGGTTTGGATGGTAGGAGACACGGGGTCCTCTGAACATCTAGCACATAGGGGAAACATTAACTACACAGTAACTCAAAAGGTGGGGAAGAAGATCAGGTGATGAGGTTTTCCCCCCTGATACATCACTAGATTTAAGGAGAAGTTGTGAAAATTTTTTTGTACTTAGAGGATGAACCTACAATGTTTGCCCTCAGTGCTACAGATCTGTCAAGCCTCACATATAATACCTCATTCTCATACATTTAGAGTCTACCTCACGCTCTCCAAATATTTTCAGCACATGCATTGACCATATTGTTTCTTGCCTTCTGAGCCCCTGGTGTTGCATGTGAAAAATCAACAGATACAGATACTTCATAATTACCACCTCTTTCACAAGTACTGAACTTGCACAAAGCTGACCTAAATTTTTTCCCCTAAAATCTGCTTTACCTTTTTTACAAATGAAAGCTAAGATTCCTTTATGATTGCATGCGTCCAAGGGTTTAAGGCTAAACTTTACCACTGTGTCAGTCAGAATATAATCAGAGCTCTCCTTTGTCAAAGATCCCAGCAAGACAACGCTAGTACACCATTCGAAGAGTTACTTTTACACTATTTTTGACAGTATGGAAAACCAGTGCTATATAAACTTCCTAACCAATTGCACAATATCGGCCCTCTCTGTTTTGTATCACAATTGACAATATATAAGATACCCAAAATTTTAAGGTAATATCATTCTTTCATTGTCATGCTCAACTGATGATAACAGCATAAGACCAATGAGACTGCAGAATAGCTTTTAAATGAAATTAATCAAATTCTGGGTTTCATTAAAGAATATCCCTTAATTCAGCATGTATATGGGGAGGGGAACTGACAACTCATGAGAATTTATGAAGAATTATATTCATTTTTCTGAATCTTACAAGAAATCTTCAAAGATGCATGGAAAAATATTCCTTCTGTAACGTTATGTTTTACCACAAAAACTTGTTCACAAGTCCATCCACATATATCCTGACAAACTGTTGCATCAGGAACTAAATCATATAACTAGATGATTGATTTAATCTTTCAGAAATTAGACTTAATTTATTAATTTATGTATTAATAAATGGCAACTAACAAGTTCATTGTGATCTCAGCAGCTCTCTCCACATTCTGTACCAAGTCTAATGCTTGGAAACTGCATTACCAAAGCTGCCATACCTTTCACCTTTTCACAGAAATAAACATACAACCACATGCCCAACAGAATATGGTTTATGAAGAACTTTCACTTAAATAAAAACAAATCAAGGATTCAGGTAACCATTCAACAAAATCAATTATTCCCATTACAGTTATCACTTCAATCAAACCTGAAAATAAAGCATTTAACCTGTTACAAAGACAGGAAAATATTCTACACCTGTTTTTGTTAAATTCTTTTTCTTCAAATGCAATACTCAATTACGGAGGCATACTCCTTTCCGAAAAAAAAAAAAAACAAACCCAAAACCTCCATCATGTCTTCTGGAGAGCAAAAATAACCTTTGCTGCAAAACATGTTTTCTTTACAAGCCTTTGCTCTCAAAATATTTTGTTGCTGGGCATTTCCTCCCAAATGTTCTGAAACAGATATGTAAAATATCCACAGTAATTGCTTGAAGCAGTACGTGAGACCTAACTGAGATTAAGGGTAGGTGTAGTTGGCAGAATATCAAGCAAAAAGTAGAAAATATTAAAATGTGTAAGTTCAGTCTTTACCACAGCGTGAAGACATCTAGAAATTACATGTAGATCAAATTATTGTGGCAAACCCTCTTGTCCGCTTTAGCTTCCTGTTGAATTTAAATAACCCAAACTTTTTCTTTTTTTTTTTTTCCCTTGGAGAAAAGTGGAAACACTTATTCTATTCAATATTCAACTCTTTCCAACATTTTCCAAGAAGGGATGTATGGGACCTTACTTCAGCTAACCTCTGTCCTTCAAAGGCAAAAAAAAAAGAAGTACTAGACAAGTTCACTGATTATAGAATTCAAGACTTCGTTTAAAAGGAAGTTCTCTTCTGCAACTGTACTTTTTTTCCCAAAGGGACAAGGACAGCACTAAGAAATGAAGCATCTTAGAACTAATAGCTTAGAATTGCATTAAGGAGTATCTTCCATAGGGGAAAAAGATGCATTTGTCTAAGTTTTTGAAATAATTGATGTTTAAATAGATGTGGAAAATGGAGGCGGGGGCAGAGGGGGAAGCACATTCAGCTAAAAATTTTTGGTTTTCAGAGAAAGGATGACCACCAGCTGTATTCATAGGACGTGAAAAGGATTCTTAGTTGGTGTTGCTTCTTTAATCTTCTCACTGTGTCTGTTATTTAACAACATTCAATATGTCCAAATTAATAACTAAATGAAGTTTTCCCCATGCTGACAGAACAAGATGCTTAAGACAGTAGATGAAATATTTCCATCTCCCTAAGCAGTGTTTGGACCAACAAGTTTAGATAATTTGCCACTGTGTCTCACATGGGTACAAAGCTGATTAATTGATCTTTGCACATTACTTGGAGACTTCAAAGAAAAAGGAACATAGCATTGTCTGGAAGGCTATGTTTGCTACTGGCTGTTGTCTCAGAAAACAGGACCCAGCCTCTCCATTTTCAAAAGTGCATGGTTAGTAAGGACCCGCTTTTATATACTGAGTGCATGTGCAGTGGAAATATCTGTATCTACCAAAATGAGAGCACTTTATATAAAGAGATCAACAGTATTTGCGTACACTGAAATTTTTCCTATATCTACAGCAGTTTTTTGGGACTGCATACTGAGGAAGGGGTGCCTTGACTACAACACAATTTGGAAAGCTGGGCTGACAAAGGACACCAGCCCTTCCAAAAGCAAAAGTCAAAAAAATTAGGGCTTTCCCCCTATTTATCCTTCCTTAATCCATTCCTTTTCCTGATCATTTCTCTTCCCAAGGTAGAAACTGTATGCCTATAGTCCTTCATCTTTGAGATGGCAAAATTCAGTTTTGCCTGCATTCTTGAGAAGACATGAGCCAAATCCAAAAAGCAATTAAGACCTCAACATATCTAGCCTGGGTGCACTTGTAAAACAGTGAATGAAACAGAAACAGTCCCTTCAACAACCGTCCTTAGAAGTTAAAGGAACAAGAGCAGGACTCCTCCAATTACACGCTCAGACTGTTCACCCAAGTTCTCTTTTCAAATGAATCCTGCGTGGTGCCCTGCCAGGAAGACTCACATTTAACCCTGCCTGTCTAGAAGCACAAGCAGCTCCTGGTTGAAACAGCAACTGTGCATTTTTTTATTTTTTTTTTTTATTTTTTTTTTTACACACAGCTTGCAGAATTTCAGATATTTCCAGGTGAAAAAGATTGCAGGTGGGAAACAGGGAGACAGGGTTTCAGATGAGAAAGCACGAGGAATATAGTCTTTTTAGATACAGTGCAATTTTACAGAGAGGCTCTGGTTTTATAGAGAGGGCCAAATAACTTCCCAGTCTCTAGTGCATGTATGTAACTTCAATCCAGATTTGCAACCAAAGACTAGAAATTTCATTCAAATTTCATCAAACAGGTAAAATTCTAGATAATCTCTGAATACAGGAAATGTAACAGTTACTTCAACATTTTCCAGGGAAAAGATACTAGAGTTCTCTCATTTTATATCCTTGGTTTTACACTATTTCATCAGTCTCAGCTGGAGTATTCAGTACTTTTCTATTCAGTGAATTACCCTACATGAGGTGGGACATTCATTCTATCATGATTGAGGTGAACTGATGATATTTACAGGAAGACAGTGAAAACAAAAAAATAACCCCCCTGTAGTTTCTAAAAAAACTTAGTTTCTAGAAATGGCACTGCTAGAAACTGCCACTGACTTTTAAAGAGGTTTAAGCTCTTAAATGCCGTACCACTTTTGAAAATAGGACCTGGACTTCCGATTGACTCACATACATTAGGAAATTGTACAGAGGGTTAAGCTAGATATTCAAATTTTTTTGGAAATTGACATGCTTCTCAGAAGCATTTTAGGACATACACCTCTTGAGTCTTGACTGAATATTTTATGTACAGCATTGTTGTGAGCCCATTAATCATCATTTTTGCTCTATTGCTCCCACCTGGAAAGAATGAGCCTGTAATTGAAAAGGCAAATTTAGCATTTATAGCGGTAATAACACAGTTTCATTGCCATTCTCCTCAAAAAGAATTTGAACATTATGGTGAACCATACCTTATTGATAAGTGAATAGAAGGGAAGTAAAGCTTTCTCATTACCAGACCCCCGTGAGCCAAGTCATTTGTTTGTTGAGCAGAGCCTTCTATTGTGTTGTAACAATTGCTTTTACTCCCAGATATGATAACTCTTTGAAGCGGTACCTGGGAGACGCACGTGACCTACATTAGCAGAGCAGTAACACAATGTTGGCTGATAAACTAATCTCATTTGCTATGCACCTGATATTTCATTGGTTGCTTTTTCCTTCTAATGGTGAAAGCTGTGGACTCTGATTCAAATAACAACTCAGCAGAGTAAATTACTTAAATCCAAGACAAAGTGTGAGACTACAGATTTATTTTAGAAATGTTTGTTGAAAACAATACTGTGCTTTAGCATTTTTTAGCTACCTAGAGAGATTAGAACAGAGTTTGAACAGAGGCTTTTTATGCTGTCAGGTATATATGTATGTTATTCTAGGATACCTTTTCAGGCTATATACCTTTATGCTGTCAGGTATACATGTATGTTATTCTAAGATACCTTTTCAGTGTGATTCAGTTCCTGAATTAGGAGAAGGAGAGATTAGGAGGACAGTGAAACAGTTTTCATTTATCATAAACTACAGCTAGCATTTAAAAGATAAGACACACGAAATACAAGATGGATGGATCATTCTGAGAAATTATTAATATCATAAAGACAACAAAATTAAAGACTGCAACAAAGTGGTTTTGCTACTTTTCAGTACTCTGTGCACAGAGTAAATTTGTATGTACACCTAAACTAGCAAAACAATCCAATCTGTACCTTTGGTTACAGGCTTAGGGAAGTATTCTCTAAAGTGACATGAACTTTAAAACATCTTGGTGGCTAGGATTGTGCTTCAGTGATTTATTTTTTTTTTGACCAATTCTGTACTTGTCATTGGTCAAACCCCTTATTGTTATGTAAAGTAATAGTCCCTATATACAGTTTTACCAGGATACCCAGGTATCTTTCAGGAATTCAGAGTCAAGAGTAACACACAGTGCAGGGGAATGGAAAAAAAAATATCAAATGTAACTGTAAAGCTTCTATGTGTTCATATTTAAACAAACCACCCATACAAGATTCCAGTACAAATCTCTGTTTTGCTGAGCCATTCCCCAGGTTTCTTCATTGTACAAGTAAAAGTAGGCCCCCTGACTTCAGAACATTCATCAATATGCCAATATTGATGAAAAGGTCTTGTGCCCTGAATATGGAATAAAATGATCCTGACAAAGAATGGAATACTGCTATACAACTCCACGGTTCTAAAGGTGTTGGTTTTGGTTTTTTCCCCTGGAAAAAAATGAATAAAAAATAAAATCTATTATGCACACAATGCTCACCTTTGATACCTCCATCTGCTCACAGGAGCAAGAAGCAGAACAGTCTCTCACTAATCACGATTATCTGGTCTGGAGAACAGCACTGTATTTCAAGGTGTGGATGCTGAAGCCACTCTGATAAACAACCAAAGAGCTCTGGTATCTTCCATATCCACTGAGGTGCTTCAGGCAACCAAGCTTTCATATCTAATCAGGGCCACTAAATGACCCCTCTGTACCTGGCAGGTACCCCATTCATGGGCATGAGATTTTTTTAGGTGCTGTCCAGTTCCTGCCTCACTTTCCTGTGCACTAAAGAGATGAAGGACAAATACTGAAACACTCTTTGTATACCAGCATTCAAGCTGTCCCATTTGTTGGGCATCACTACAACTTCTCTCCTCCATCAGCTGCCAGTCTGAGTTTTACACGTCTGGGTAATGCAGCTGCACAGTGGACAGCAGAGATGAGGTATTCTGAGAGCTTCCCATGGGTCTGTTTTCTTGCTGCTGGCACGCCCTTCACATATCTCACATATCCCAAGGAGAAGCCAATAAATCCTATACACAGTACCCTATCTTATGTCTCAGAGGGCACTGCATGAAGCCACACTTCAGTTGTCCTTGCTGATCTTATGACCCTGCTGGGGACAGCTGGCCACTCTGCTCACAGGCACCTGCATGCGTTTCACAGCGCTGAGGCTCAGCAACAACCATGACGGTGAATGTATCTACACTGTTCCCTCTTTCTTTCGGACTGTCAGGAACGGCAGCTCTTTTCAGCCTTCTCACTTTTTTCTACTCCAGGCAAGCCAACTATTTTGACTCTCCCATTTCACTTATCCTCTCCTAGCTAAAAATCGCCACCCATTTCACACCCTTTCTCCTCTGATCGCTACCAGAAGAGGAAAGAACATTCCCCATCCCACAGGACAAAGGGTCTGCGCATCACACAGTACTTGTTACTGTGCACGATGTGGCTGTGGCAAGTAGGAAAGAAAAGATTAATATTTCTATGAAAGAAAATACATGTCCATCCTGAAGCTATCTTGTGTCACCCTAGGCTGCACGTTCCAGACTCCACCTGTCCTAAGTTAGGTACCAATGTAGCATAATGACAACAGGCAGTCTGACAGCTCCATCAGCTCAAAACGTGGTCTGAATCTGGTTTGAAACTTGAAAGTACCACTCTGGGTGCCAGACACCTCTAATAACATTTCAGGTGCTGATGACTGTTTTCTTTGCCCATGACTGAGTCTGGCTTTCCAAATGACATTACTGACATTACCACTCCTGACCAGAAACAGTGAATTACTAATAGTTATCTGGTGAACACTGCTACATTAGGTACAGTCATCACATTCCATGTGCCACTCGCATCAAACCGTGGATACAAGAGCATCTGTCATTTCATTTCAGTGGCCAGTCTGGCCCAAACCACAACACTGACATAACCCTTTAAAGTTGGGCTTCTTCAGAAAGTACCCTTCTGATTTTGAAGAAATTCCTTTGTGGGTTTCTCTCCAGGTTTCCTGGGCTAAATCAGGATTTCTGAATCACACTTATGAACAGCTATGAATTACCAGGAGACACCAGATGTGACAGCCCCTCTGCAAGTGTGCACAAATCTCAGTAGACAGGATTCAAGATTTGTCCCTCCCTACAAACCTGTAAAAATTATCTGCAAATACACAGAAAGATATATTAGCAATCTGTTTTTAGATTATGATTGTGATTAGATTTTGTAACATCTTCCACTTGCTCCACCTGAGAATCATCATTTTCAAGTAAAACTCAGACAGAAGCAAAATCCTACTGGAAAAGTTTGTATTATGAGAACAGTTGCGATATTAAATTGTTCCCAGGCAGGTAAAATCCATCACATCTACAGATGTGGAAAAAGGTACTACTAATGTCCATGTGATTTCCAAAGTATACCTCAACAGTTTGAATGACACACCAGTCTGACAAGATGACTGCAAAAGATTAATTTTTTCCCCCAAAATCCAACTGGGAATCTGATTCCCCAATTCCTTTTTCTCATCTGCCTTTAATAACCTTAGTAAACTGTTTAAAAGTCAATCTGGAAACTAAATCTATTTCATATCTAAAAAAATGAGATTCAAAGATGATTTAATGGAACAAAGCTCCTCTGTCCACATGAGGTTTGCAATGTAATTCTGCCCTCTTACACAGATCACAAAATGATGAACCTGCAAATCAAAATAACACCATGAATGAATGCAAGCGCATTCATTCATGAACCAAGCTCAGGTGGTAGGTAGGTTCTGAAAAGCACTTACAATCCAAGCCAAAGAAATGTTTCGAAGAAATATTTGGGTTCCCTTCCAAACACAGCACTAATGGAAGAGTGACTGTACACGTTTTTGTAAGAAATATTACAAGTGTTCTGCCCAGTATGGGATGGGATTTTTTTGTGCTCTTGCATCTTATTTACTGACTCTGTGATGTAGATACTTCATAGAGAATGGTCAACTGATATCTGTTAAACAGTACAAACACTATGCTACTTTCATTTCAAGGAATGCATTTCACTGCTGCTATAAGGTAAGAAACTCTTTTTCATCCTTGGAGAGATGCAAAAATATCTATTTTCAGACACACATGCTAATAAAAAAAAAGGATTATGACAATCCTAAGTTGTCTTCTAGCCACAAAAGATCCTTTGCCTATGTAAGGTGCTGAGTTGCAAAAGCTACTAAGCAGACTATGTGTCCTTCTAGGCTACTAGGTCAGTTTTGACACTTAAAAAGATAATTCAGACACATCCTCAGGGGGTTCGGGGGAGGAAGTCAACAAGTTGATCCTCCCATGGAAGGGAAATAACAGCAACTCTTTTCAATAGTGAAAAATCTCTTTCTTAGTCAACCCTCAAAGGGGATAATCCTCAGCTAATCTACGATTTTAGTATTTAAAGCACATCAACAGAAAAGAGCTACACTGAAACAGTCCTTTGGTAGAGCACATCAATCCAGAAAGCCTAAGCCTGCAAACATACTATAATTACAAGAGGAATATGGCTAAATGTTGGTACTAAAGGCTACCTGTAAATAATCACTGTAATTTGTATTCAGGGGGAATTCAGCATTCCAAGTAGCCATAAAACTGAGCTCTAATGTTCTTACAGCAATTAAAACCATGTAACCACCCTACATAAAATGCTGAAAAATAAACAAAGTTTTTCTTAGAGCAATGTGCAGCCTGAATTTGAAGACAGTTAAGTAACTTCCTTAAAAATACTAAAGCAATGTCAGTGTCATTGGTCCTTTCTGAGAAACTCCATTAGAAATCTCATTAGTGAAGGAAGGAATAGAATTGCTGGTTAGTCAGCATTGTCCAACTCAATGTGAACTGATACAATACCACTGATAAGATAATGCCTTGACTTTTGTCATCTTGAAGTCTGCAAGTGGTCTAGGTTATACTTAGCTTCTGCTTACTCACTCAAATCTTGCTTTACTTTCTTCAATAATCCCATTCCTCAATAGGACAAGTGGGGAATAGTTATTGCATGTTCATAATGTTCCAAGGGGTTTTTTAATGTCCTCTAAAAAAAAAAAATTAGCAAGCATTTCATTCCACTGAATTAGTATATATGACACAAAACATTGATTCAGAAAACCAATTTTCACCAACCGTTTTCTCTTTGCTCTTTTAGCATTTATCAATACTTAATAATGAAAACACACAGTTTCAAATTTATTTCTATTTCAGATTCTTGGTACGATTTTAGTCCTTATTGTAGAAGACCTTAAGGATGATTTTTAAGTAAATATTCCAGCACATATTCTTCATTTATATGTCAATATTCACTAATGCTGTGGATACAAAACCATCTTTTTTCTCTTGTAGATTTCTCATACAGTACCCTGCAGAGATGTTGCCAGAACCTTTTCTACTTGCTTTACACTACAGCTCTTCAGTACTTCTGAGGCAGCTAGATCCGGGCTTTTCTTTCACTACAGTTTTCTTAAATCCAAATGAAATAGCAAAACTGCTAGAAATTTAAACCATGCAATTCAGTTGCCTTGCCTAATAATAACATTCCTAATTCTTACATGTTGTCATTTCTACTACCTTTTTAGATGGCCAACTTCTTGGACATATTTTATGATTAAAAAGCTCAGTTGAAACCTTCTTCAAAAGGCCAATTTGCCTCTGTTTGTATTAGATGACTAGTAATACATTTTACCCCGTCCTAGGTTTGTATAAATTTTACTAAGTTTAGTAACTTAGTCAAAAAGGAGAATTCAGACATTTTTAAGTAGTAACCCACAATCATTGGGGAAAAAATAAATTAAAAAGTCAGTATACTTGTCAGCATTGGGAACAGAAATATGAGTTCTTGCTCACACCCCCCTCCTTCTGCTTGTACTAATCACTTGCATTTTTTTTCTTATTAATGAGCTGACAGCAGTTGGCTGTTGTTTCAAGCTTTTATTTCGCTGACAGCTTGGTTTTATTGTCTGGTTACGTTAAAAGTGAAGAACTGGTTTCCATCTGAATGAAGGACTTTGTTGAAAAGTCCCCAATCATATTGATACTACCTAACTCAGAGAGTTCCTTGTGACAGAAACTGAATTTCCATTCATTTGGGTGCAATAACTTCAACCAGTCAAGTACCTGAGACATTCATTCAGCAGGATTTGGCACAAAAGAACACAACTGCATTCATTGTTCAGAGGTAAAGGACTGCTATGCCCACAAATTATACCACTTCCACAGGCACAAGAATCAGCTCCCCCTGCAGCCTTCCATCCCTTCCCGTTCTATGCCAGAAAGGAAAACGCAATGTCGTTCCATCATGGAAGGACACAGAACATGCAGCTAGCTCACAAAAACACAGGTTTACAGTAATTTCTGAGCATATCCAGCTATTCCTGTCACATTATCTCATCAGGTCATTTCTCAAGAGGCTAAAGACTATTTGGAAAAGAGCTCTAGGCAGGATAGCACAGAAGCTGAGGACAGAAGTTCAGGGGCCTGGCAGAGAGGGCAGGACAATAGGGCCAGAACTGCTGGGCACATGAAAGACCACCTGAGATTTGACTGCAAGCCATCCTTTCCCACTCAAACTTGAATTTCTCTCCTCAGGAAGCCAGATGACACATGTCAAAGTGGAGCCCATCTCCTTCTCATAATTTAGACAGTGTGGTTGAACTTACCAAACAAGGAGAGTATGACTGTCCGTGTGAATCAGTTGTCACTCTGGACCCCTGTGCAAAATAGCCTTCTAAAATTGCAGCCTTAGAAATGTTTAGGAAGAAAAAGAAATGTAATATTTAGGTTATGAAGCACTCTGCTTCCCTTTCCTCTCCTTTTGATCTAAAAGCTGATATTTTAAATGGGATTTGGGAAATGAATGTTTGACCAAATTATGAAAGGGTCCCAGTTTCAGTTAAACATCTGTTGCTTCCTTTGAGAGGTTTAGGGAGTTGTCAAGGTTTTGTTTTTTTTTAACTGAGCAGTTTAATTTTTTTTAAAATTGCTTTATGATATTGGTATAATTTAACAACATTAGGATGATATAATGACCAGACACTGCACTGCTGCTTCATAGAAGAACAGGACACAGCTGCCCGTGCTTTGTGCAAGCAAAGCATTGAAAATAATAGCCTTGTGATGAAAGCACATTGAGCTGTTAATCACTTTCAAATACTCTGTGCACAGAAATATTCTTGAGATCTGAAATTAGACACAAGAGGCAAGAGAAAGCGACATTTTTGAGTAGCCATGTGACAACTATGGCCATCTAACCATATATGTGTAGAAATTGCTCTTACTGAATCTACAGTAGAAAGAATACCTAGTCTTCTTCTCTTTGACGTATCTGTCAAACCTGTAATTTTCGTTCCAGAAGAGTAAGTCCCAAATAGTACAGAAAATGATGATTCATATGCACCAGCATTTAAATGATATAAGTTATCCAGATGATTCCAGGTATTGGGGAAAGTATCCCAGAAGAGACAAGTAAAGAAAAAAAAAAAATAAAATCAAAGGATCTGAACAGATTCAGACAAGAAAGTACACCTTCTCCCTATGGCTCTACTGTGAAATATTTCAAATATGAAGTCTTTTCTGGGCAATTTAACCTTCTTTAAGAAAGTTAAAGCATCAGTCATCTTACACTGATCAGTCTTCTGTGTGTATTAAAAAATGAATGGTTTGGACAGAAAGGGAAAATAAAGCTATGTGTAAAGGACAAGCATTCATTAACACACAGCTGTTCATTGGAATAGTCTGGAGACTTAAGACAGAGAACATTAGAAATGCCCTACTGGATCAGGCCAATGGTCCATCCTACCCAGCATCTGGTCCCCAGTAGTGGCAAGAGCAGATGCTATTCACTGAAAGCATGCAAGCCTGCCCACTCGCTGTTGTCTACCCCCTCCACACTTTCAGGAACCCAAAGTGTGGGGTTGTGTTTTGTTTGTTTTTAAGTTAAGGCTTGTTAAGGGGTACCCTCCCTTACTCCTACCTACTGTATGTGAGTATCTATCCCAATTCTTTTTTTTTTTTTTTTCAGTCTGCCGATACAACTTGCCTCCTTACCCTCCCATCACATGAAGCTCCCAAAGCTCACTGATGGATGAGGACAGTAGTTTCTCTTATCCACGCTGAACTGAACTGCTAGTTTCCTTGAGAGGCCCCTGGTTGTAGTTCTGTGGGATCTGGTAAATAGCATTCATCACTGTCCTAATGGCTTTTGAGTCTCAGTCATGCGTCCACCTCCTCAGGCCCCTCCGCTCTGAACTGAGCACCCTTGTCCTTTCCTCATAATATACCTGTTCCAATCTCGTCTCCAATTTAGCCACTCTTCTCTACCTGCTTTACCTCTGCGACATCCTTCTTTCAGTCACGGGCAACACAAAGTCATGCTAAAAGACCCAGGACTTGGGTGAGGACCAGCAGACAGGCAGTATGTTTGCAGAACAGCAGCAAGTCTGGGAAAAGGCAACACTGGATCCCTTGGACCACGCTACGCCACATCCCTTCTAAACACCAGCCTGCCAAGAGTGAAAGAAGGGGAACTTCTGTTTGAAGAAATATGCATATTTTCCTATTTTATGACATAAAGCACGGGGCTGTACAGGTTCCCCATCCTTTCCCAATAAGTCATAAATGCTAGACTTTAACACTTCAGGTGTCTGTGTGCATCATGCATTGCTATTTCATGACTCTCCCAAGTTTTCCTGCTGTTTTGATCCTGAAAGCATGATGAGCTGAAGTGGGAAAAATAATGTCTCAAACTAAAACCTTGCATATCCAAACTTGTCTTTGCTGTGGGGTGAACTCCAACTCAAGTATGCAACTTGCCATCACATTCTCATTTGATATATTTCGTATAGTAAGTCAGATGATTAACCTCATATAAGTATTTTCTCATAACATAGCCTCTCAGCTTGCTATCATGCCTGTCTTCAATATTGGTAAGACAAATTCATTAGAGGCACAACAGTCGAGTCCCACAGTATGGTATCTTTTTCTGATACTGGATTTTGAAGTCTTAGCTTGTCCTTTTTTATGGGAGGTTCTAAAGGATATAATAAAGTAATATCAACTTTTCCAAAAAACTTGCAAATTAAATTGACTAGCACACAATCATTTGCAAATTATTCAAATGCATTTGTAATACACGGTTAGAAATTCATGCTGCATTACTCAGTCACCCAGCTTATTCACACGGGAGTAATGAAGCTGTCATCTGACTTGCATATTAACTAGTCCAAGACAGATCAAAGCAGACACCTGACTTTCGCCTAGCTTTTTTAGATTGAGCTGCAAGTTTCAAGACTCTGACCAATTTAAGAGCAAGGTGATTTGCAAAACTAGCCACCAGAGCCCTACTTGTAGACTTTTATAGCGTGCATGTAATTAAAAATTTGCTTCCAGCTTTGAGCATTCATGCTTCAAAAAATGTATTTTCCACACTTTTTGTTAGGAATAAAGTATTAAGTATTTTTGAAAAAAAGTTGTTACACTCAAATTAAGACCAGACTTCAATTCAAAATCCACTGGGTATACTGTAATAATTCTAAAGTATAACTGAAATTTGATGTTCTTGTGTAAATTAAGTTTCATACTTAATTTGAAGTAGGGTGTTTTCCATGTTGACTACCACACAAATGAAAATAAATACATTTGAACTAAGGTGAAGTTTATTAAATTTGGAAGTTTGAACAAACTCCACCAATTTTCTGAACAACAGCTACCCGTTATGTGACAGTCAGCTTACATTTAACTTACTGTTGGCTGTAACTTGCACCCAGAGACAACATGCACACAGGCCATTTCTTGGAGGTGTCAAATGACAGCGTTTGATTCAAAGTAGAGTGTAGGAGAGAAGTTGTAAATATATACAACTACCCAAAAGGAATATAGGCTTTGCACATTTATGGTTGTTAGAAAATTTTAGAAGTTCCTTAAGTTGAAAACATAAATGCAAAACAACTATTGAATCACCTTCTCATAAGGCCAGTAGATTATATTTTGCTACAGCACAAAGCAGACTGTACCACTGTATTCCAAATGTTTGTTTCACTCTACTTCCACCTAATAAAGCTGCTATCAATGTTTCCATCCACAACACATGACAGAATTGGGAAAAAAACTCCAACAAAATACATCATGAGATCTCAGTGTAGCAGTTCCCAATTTATGGTTTACAGGGCACTATTTTGCTTGCAAGATCTTCTGATAATAGTCTTAACTACAGGAAATTAAATGGCAGAAAACAAAACCCAATAGCATTGCTCAGAGTGCTACTGGCTCAGCATTGCTGCTTGGGAAACAAAGGGGTACGAGAACACTATTGCAGGGAACATTAACTCATACATTCACCACATATCTCATATGTGTGATTGGGTATAGAGGAACAATATTCAGATATACTGCTTTTGTAAATATTTTGCTATTGTGATTCAGAATGTTTTACTGCCAAAATACTTTGCAGGGAGAAACAAAACCACTGTTAATAGAGTAGAGGAGGATTTACTTGTGAAAGGTGGGCCAGGATACTGCCTCAAACTATGACTCACAAAAATCAATGTCAGTATTATTTACATGAAAGGCATTATCGAAGATCTCTCTTTTCTAATACTTTCTTTTGTTTTGCATTTCATCTTTTATAGACTGAAAGGCATGCTTTATCCACGCAGGGGTGGGGGGACAGGGACAAGCACAAATGACACAACACTTTGGAGCAGAAATAACTAACCCCTGATATTTAGTAACAACAACCCAAAGCAATCCTCTCCAGAGAATACACTGGGGATATCAGAAATTTCAACCCATGATCAGTCCGCTTAGCCAATAAGACAAAAATTTTGTGGCAATAGTTTATAACTTTTCTGTTAAAACCAAAAGAGTATATACTCCTGCTCAGACAAAACCTGAACAGACCAGTTTCAAACAGAGTTTTCAGATTTATCCTTCATTTTTCTGCCCAGAATCATTTAAGTCAGTTTCAAATCAGGAGGTTTTCTTTATGTATCATTAAAAAAAAAATAAAAATCAGAAGTTATGCCTTGTTAAAAAAAAGGGTGCTCAGCCTTGTGCAGACTACTGTGCTTTTAGTCAAAAGGAATACAGGACATCACACCTCTGAGTTTAACTGATCATACAAACCTTGAGGAGCCCTTGTGAGACAAGGGCAGGGCTCAAAAAACAACTTTTGACAAACAGGTCAGGCACCTGCAGCATAAGCAGAGACCAAGTAGCATCTGAGCAGCGAGGAAACACAGAGCTATACCTTAGAGGTGACAGAGACAAGGTTTTCCCGGAGACCCATGTTGTGTTTATTCTTTTTTTAAAAATTGCCAGAGATTTCACAAGTCTGAGAGAAAGGATACACCCTGAAAATTTCCTGACATAGAACCAAGAGGTATGAAGGCAGCTTAATTAAAACCCCTTTTCATTTTACTATGTTGTCCTGAGGACTTGTTTCTGTATTTTCAATTTTATCTTAGTTTGCATTCAGATACAACCTAGCTCTAGAGACTGAAAGCCTCCCTGTGGTTTTTGTGGAGGCAAACTAATCTCCAGTCTTTGGGCTATGTGGGAAGCCTGTCACACAATCCCTGAAGCATTGCTAGACAGGAGGTCATGAGGGAGTCCTACGCTATGAGTGAGAGAGTTGTTAGAAACGGTTGGAAACCGTTTGGAGCAGCTGGAAACAGGCAGTGGTGGCGAAGCCACTTTCAATTTGGCATCCTCCGCATTGGGACGTTCATTCATATGTACCCCCTCTTGCATGCTCTGAATCTTACCTCCATTCTTGCATCACAGTAAAGCTTAACAAGAGAAGTTCAGCCACCGATGAGGATCTCCAGCCTGTTCTCACTGAGGTCTTCTCCCTTGAAAATGACATGGAGTAGGTGTTGTAAGAGGTGATGCAGTGTACGATCTGATACTTAAAAAATAACACCTGCAAGCCTATGAGGTAAGAGGAAATAAAAAAAAATGCACTGGCATTTCTTAATTTTGGTATTTCTTTTGTTGTTTACTATTACATGTAAGTAAACTATTACCATTTTTGGATTGCCAAACACCTCTCATTCCTCAGGTTATATTTCAGCATACTTGAAACTGACAGAGAAGTTAATTTATCCAGACTCACTAAGTTTAATGAGAAACCTGCTTGGTAATTCCCTAGTTGGTGGGGAGAGGAGGAGGGTTAAACATTTGACTGAACAAAAGACAGTGGCATCAACAGATCATTCACTGCATCCTTCACATCCACATCTGCTTCTAAGAGTATTTTTAAAGTTACCTTTTCACCAGTATCATGGAGAAACACATACTTTGTACATGTCTGATTACAGATTCCGTAAACTACAGTTTGTTTGCATTGCAACTGGGTGGTTTTGTGGTGTGTTTTGGGTTTGGTTCACGCCTTTTTTTCTGCCTTGCAAATTACCAAGCTATTAGCCAGCTGTGAAAATTGCTTCTGGAATTCACCAGATGCAGGTTTTTAGTTTAAAATCTTCTTGATCACTCGCATGCACAGAGCCCATTAGCAGGAGGCAAGCCTGTCAGTCAAGGGTTAGTGAGGTTGTGTGTATGAACACGGGCCCTCAGGATGCGGTCGCTAAAGGTACCAGACCAACACGGGGCATTCAGCTGGCACCCAGAAGAAAAACAACAGCATTTTCATCCAACCCCCCAGCTCTGTGAAAATCTGCTCCTGCAAAAGGGTTAGTGGGACAGAAACAAGTAAGTATTAAATGTCAATTATATGGTATTAAGCAAGCATCGAAAAGGAGAAAATGGGGTCAATTGTTCCGGAGAAAGAATGCAAGTTTTAGCTTTTTTTTTTTTTTTAAATAAAAAAATGAGAAAGCTAACACTGAATTAAAGCAAATATATTCATATTGTATGGTGAGAGCTTCAGCTTTCCTGCAACAAAAACATGGATGTATTTAAAGAAAAATTTCATTTTTCATTACCAATATATAGCAAGTTGAGATGTTTTAAATCCAACACTTACTTCTTTCTGGACCTAATTTAGCAAAAGCTCATTGACAACCCCATACAAGAGCACTCTGCCTATCGAAACTGGGGGTTGGACACAGTTGAACAAAACTGCCCAGCACCATTTTGCGCAATAGCTTTGGGCTTTCTACTGAAAATTGGGGTGGTATTAAAAAAAAAAAAAAAAAGTACTTTTTTTTAAAATAGAACTACTTAATCTTTGCTGCTACCAAGTAAGAATTTTTCAACCATGTAATATGATCGTAACACGGTGTTCAAAACAAGCAGCTACGAGGTAAAATTATTTGCTATGAAAACCTGCAAGGATTCCCTTAGAAAAATCAAGAAAAAGGGAAAAAGGCAAGGAAAACAAAAAGCAGAGCGTTATTTTTAAGTCATGCCTGAAGCGCCAGGCCGTGGGCCGGGGAGGGCCGGCCCGGCCCGGGCCCCTCCCGCCGCCCCAGCTAGGAGTCGGGCAGCCGCGGCCCTCGGGCACCGCCCTGTCCGCTGGGCTGGTGTCTCGGTCCCGGAGCCGGGCCTGTAAGGCCCATGGGGTTGCCCTCCGGGCGCTGCAGGTCAGAATCTGCCGGAGGGACGGCGCGGCTCAGCTCCGGGACAGGTATGGGAAGGTGGGGAGGGAGGGCTTGTCAGTATCCCCACCTCGCTCAGGCCCCCAGCCCTGCGGCGGGTTGGGCTGCAGGCCCACCTGGTAGCCTTGCTTCTCCCCATGAGGTGGTTATCTTCTTCGGTTGTAAGAGTCAAGAGGGAAGAAATAAGCTCAGCCTCAGGTTTCCAGTTTTATAAATTAGGGCAACTGTGTAATTGCTGTTGCCCACTGGTCTCTTGAGAATTCTTTTTTAATAAAAGGATTGTTTGAGAGAAGTATTATGAATTGGGCAGCTGTATACACTAATAACAGCAGAAACGTGAGCAATCACCCACTGAGATTCCACAGTCCTGAAGACAGAGCATTAGACGGAACCATACCTGTAATGACATTGCAGTCACCCTCCACAGCACCTCACTTGGCAGGTCCAACACATGCTTCCCTTCAGCCTGTGCCACCAAGTTGTTTACAGCCTCTGGCTAAAAGCTACCAAAGGCTAGTTACAGCTGAACACTAAGAGACCAAAAACAAGAGGCAGAAAAGCTCTCCAGTCAGTACAGGGCTGTTGCTCAGAGCGTTTCCTTTTGTATTGCCTACAACCAGCTGATACCTGTTAGGGCTGTGGGGCACTACTAAGCCCAGATGGCACCAACCAGGCTCACCTGGAGCATCCCCCACACCTGTGGGCCCAGGAACTCTATTTAACCTCTGCCAGGAAACCTTGCTTCTTGCCTGAATTGTGCTAGAGGGTGGGTTGGTTGGTTCTGGCTTAGTTGTGCCCCCTGCCTGGCTATGGATTGCCTTCAGTCTGTTCTTGTAGCTCTATCTGGTGATTGTTGGACCCAGCCTCGATCACTGGTTTGATTTTTCCAGGCTTGATCTCACACTGACTTCATCACTGTAAAAGATATTTTATTTTTTTCTTATAATCTAAGTTTGTGGTTCAATATGACTGTTTTTTCTGGGTCTGTTTTGCTTACCTTCTGGGGGGGAGGGGGAGAAGCGGAACAGGGACAAGCCTGAGCTAGTGAGGCTTATGCCCTGCAGGATATGAGGTGCCCCTTAGCTCCTGGCTTGCCTTCCCTTAGGTAGCAGCTAGGCACTTGCTGCTTTCTGGTAGTACCCTGCTGTACAGACCTCATCTTGCAGCATGCTGCTTCTAGGTGTGGCTCAACAGAGGTATTCGTTAAGTTACTGGAGCTTACCTGGGAGCCAGCTGTGCTATTATAAGAGGAAAGTGCTTTTGTTACTACTTGGTTGTGGGAAGCTTGAGGGAGGGTCTATATGTTTATTCTGCTCTTTCATTTCTTTATGCAACATACTGTAGTAACACAAATTTTACTGAGGATACTTGTATGTATGTAAATATCCTTAAAAAAAGCCCCGTAATTTCCATGACCTTCTTAACTCGCAATTTCAATTCTAATGGTCGAGATCAGCTCATGCATTTATATTACCCCACTGAGCTATATAGAGTGCGTTAATAATAGAAAATAAAATTTGTATATCCAAGAACAATAAGTGTGTAGGAGATACTTGCTATAGGGAAAGTCCAGACTGTCTCAATTACCAGTTATTGGGGTCTAGAATGCCATGAGGAAAAAAGAAGTCATCTTGGTATCATACCTCAAACAGAATAAATACGGAAATGTTTTTGTGGTAATTCCCAGAAAATACATCCTTTGCTTGTGCAAACATATGCCACAGCAGTAACGCAGCATGCTCGGTAGCTCAGTGTCTTACTAACACTTGTTCTTTCTGCTAGCACTTCTAGTACATCTTGATTTTTAAAAAGGGACTTAAGAGTGTGTAACAGTGTGCTGAATCTGCCCTGGCAACAAAATACTTTTGGGTCTGAAGTACTTATTTGCCCAGGAAGATAAACTATAATTATATGGTCATATGTAATATGACTCTCACATTCTGTAATATTAAAACATACTCTGTGCTGCATCAACAATTAAACAAAAGTTGCAACTTACATCAATATATAGCCTTCAGTTGTTTATAACATATGGCAACAGATTTCTCTTATTATATTGGGCAGCCAGCCCTCACTGGTTTGTCCAAATCTTGTCCCAAGACTGCCAAGCAGAGCTTTTCTGCATACTGTGCATGGCTCTACAACATCTGCTTGGGCTAGCTTCAATATCAGCAGAAGTTAGTCCTGTGCCATTTTATTAAATTCTTCAAGGCAAGTGGTTAGCATTTCTTCTAGACCAGATGGAGCCTAGCATGATGTAATATCCCTCACATTTAAACCTCATCCGTTTGATAGACTTTCCAGCATAATGACCAACATGCGAGGCCCATTGTTATTTCTTCTGTGTCTGTTGCAGCTTTGGCATGGCATGCTATACCAGCTGGAGAGGGAGACAGTTAATGGAACCCAAAATTTTCTTCGCTCCTCTGGACCAAATTGCTGGATTTGCACCCCAATTTACTTACCCAGGTAAGTGAACAACATAGCTGTAGTATTCAGCAGGGGCTCCTTAGGGGCAGGTAAGCTTACCTGAGCAAATAGAACTAGATGATCTTTAAGGTCCCTTCCAACTCTAACCATTCTACAATTCTATGAAGAATTAGGGCCCCTTTTAGCTTGGTTATGATGAGGTGCATCAATGCTTTGCTTTAGCCTTTATCTTCAGTCATGCAGGCCCAAACTCAGACCCCTTGGATACTTAGTGTTGTTAGAGGCTAATTCAGTCACAAAGGAACATTTTAGCTGGACCATGCTTGTCTTCTACCTCTGAAAGCTCGTGCAGTTGATAGAAACCTGGCACAGGCTGTGGTTTCTGGCTGTCTCCCTGTGCCCAGGTAGATTCTCAGGCAAACAATTGTTTATGTTGGATTTTCACAGACTGAAACATACCTTCATACTTAATAATGAACGTTCCTTGTAACTGCAAGTATATAAAATATATGCACAAATTCTGCTGTCAGGTGTTCAATCTGAAAAAAATGACCATTTCCAGTGCAAGCAGTTCTCATGTGCATCAGACTAGGTGGGAGCAGGATGTGCCCATTTAACTTGCACTGCTGATACCTGCCATCCTACAACTCTGTTTAGTGAGTGTAAAGTGTGGGAAGGGAGGGTGCTCTTAGTCTCACCAAGCTAAGATGGAGAGTTTTTTGGACTAAGTTTTACAGCCTCTGTCCAAGTGAGCCCGCTGAACCATGCTTGGGCCTACCTCCTATTTTGTGCACCTCAGTGAAAGTAAGAGAATTTTCTGAGACCACAGGGAGTATCAGAGCAGGCTTCTGCCCTTTAAAACAAAAAATGCATGTTGGAGAGAAGCTGATTATACCACTTCAGATTAATAGAAGTCAGCCTTCAACTGATTAAAGCTAAAATTTTGGAGGTGAAAGACTTATTGTTAAGAGACCAGAAAATGCCATACGGCCATAACTGTAACAATGGCATTCTTTCATTTTTAGAATTAATCTGATAATTTTAATGGATTTCTGAATGTTAACCTAGTATTCACATCTCAGGGCACATTTTTTGTGAGCAGGCAGAAATATGGTACCTTATTTGTCCAAAGTGGCCTTCTTTGTGCTAACTTGGAGTTTACTTGGTGACTCACCTTTGATAAATGAATACCAGGAAGCTCTTGCAATACCATTCTGTTCCAGAAATGTCAGCTGCAATTTTCCATAGATTCAACAGCCCTAAATGATATTGCACCTTCTGCCTGGTAAATAATTGATATATGTCTGATAAAGCAAATGGAGCAGGGAGATTTCTGTTGCATGACTTTTCAGGCTGCTGTATATTTTCTCAGGTTTTGGCAACGCTAAACTGATTAAGAAATATGTATTCACTACAAGCTCAAGCAAGTCATACATTCCACACATGAAAGAAAATTAATTATACTCTCAGAATGAAGCAATTCAGAGGGTTAATTTGCCATTGTGAGTCTTATGATTCTGAAAAGCCAGTGGACCACAAAAACTTTTAACAGGATTTTTAATTTTTCCTAACATTTATCTAGGCTTTGTTTGTGTTATATATGCAAATAAAATAAACATTGGAAAAATTAGCTTGCAGCTAATCTAAGTTCTGAAACGTGTTATATATTGTATCCTTAATCCAGTAACAAAAATGAAATTATTCTCTTAGTTTCTTAGTACTTTTACTCTAAAACTGAGGTACTTATTTGCCATTGCAGTGGAAGGAGGTATGAAAAGGGTTAATGGATACCCTCTGTAGAAGATCTTTCTATTGCTATATCTACAATAGAAGTATTAAATGCTTTTGAGTGCCACAGACAGAACACCTGTACAGTTTCACCACCTCTTTTACTTCTTTTCTGCCTGTAAGATGTATTGTAGAATTTAGACTCGACACGAGATCTCCAGTGTTGTAATGCCAGCACTTAAATCTGGGAGAATTACTTCTACATTAAAAATTAGTGTAGAATTAAACAGTACTATAAAGTGAACTGTTGCTAGATTATAAAATGCAGGACTGGACAATTCTAAATATATGCTGGCTTCTCTGGAACACAGTTCTGTTGATCTTAAATCTTGCAGCACTTCACTTTCTTTAACTTCTCTTCTTGGGAGAAATTAATGTGTGTGTTGCTCAGACTGATTAGGAAAGGATTATGTGCCATTCCAGCACTTCCCAAAATGTCTCTGTCATTTGCTGTGCTCATTAGCTGCCGGAGGGATCTGAGGAATCTCCCTCAGACCATGCCTTCTTAATTCCCATGCTTCTGTGACTTCTGCACAGGACTCCTGTGCCTCTGCTCTAGTACTCCCAGCAATGCAGATATATTCTCTTTTTTATCTAAAATAAGGTATTCTGGGATATATATGTGGCGGTCTGAAAACTCAAACGATGGTAGCTGTGAAAAGCCTTTGTAGTTTCCACCCTTAGTTCAAAGCACCTCATTTAAAACAATTATTAAACTATATGTAATGGAATTTTCAAGTGAACCTTACGTGTTAATATAAGTTGCTGAATCCTACAATTCTTTTCCTGCTTCTACCTCATTTTTATTCATCCTCAGTCTTCACTAATCCAAATCAATGTTATTTCGACTAAGGGTGCCCGTTAAGAGCTATCCTTACAAAATAAGAGAAAATGCTGGACCAATTCAGTTCTCATTTACACTACTGAAAATGTGATAATCGGAATAAATGTTGTGATGACAATTTAGGAAGGTCATCCAATTTCATAACAAAACCAATATGATCCGAAGATTTTTATTTGTTTATATGAAGTCTCAGCTTTGTCAGATATTTACATGTTATACATAACTATATGAGTTGTCTGATGCAATGAATAATCCCCATGGATTATATTATCAATTAAAATCAATAAAATTTGCTTACAGGGTTTTTTTTTATATGGGGTCAGGTTCTCAGCAATGTAATGAAAATGTTCATGTTCGTTAGTGATCTTCTGATTTTTGTCAGTTTCAAAATGCACCTTAGAAACATGTCCATGCTAATAACGCCTAAGTGCATAATCAATCATTTAAAAACGGCAGTCACATTAAAATTATCTCTGAAATTTGGACAAATACTTCAATAAACATGTTTTCTGCCATTCCCTAATCTCTAGACATCCACGTATTTAGAAGTGGTAAAAACACTAGATGCTAAATATTGTGCTATATTATCTGCTTCTGTATTGAGTTAATTTGAGTTTATAGTAAGGGAGTTTTGTTCATTTTTGAAAGCCAAGATATTTCTTCTGTTATTTCACAGAATCCATCCTTCTGAAGGGTTACCATGCAGTCTTTTCTGAAATGGCTAACATTATATAAATTCAAAGAGCACAAGTCCTATCTTCTTTCTTTTGGTGGTTTTTTTTTCAGGCAGATTAAAAAAAAAATCTTCAAATAGTTAAGCCAATGACATCTTTATATCTTTGCCAAATGTGCTATACTGTCCTTTTCTCTGTATAGATATGAAAAGATGTGGTCGTGCTGCTGGTGATATTTGCTCTGTAGGAAAGAAGCTGAAATAATGTTCTAAACGCAAATAGAGTAGAGATGACTTGGGCCCTTTAAAAATAACTTTCTGTATTGATTCACTTCAGGAATAAAAGTCTGTAGGACTGATTGAAAGTGAGCCACAAGCACAGAGGAACCACTGCAGATTTTTTGCACAAGTGACTTGAAGGCTCTAATAAATGTCAGATGCAGATAGCAGGTAGAGAGAATTACCCAGTATCCCCCCTGCCCCCAGATCTTTTTTATTCAAGCTCCTGAAGACATTCAATTTATTTTAAAATACCCTTTTTCTCTGGTAGGTGAGGATTTTGAAAGTGAGGATGAAATCATTGTTTAATAAAATGATCATCCAAGTGAGATGAAAAGAGAATGATAACAAACATTTAAAAAAACTTTCACCAGTGTTAAGGTGTAGGTATTTGCACTGCTGAAATACAGCCAGCGTATTACATACTTCAGTTCCTTTTACATACCTCTAATGGAGAAAAGTTGTGTTTTTTTTTTAAAAAGACTTAGTGTGAACCTAATTGTCTGACTCACCACTTCAGAGAGAGCACATTGTCTCCAGAGCATTTTGTAGAAACATTAATTCATCTTAGTTAATATTTAGTATGAAGTCATATCTTTTTAAGTTCCCATAGCTAACTGCTTGCTGGCCTGTTTGCTTTTCACAGCGTAGGCACAGTTAAAATCTGTCTGTACCATTTCACAGTGTGAGGATATGCACCCATGGGACACTCACATTTCTGCCCAACTGGATGTCACATTGAAAGACTGACAAATATTAGTGACTGCACATTGATATAATAAAATAACTATTGCTTAAAAAAAGGTCTGATGCAGGTAAAATATTTTTTCAGCAATCCACATAGCTCCCTACAGGGAAAGTAAGGACCAGAATGCAGCACGAGACTTACACTTAGGAGGTGATGACTGCAAAAGGACACATGGTGTAATTTTTTGTGTGACTGAATTTAGGAAGGTATGGTTTCCTGCTTCTCTAAGTCAAGTTTGATCAGAAAGATGTTAAAATTTTTCATGGTCACATTCGATTTGGGATCTTACATAAAGGGCTGAGAACACAGTCAATTCATCCCTGATGTGGATGACTGGTAGACAGTATCATACCTGTTCATAGTGCTGCCTTCCTTGCAGGGGGAAGCTGAAAGTTAGGCATCAGTTAGGCTGAATTTAGACAAATACCTGTTTGATATAGCAATGTTGTGTGCCCAGCACTGTATCATCTGAGTACCCTAAAACCAGATACTAAATTCACTAGATTTCTTTCAGGTTTTGGCATGGTAGATGTTAGTGTTACAGACACATCAGCCAGTAATAGAACCCCATACAAGTTTACAGTACAAGCCCAGCTGAGAAAGAGTTTTTCAGACAGAACTTTTTTCTCCTCTTATTTTTCTAGTTCCTGTTAACCACAGGGGGATAGAACAGTGTAATAGTGCCTGTTAATGGCTATATAGTTTTTAACCTACTAAAATCAATCCAGCAGCTCAGCTCAGTTCCTAAACTGACATCATAAAATCCATGTCAAATTCAACATCACTCAGGAGGCTAAGCATGGGGGTCTATCCACCTTTCTGCAAAATACTGCTACTAACACACTTTACACTGTCAAATGACAGTTTTAGTAGTCATTTTGAATATATGCTTATGTTATTATTAATAAGTTGTATTCATTATGCAAGCATGGAAATTGGAGTTTTTCCTTTATGAGTCAGTTGAGCTTCTTGAGAGCAAACTGTGTACATAAGAAACAGTTACAAAGCACAACATGCAGGCTGATTTGGCTTGTGTAGCAAATAAAAACTTGATTTAATAAAAGGATTTCAGTGGAGCAAATCCTCATCCTTGAATGGGCAGCAAAATCTGGCAATTTTTCCAGGATCATTACTGGGGCTTGTAAGCAGTACTAGTGAACAGGAGAAAAAAAAAAAAAAAAAAGGAGATTGAAAGCTGGCTGTTAAACAGGAATGCAGTCTCTTTTGGATTCCTGGCAAGGCAGGCTCTTCTGATTGTGTATCTCCTTAGTGTGATGGAATTGCTGCAGACTGCTGAAGATCAAGGAGAAAAAAAAACCCAAACCCAGAAACCCAGCATTAAAACTCGGAACACAATTATGCATTGCAGCCACTGTTTGCAATTCTGCTGTCCCTAGAAGAATATGGAAACCGTCAATTTTTCCTGTGCTAATGACCACATTCAGAGGATGATTTAGGGAAGGAAGACAAACAAGGTGCCTGAAGGATATAACACTA